>JBCEWE010000462.1:8169550-8197050 GCA_039877035.1 Silurus lanzhouensis
AGGCGAAATTGCGATGGTTTGGACATGTTTTACAAACAGGTTTATGTTTCATCATATTTGTACACCTAAGGATAAAAAAGATCTGCTGTTGTACCAAAATACGTCATTAATGTTTTTAAATTGTACTAAATGTGATTAAAAGATTAAATACATTAAAAAAATGTAAAAGTAAAACAAAAAAAATGATAATAATAATAATATAATAATAATAATAATAATAATAATAATAATAATAATAATAATAAAAAAACCCATATCGGTTCTCGATTCTTAATGCCTGAAATCGGGAATCCACTCGGTGTTGGTGGTCGACTTGCAGTCCTGAATCATACGGTTATGGCGGAAGGAGGAAGCGGCCAGTAGCGCTTTAGATCCGATCGAGTCCTTGTCTGGCCCAGGCTCATTTCCGTGATCATTTAGAGCTTTTTATAGACATATTAATCTACATAATGTCTTTGCTTTGTTATAATAAGGGATGTGGACAACGTTTTGACCCTGAAAAGAATCTCGACGGTGAGTTAGGAAGCTTTGCGAGGCTGAAATGTTTGCTGCATGCGGCATCTGGCTTAAAGAACTCATCATGCACAAATAACTGTAATGTAATGTTGGAAAAAAAATATATTCAATAATAAATATTGCTCAGATTATTGGTTAGTTATAACCCATTTCATTAAACAAGCATGGCGATGAAAACCTCCCTAGTTATCTGTTAGTTGTAACCTAGCCGGGTATCTGTGTAGCTAGTAAGCCGAGAAGTATTTCGATTAAAAGAGACAACTAATAAATTATAACTTTACAAATGCACTTAGTTCACTTTAATTCTCTATCCACAGATGCATGCACTTACCACCCAGGAGTGCCTGTTTTCCACGATGCTCTGAAGGTAAATAATGATAAAAAAAAAAAAAAAAGACATTCCCATACACGATTTATACAAAGTTATATTTATTATTATTATTTTTTACATCCAAGCCTGTTTGTATTTATATGCGGTTTTATTTTTCCCATATCATTAGGGTTGGTCATGCTGTAAGAGACGCACAACTGACTTTTCCGATTTCCTTAGTATTGCTGTAAGTATAACTTTAGGTCTAAATAACGTTTTATTTGCTATGGATCGAGATACAGCTTTTGAACTGTTTCTAAATGTTCAGGGTTGTACAAAGGGACCTCATAACCAGGAGAAACCTCCTGAACCCATCAAACCTGAGGTCAGGACATCTGGAGAGAAAAAGGATGTGGATGATTTTAAACCAAAGTTCAATGAGTCTATCATTCAAGCACCAAAACCTGTTGAAGCTATTCAGCGACCCAGGTAAAAGACATTCCCACACTACTTACTAATGCTGTGATCTATAGTTTCAGGGAAAAGTTTGGATGCACCTTCTCATTCAGTGGTTTTTCTTCATTTTTTTTTATTATTTTCAACACTGTACAATAATACTGAAGAAATTCAAATTAAAAAAGAACATGTATGGAATTATGTAGTAATCCGAAACGTGTTAAACAACCCTGAATATGTTTTCTTTTTTAGATTCTCCAAAGTATCTACCTTTATATTTTGATTGCAGCTTTTCACATTCTTGGCAATTTTCTCAGTCAGCTTCATGATGTAGTCACTTAGAATGGTTTTCATTTCACAGGTGTGCGTTGTCAAGTGTTCATTGTGACATTTTTTGCCTGGTACTTAAAAAAAAAAAACTGTGCTTGTAATGAAAAACCAATGTGTTTTAAAAGTCTGTCATGATAACTGCTTTAGTTAGATGCCAGGAATATTTTTCTCCAAGAATGATGGTGTTAATTATATTATTTTCATTTAAACACAATTCCATGCCAATGATAGAATAGTGTAATAATGCAAGTACACACTTTCAAAGGCGATTAAAATTTTAATTCTTGAAAAATAAATGAGTAAAACAGGCATAAAATAAAACTGTACAATTAAAGCACTGATACAAATTTCACTCTTTGGTTCTGTTAACAAAAACTGCACTAACTATGAAATCATTAATTAGAGGTGAGTTAATTAACCTGTTATTAAAGGTCCTTTGTTTACTGGTGTTTAGCTGCAGCTCTTACAGCTTGAGTGGGCCAGTCCCTGAGATAATTGACTATGATTGCATTATTTGAAACACTATAACTATTTTTTCTAGATTTCTACTTCAAAAACATTGTTATTGCATTGTGCACCATGTTTAAAAAAAAATTGGTACTAGTGCTACACATCCAAAATTTAAATTGCTCTGTTTATTTAGCAAATATTTGAATTTGAAAGCATGCATGAGAGTACATAATCAGGGCAAAGTCTAAATCATTGGTGACATTTATTCTTCTGTAAAAATTAATAATATCAAGGAAAGCCAAAAGAATCAGTACAATTATTGTGACTTGTGGGCCTATGTTCTAGGATTGGAGATGTATCCAAACTCTTTCACCTTTTCTTTTTGCAGTCCAGATGAACCAATATCAAGATTACCACAGAAAGTCTCTGCTTCACTTAAGCAGGCTTTAGAAAAGCTCAAGCTGTCGGATAATGCACCTGAGCAAAAAGGTGAGTAAGAATATGTAATGTTGAATATGTGGGGGTTTCCTTTTTGGCTACTGGGGTTTGAATTCTATGCATATTGTAAGAAAAATGTCTGCTTATGTTCAAGCTGTGCTTGTCTTTTTCTGTCTCTCTCTTTTTCTTGCTGTTCATGAAGGGGATGTTATTTATTTGTTTTACAGAGGAAGAGGGTGATGAAGTTAAGATTGGTACATGTTGTAAAAATGGAGGCTGCACTAAGGTTTGTTAATGCACAAAATGTACAATTAGGTAGTGTCTTCATCTGAACTACTGTACCAGCTAGTAATGTATTAATGAATGATTTATTCTGAAAATCCTGTTAGAATTTCAATGGACCAGAGAGCCTTGAGGAAGTTTGCATGTATCATGCTGGATTCCCGATCTTCCACGAGGGGTAAACGAAGAACTAATAAACAATATTTCCAGGTACTTTTGAGATAATGCTAGCTAAGAAAGTTACAAATGTTCTCATCGTCTTGGTTTTCTTGTAAGGATGAAATACTGGAGCTGCTGCAAGAGGAAAACGTCCGACTTCAACACTTTTCTGTCTCAGGAGGGCTGCATCAAAGGAAAACACCTATGGCGGAAAAAAGATGCGGTATGTCTTTTTCTATGATATTTAGAGTATTGTTCTGTGACTGTGATCTCATTTTAGGACAGGGTTCAATAGAATAGTAGGCCCACAGTTGAGGAGTAATTGAGTGGAACAGTGTTTCTAAAGGCTTATATAGAAACACCTTGACTCATTTCTTTTAAGACTCATAAATAGTGTTGAGAAATGACTTGCGTTGAACAAACCCTTTAAAAACAACCTTTAGACCATAAACGTCTGTCAGCAACCCCATAATATCGCCAATCAGTAGGTCAACAGTTCAACATTTTTCAGTATTATTATTTGGTTTATACAGAGTGAAAGGGAAAGTTTATAGGACTGTGGTGAGACCTGCGATGTTTTATGGTTTAGAGACAGTGGCATTGAGTAAAAGACAGGAGGTGGAGCTGGAGGTAGCAGAGCTGAAGATGTTGAGGTTTTCGTTGGCAGTGACGAGGATGTACAAGATTAGAATTGAGTTTATTAGAGGGACAGCGCATGTAGGATGTTTTGGAGACAAGGTAAGGGAGGCGAGATTGAGATGGTTTGGACATGTTCAGAGGAGGGACAGCTGTTTTGTTTCATTCGCTTAAGAAAACCCTTCACATGGTAACATTTTGACCTTTCTTTATATACTCAAAAGCAAACTGATTTCTGTTTGCATCAACAAATAAGGTCACAACAAGTCTAGTGACCCCTACAAGTAAAAAAGGGAAACAAATATTATTTTCTGATGCTACTAAAGCACATCGATGATAAGTTTTGTTTAGTATCTTTATTATAAATCAAACGTAATTTAAGATAGTTGTCTAGTTGCCAGTGACCGTTGAAACTCTTAGATGATCTACACAACCATTTACACCTACATTTAGAACATTGTCTTAGACTGTGACACTTGAACAAAATTGTATACTGTATGTTACATTTGCAGCACTGATGGATAGGTTTATATTACTGTACTGGTTCCAAGACATTATTACATATTCAAAAGGAATTTGGAACCGAGGATTAATAATAAACAGACCTTTGCTCTGTGACATTTGATTTATTAAGATCTTAGGCATTTATGTGTCATTTTGTTTAATTCGTAGTTGCCCCTCATAAATAGATTCAAGATTTGCCACATAGACAGTTGTATACGGTATATAACTTGAAATAAAAACCTGGCCTTCTTGTTCTTCGATTGAGCAATAAAAACTAAAAAGAAAATAAGTCAAGTCAAGTCAGGTTTATTTGTATAGCGCTTTTCACAACAGACATTGTCTCAAAGCAGCTTTACACAAATCAACAGTGATGGTGAATGGTGTGAATTTGTCCCTGATGAGCAAGCCGTGGCGACTGTGGCAAGGAAAAACTCCCTTAGATGTTATGAGGAAGAAACCTTGAGAGGAACCAGACTCAAAAGGGGAACCTATCCTCATCTGGGTGACATCAAGAGTTTGATCATAAATCTTTCAACAATAAGACCAAAGAGTAAAAAAAAAACATATAAAAAAAAAAAACACATTTGTAGAGTCTGCCATTTTGTGTCCAAACATCTAAAACACGATTCCAATTGGTGTATAAACATTTGAGAGCTAGTCAGGTTTAATCCAGATTGACAGGGTTCTACCCCACTGATACGTCTATCAGTCATAATGAAAAGCCAAACAAAGAGCGTTCTGTCCATTCAACATAGTGTTATTTTATTCCTTATTCTGGCCGTATCCTACCAGCCGATACTCCTTTAACTCCCAGTGAAGCCATGCAGCTGGGCAGTACTCAAAATGACGTATTAAAACCTGTTGTCCAGTGAGAGTTTATAAGAGCTGCACAAACGACAGACACTATTTGACACACAAGCTTCAGTAGGTCTCTGTTAGCTAAGTGGTTGGTGGATTCTAAGGTGATTTTCACATAAGCTGTGCTGTCTGCTGAAAACACTTTGAGTTTAATGAGAAAACTGTAATATTCCAGTGAGATATTAGATCTTTTCAGTTCCACCAAGACTGATGAATAATAGAGACACTATGGTAAACATTTCATTGCTGCATTCTAATGAAATCTTAGGGGAAGCTGGGCTTCCTGCATAGGCTTAATGCAATTGCCTCTGGTGCTGAACATTCCAGATTAAGTCATAATAAATTCTTCTTTTCTGTGAAAGCTTTCTGCCAGATTTTGGATTATGGATGTGAAAAATTTGTGCTCATTCAGCCACAAGGGCATTAGTGAGAAGGGGGCTCTGTGCAGGCCACTCAAGCTGCTTCACTCCAAATTTGGCAAAGCATCTCTCATGGCACTTGCTTTGTGCACAGGAACATTGTCATGCTGGTGCAGTTTTGATGCTCTTAGTTCCAGTTAAATGGGTGTATATGGCTGTGATGGCAAATCAAATATATATACAGTGTGTGTATATATATATATATATATATATATATATATATATATATATATATATATATATATACCGTGGAACCCGGTTATGTCGATGTCCTAGGGGGTCGCCAAAAAGCATCGAGATAACCGATGATCGAGATAAACAAAAATCAAAATGGCGGCAATATATTAACATGCTTGAAATTTCTTTATGTACATGATGTGCGTTAATAAATGAGAATGTGCATGCACGTGTTTTTGGAGGGTTTTTTACACAACAGCGTTGCCGCGATTTGTTTGATGAAGGCATGTTATAAAAATGTACATACGTTTGTTAACAACAAAAGGCATAAGTGCACCTACTAACAGCAGAGATTTACCAGTATACAATACAAACCACCGTCTATTCTCCATACAAACCTTTATTATATTCTCCAACATTATAAACGCACAGATCGCTCAAAAAAACAGCGGCTGCACAGTGCCGTCTCACATTTAGTCCACATGTGGAAAAGTAATGAAAAATAAACAGTAACTAAGTTTCTGAAAACTTATGACCATCAGGCTGAAGTAATCCGCACAAACACACAAAGCAAAGTGTCCGAAAAAACTTACGTCCGTGATGCCGAGGGGGAGATAAGCCGAGCGAGAGAGAGAGAGAGAGAGAGTTTGTGAATGGAAAAATAGGGAAATTCAAAAATACTGCGACCGGCGGCACGGCGCGAAGTCGGAAAAAAAACCCGGAAGATCCGAAACCGAACCCGAAACCAAAAACGAGGGACAGAAAAGTCTCCAACGTGAACGGCCGAAGGGGGCGTGGCAGGTGCTTTCTCGGCCGCTTTCTCTGAAGCTCCCGGCTTCAACTCCTTACCGAGAGAGCCGTGCTCCTTACCGAGCGCGCGCGTCGCTCCTTACCGAGAAAGCCGTGCTCCTTACCCTGCTCGCGCGCGCGCTCGGTAAGGAGCACGGCTCTCTCGGTAAGGAGCGACGCGCGCTCGCTCGGTAAGGAGTTGAAGCCGGGAGCGCCGCGCTCCCGTTCATCGCAAAACATTTAACAAAAAAATGCATATGTGCACTTACTAACAGCAGAGATTCACCAGTATACAATACAAACACCCGTAGTATCTGTAAGGTTTGATTTTTCCGCCACTTTCGTGAGTTCTTCTGCGGCTGCACAGTGCCGATCGACATAACTGACGTTAAAATTTCGAATTTTTCCCCCCTTGTGCTCGAGATATTAGGGTTCCGCGACATAAAAAAAGTCGACATAACCGATAAAAAATGCTAAGAAAAAGCGAGAATTTGGCGGTTCCACTTCAAAAACGTCGACTTAATAGGGTTGTCGAGTTAACCGAGGGCGAGATAACCGGGTTCCACTGTATATATATATATATATATATATATATATATATATATATATATATATATATATATAATATATATTACACACACACACACACACACACACAACATGTATATGTAGCTCAAATAAAAATGTAATCATCCTTATAAAGGCTGTGTTAATGCAGCTTCTTTTTTTTTGTTTTTCTCCATTTGTTTGTATGTTTGTTGTACCTCCATTTTAATTTAGAAAGAAATTGCTTTGGGGATATGAGCCTGATCTTTTTTTCATGTCTGTCTGTTTTCAGGGTAAGAAGGTTGTGCCATGCAGGTTCGATTGGCATCAAACAGGAAGTCAAGTCACCATAACTGTTTATGCCAAAAACTCCATCCCTGAGCTGAGCTATGTGGATGGGAATAGTACCAAGGTATTACAGCACTATGCCATGAAACCTGTATAATTTTGTAGTTTAAACCATTGTTTATGGATGTTCTGAAAACACACACAACCTTATTCTAAAAGTAAGTCCCTCTGTTGCAGCTGGATATCCATATTATATTTGATGGAGATAAGGAATTTGAACAGAAGATAATTTTATGGGGTGTAAGTATCAAATATTGATCTAAGAATTCATAATATTTAATGGCTATTTTAAGACTATAGTGCTCATAATGAACCTACTTTTACCACACTGACTTGATTTTATTCAGTAGTGGTGGAGCACTAATTCAGTTTCTCTCAAAGGTTTTTAGGTTTTTCAGTGCTCATTAGAGATCTACATAAAGCTGCTCTGAGATCGTGTTCATTGTTCTAAGCTTAACACAAATAAAATGAAATTGAATTAAGTGATAATATACACACACACATCATTGCTCAGTAATAAAAAGCCTTTATTTTTTTCATTCTCATAGGTTATCGACACAAGTAAAAGCACACTGAATATGATGGCTGCTAAGATTGAGATTGTTTTGAAGAAAGCTGAGCCAATGTCTTGGGCACGACTCGATCTTCCACCTGCAGTTAGTCCACCCAAAGAAGAAGAAAAGAAAAGACAGCATGATGATGATAGTGATGATGATGATGATGATGATGATGATGACGATGATTAGATAAAGCATAGTGCTGTTAGACATTTCTGACCTTTTCCCTATAAAACAGACTCAAAAGAATGAAACCTCATGATGCATGAAAGTCATTCGATAAAGACCAATATTTCCAGTGTTCATACTTCATTTGCCCTTTGCAATATAAAATGCAGTGTGCTTTTTTCTAAATTAGTTTCAGAACTCCTATTCTAATTGTATTAAGCTATGAATGGTTATGAGATGACATTTTCCACAGCAGACTGCTTTAAGCATGATAGCCAGGGCCCATTACTATTGTCATAAGATTGTCAAGTTGACAGTCAATTACTATGGAAATAGCCATGATTTTAGCTCCACACTCTGTAAATCTCATACTTTTAGTTCTACATAGTTTATCTTTCTATGTCTTTCAAGTATGAATTTAAGATTAACATTATGGATATTAAAGGTTGGACCAGGTCTAAAACACTGGAAGTGAGTGTTACTTAAAGCATGGCAATGAAGCAGAATTTGAAATAATGGGGTGGACCTTCAATGATAAAGACTAATATTAACAAAAACTACATTTAAAAAAGATATTCAGCATCTGCATTCATTTATATCATGTTGTGGGGGCTCTAATACACGTTGGATTTAGTTTTCTACTACAGACAGGTGCAGCTCAAATTAGAATATCATTAAAAAGTTGATTTATTTTAGTAATTCAATACAAAAAGTATAACTCATATAGATTCATCACACACAGGAAAAACCAACAAATTCACTATCTCAGAAAATTAGAATACTTAAAAAAAATTTTTTTAGAGAATTGTTAGCCTCCTGGGAAATATGTTCATTTACTGTACATGTACTCAATACTTCGTAGGGACTCCTTTTGCTTTGATCACTGCCTCAATTCGCCCTGGCATGGAGGTGATCAGTCTGTGGCACTGCTGAGGTGTTATGGAAGCCCAGGTTTCTTTGACAGTGGCCATCAGCTCATTTGCATTTTTTTTGGTCTCTTGTTTCTAATTTTTCTCTTGAAAATACAAGTAAGAGTCTCTATAGTGTTCAGGTCTGGTGAGTTTGCTGGCCAGTCAAGCGCACCCACACCATGGTTATTTAAACAACTTTTGGTGCTTTTGGCAGTGTGGGCAGGTGCCAAATCCAGCTGGAAAATTAAATCAGCATCTCCATAATGCTGGTCAGCTGAGAGATGAATGAAGTGCTCTAAAACTTATAGACGGCTGTGCTGACCTTGTACTTGATAAGGAGTGGCTTAACACAAGGAATGTGTCAGTTGTAGCCCATGGATACGTCTGTGTGTGGTGGCTCTTGAAGCACTAAGTCCAGCTGCAGTCCACTCTTTGTGAATCCCCCCAAATTCTTGAATGAATTAGTGAAAAGTTAAATGGAAGGAAATGTTTACCACATGTGCTTAAATACAGCACTCTGTAAACAGCAGCTTCTTTAGCCCCTTTTGTGTCTTTCCCTCCATGTGCAGTGTGTCAATGATCGTCTTCTGAACAACTGTCAAGTCAGCAGTCTTCCCCCATAATTGTGTAGCCTGAACCAGACTGAGGCACCATTTAAAGACTCAGGAAACCTTTGCAGGTGTTTGGATTTAATGAGCAGATTAGAGTGCTACACAACGAGTCTCCAATATTGAACTTTCACAATATTACAATTTTCTGAGATAATGAATTTGGGGTTTATCAGCTGTAACTCATTCAACCATAGAAATAAACAGTTGAAATCTCAGTCTGTGTGATTAATCTATAGAATATAGAAGCTTCTCTTTTTGTAATTACTGAAATAAACTTTGATTTCTTTTTTAATTTTAGATGCCCCAGTAGTTGGTACTTAGTGTTTAAATCACCAGTAAAAGCTCACTTTTGTATCTAAAAATAATCATTTACATAGTCATTTACATCACCATAACAATCCCACACACACACACACACACACACACACACACTAACCAAGTTGTTACTGCCAGCTAGCTTTCCATTATTATGAGACAGCTGCAGCCAAGAAGGTTAACATGTGCTTCCTCAGAGATTTGGGAAGCCAGATAAGTAAATCTTATCAAACTCTTGTTCACTGAGGAATAGGCTCTGTAATCAGTGTTTCCACCCTCCCCTTATCCAGCTAAAAAGTATTTGGGGAAGATAAAATTTGTGCTTATGTTCATTTAATCACTGACTAATACTGGGGCATTCTAGAGCTGGGAATGTAAATGTACTGTAAAACAACGCATTGTCTGATCACAGTAAACAAGTTGGGTGTCCATGATTACCAAATACTTGGGGAAGGTTGTCCATTTTGGGCTTTTTAATCTATAGGTAATTGAATTTCAAGTCAAGGGAAGGTCAACACTTAATCATTTGTTACCCGTCCTTGCCATAAACATTTAAATAGGTTGCCAATATGCCAAGTGCTTGATTCAACAACATTTGTGGACAAAAGATATGTTCCACCATGAAAGGAAGTGTGAGACCAACCAAATCAGAGAACACTAAACCTAAGAAATCAGTGCAATGTACAATCAAGTATAGGCAGCTTGGCCAATTTCAAAACACAACCAAATTGCCAAGTTACTGCAAAAATATTTATTTATACAAAAGGGTATAAAAATGGTCAGAAGTCAAATCTTTTCTGAACCTCAGCTGGCCCAAAAACAAAGTCAGTTTCAGTGGCTTCAGTCTTCAGGCATTCATCGTCAGCATCCTACAGAACAAGGAAAGTCACAGGGGTCATAAACTCAAAAGGGGGAAGAACATCTTAAATTACACAGCATGACTTCTCCAACCCACCTCACTGAAGTACTTCTCAATAAGTGCTTGGGCAGCACGATACACAGCATTGTTTTCATGGTTCTGGAGGAGCTCAATGTTATCCAGTCCACCCAACTCCTCCACAAGCAAACAAAGCTTTTCCACCTCTCCAAGTTTCTCAGCAGCCTAGGAAAGCAAACAATACAAGGCAGCTTAGTTGCACAGTACATACACATTGGCCGTTATGCTGCATGGCTACCAGTGATGCAGTACAAATACAAGCATACGTGACAGTTCAAATCTCAGTCAACCTTACCAAGAAAATGTTATTGATTGCATCCAAGATGACTAGGATAGTCTTGGAATCTTTAACCTTCAATAAGTTTAGGATAGCTTCCAGGCCTCCACACTTAACAAGCTGAACCACCTGTTCCACTGTTCCTCCACTGGTGTAGTTAGTGACTGCCCAGACAGCTTCTCGCTGAGTTTTAAAGTCAGCCTGGAAGCAAGAGTCAAGTCAGTTTAAAATGTACCCAACCAGTGTTCACAAAGCAATCAGTTTTCCAAATAGCTAGTATCACCTTGGGGGTTTAATAAAGAGCCTCTCTCTTAAGACACAAGACCATTAGAATGCAGCTCAGATTAATGAGAAGCCAGGAAGCAAAAAGAAAATCTTCAGGCTGAAAGACTCCCAGCATAAAATATAACAATTAGACCAACTTATAAATGCTCAAGTTGGGCTTTATTTAGGGAGCACTCATTATACAAATTAATGAAAGTGTGTGGTTACCAAAAAAGAATCACTTGAATTTACAGCAAAACCAGTCAGAGTAGGCTATAAGCAGTCCAAATGCATTAATTAAATTAAGACCCAGGATAATCATGTCAAACATTTAGTTATATAAATATAACTAGATAAAGGATTAAACACTTACATTCTTTAGAAGATCCACAAGATGAGGCAATAGACCACATGTAATTAGTTGCTGAATCTGTTGCCGTGGTCCAGCTGCAATATTTGATACAGCCCAGGCAGCCTCCTTTTGAACACTGGGTTTGGGGTGACGCATAAGCTTCGGCAAGGCACTTAACACACCAGCGTCGATGGCCATTTGTGTTTGCAGGTCTGAACCACTCACGATGTTCCCAATAGAACGAAGGGAAGGAGTCTTTGAAAGAAAAAGGTCAAGAGCTGCTCATTTATTATTGAAGGACACAAAATGTACATGGCAAATTATGTATGTTTTTGCACAAGCAATATCAAGGCAATTTTCCTAAAATAAAAATAAAAAGGAATAGTTTACCACCACGGCAAGCTCCTCAAAGCCCAGCAGCTCGACCAAGCGTGGAAGAACCCCAGTCTTTATTACGATGTCAATGCGCTCATTTGGTCCGTCTGTAAGGTAAGAGATTGCCCAACATGCATCAGACAGAACTGATTTATCACTGTGGTGAAGCAGTTGTATAATAGATGGAAGCATCTGCTGGACTGCAGAGAAGCGAGGGAAAGGATTCTTGTTCCTGCACAAGTTGGAGAGGGTCCATGTCAGGTTGCGGAGGTAGCCAACCTGTGAACGACAACCAGTTACAGTCAGTTTCCATCATGCAGCTTAATGTCAACTTACTGAATATTAAAACTTTACACAACCTACAGGGATATCTGGAGTTAGCCGAGCTAGAAGCGCAGGAATCACATTACAGTCAATAAGTGCATCACGGTATGCTGGGCCATCACCTGTAGGTAAAACACCTTAAGCATTGAATCTGGAATTTTTTTTTAAAGTATCATGAATCTTAACAAGCCTGGCATAAAGTTTCATGTGCAGTCTTAAAATAAATAGTATATCAATACTGTTGAATGTCTTCATGAAGTCACAAATACCTGCAATATTGCCCAAAGCCCAGACAGCCTGCTCACTTATGTTTAACATGGGTGAGGCCAACAGGGCAATGAAGGCAGGTACTGCACCATGTTCCACCACCTGCTGAGTGTGCCATGAGGTGCCCGATGCCACGTTGGTGAGAGACCAGGCAGCCTCAAACTGCAGAGTGGGGTGATCATTCCGACCCAGAAACTCTACAAAGCGGGAAAGCAGGCCTGCTTCCACTACTTCTTTTAATGGAGGGTTCCTCTCCCGAGATAACAGCTTCCTAAAAACAATAAGTGCCAAAAGAGTCTGGAACAAACATAAGAAGAGCATACAGTATAGAAGAATAGCTTACCTGGCTGTTTGACAACCCTGCAACTGCCGCTCTGGACAGTCACTGTTAACGTTGCCAACAATTTCCAGAATTGTTGCTGAAATAATCTAATGATAAATTGGTTAAACCACACTACCAAAAACAAAAACCCACAAGTTCATAGAAGAATAATGAAATTACAACCTGTTGGTTGTCAGTGTTGTATTCTGGAGACAGGGGTTCTTCATCATGCTGGGAAGAAATATTTCTCCTTTTCATGATGCCTTCTACTTTCTGTGCTTTCCGAAGCTCCACACATTCTGCAATTCTGCGCTCACGCAGTTTCTTCAGGAATGAAAGGAAATTAGCTATGAAGGTCTTTCCAACAGACTTCTCATTCTTAAAAGTGTATTAAAACCTACCAGGGCATCCTTGCCTCGGTTTTTGAACTTGCACATGCGCTTATCAACCAAATTCTCAGTAGGCATTGTGAATGTCAAGTTCCCACTAAAAATTAAGACAGAATAGCATTGGAAGAACCACCTAAATAAAACAAATGTATGCCACTGTCTACTTCAACATGCATACCACTCACCCAGTTCTCCAAAGAACAAACTTCTACTACACAAAATAAAAGCGCACTTCCTGCTGGAGTATTTAACTTCAGAGTTTAACTATGATCAGGTGATCCTAATCAGCAACCATGAACATCTTCAGAAAGGCTTTGGTACCTGTCTTCAGTTCTCATACACTGCTACACTGAGTGGAAACTTGCTTATATGCTTTAGTAATGCAAAATCAGTCTGCATCATGATGTGTCTTTTTAATACCACAATAAACAACCTCAATGATTGTATTTGGAGTCAGGACACTAACAACTACACAGTGTTGTGGTCAAATGTTGTGTGGTGGTTTCCTTATAGAATTGTCCAGGAAATAACTGACGCACAATTGACGTAAAACAAAACGTTTAAAACATTTTAATCACATCAGTAGATTTAACAGGAACATTAATGGCGTTTATTGTAGCATCACGTTCAAGCACGTAGAATTAAGAATACAAAAAATAAAAAAAACAATGTGTATTAGGAGTCCATTAGCATACTTTCAAGTGTATATATTTTTCCACTCCTTGCTTATCTACTGTGATGAATAATTGATGTCGGTGGATAGGGCTTTAGGGACATTGTCGCCACCTAGCGGTTACATGCTTCACGACATCAAGGCTTGGTAAGAGTCGGACGAGGCCTCGGAGCTGCTGATGAGCGGCTGCTTTTCAGAACTCCTTTTCGCTCGTGTGGATAAAAGTCTGCGGATTTTAGTCAGTACCAGAGCCATGACTGCACAACACACTGCGCCTAAGACCCCTGCGCCCAGGAGCCAGGGCCAGAGTCCACGCGCTTTCTCCAGATAGGACATGATGTCATCTACAAATCTCTGACCTACAATGATAATTATATTATTTTAATTAAAATTAATTAATTAAAAAATGCACACAAAACACTACTACTACTACTACTAATGATATTTTTTATTATTGCATAGAACAAATATTATGTAAATAGTTCTACATGATATTAGATGATTACAGTATTCAAATATATAAGAAATTCATATATAAAGAGATAATTTGCAAGATTTAACTTTATCATTTATATTATTCAGTGCTCCTGGATACAGGCTTGATCAAAACAATATCAAATCTGTTAGAAATGTGGCATTCATTGCTATATCTCCTGATATTCGTGAACAGTATATAAAGCCTATAGTCTGGAAAAGAAATTCATATTTTATGCAGTCATAAAGAATAATAATATGGATGGATAACTCACTGGATGGATAATATTGGATGACAGTTTAATTATGTTGGTAAATTAAACAGTGTCAAATTCAGCAAAATGTACAGAGGCACAACACTTTGTTCAAGTGCAGCATGAGAATTAAGAAATAAAAGACCTAATTCTCTACTTTGTATTGTAAAATGAATTTTTTTTTTTTTTTTTAATGACAATGCATTATGCTTTATATATAGGTAAATAAATCAAGTTAGAAACAAGTGATTGGACAGTGAATGGAAGTGAGGTCACTGAATTAAGACATTATTCCTTCATGGGTTCACCTTAATCGCAGTTGATTAATCTTTGCAATGTTTTTACATTTCAAAAAACTTAAAAAAAAAACTTAAAAACATGTTGCTATTTCTGAAATGATTTTTTTTTTATTAATGTTTCTTTTTTTTTTCCTTGTTAGAGTCCAAAAACAAAGTGCAACTACTCTGTGCTGTAGTAACAGTTTCTGCAATTACCATCCTATAATACAAATATAACACTAAAAATATATTACCAGGGTCTTGGAGGTAAGAGTATTCATAGCCTTTTTCTTTGCTGGAACTGAAGTAGTCCCCATTCTGATAGAGAGGCATAAAGGGTGCCATGTAGTATTCACTGTTGTGGCCAATTGGTGCATTAGCTGTAGGATAGTGAGACTTTTCTGGCTGGTACCTTCTCAACCACTGCTCATAGATGCTAAGGGAACACAGATACGCTCAAAATAAGCCTTCATTTATAAAGCAATTCTTGATTATAAGCAGATTTCCATGTGTTCAATTTATGCCATTTTAAAAGGGATAGGATGTGTTCAGGTTTAGATGGCTAATCCTTACCTATCTACAAAGGCATGATGTAGGAGGAAAATTGGGTCATTGGCTGAGCCTTGCACGGAGGACATGGTGCCGTTCATGAAGACGTGCAGTGCTGCATGCATGCCAAGTTTGCTGCTGTTCCCGAGACCTGTGCGAGGATTTCCCAAACCTACAAAGAATGCAAAGTTAAGTGCTAACACTTTTGAGAGATTAATTTGAATTAAATATCCAAATCAGGCAAATAAAAGAGATTAATAGGGTACAAAATTATACCCTGCACATGTCTTATAATGATATTCAGACATTGTAGATGATCAAAAGTGTGCTTTTTATTTCACATGAACATCAGGTATAATAACTTTAACCTACTTATTGCTCTTTTAAAAACATGTACTTTGTAATGCATTGTTGTTTATTGTGTTTAACCTTCTAGTGTGTTCCTGAAGCTCATATTGGCCATGCGGTCCATTGGTCCTGTGTCATACTGGGACAGACTGAGAGTGAAGTCTACATCGGAGGATGAAGGAAGCCCATCTGCCAGGTTTCGGTCATGGTTTCCAGGGTTGCGCAATAATGGTCCTTCTTCTGTGCCATTACACAAGATACCGCTCAGACTATATTGTGGTTCTCTGGAGCAAATCACCTATAAGGTTTGGAATAAAAAATAAAACTACAAATAAGTTACTTGAGAATAAATCGAAACACATTTGACCCAAAATATTCTAATATTTAAAATCCTGCAGTGGAAAAAGAACACATAATCATCTAACAATCACTAAATGAATCACTGAAGAAACTTTTTGTCTGTGTCCAGGTACAGATTAAGTGGATATTAATTTTAGCACGGTTGGATATTAATCAGTGCATAAGTAAAATACTCCGATTACCTTCCAGGAGGAAAAAACAGATGATGGGCTGATGAGGTTAGGATCTAGAGAACTTTGTGCGCCCATGAGTTCATCTGTGCAAACCTCACACCCCTGTGCATCCCTCCAGTCCCAGTATGGAATGGCAAAGTCAAAGTCCCCCGTTAATTTCCTTATCTCATGCTCCCAGCGAAGCAGAAACACCCTGTGCCATGGCAAGAAGCCTGGGGCCCAGTGTCCAAAATCTACTTGCATCCATATATTGTTCTCTCCTCCAAGTAGAGCAGGTCGGGAAACATAATAATGTAACCAGACAAACAAGTCATAGATGGAAACATCTTTAAACATTGGGCTGGATGAGTTACTTACTTGGTTGTAGATGCCTGTGATTATAACATAATCTTGGCTGATACTATTTTTAGCTAAATTAAGATAAGAGATAAACTTTTGCCTTTCTGCATTTGAAAGATGGAAAATATTTCTTCGGACCGTCTCCCGTCTTTCAGTGCAAGCTGACCCAAAGTAACCAAAGGTGCATTCACTGCAGTCGTAACCCATGAAGTTTCTGAAACAACGGCAAGTGCGGTTGAAAAAGGTGAGAGGCCATCTCTCCCTGTCATCCAGACCGTCAAACGGGTACTGTGGGCCATCGGGCTGCTCGGACACGGACACGTCCTGGCAAACTCCCCGACCCGAGCGAGCTCCGCATGCTGAGCCGTCTCCACTCCAAACGGGACAGCACTGCCTCGAGGCCAAAGCTTCACTGGTAGCGCACTGTCTGGGAATCTGCTGCCATGTCACCTTCAGAAGCTGAGCGATAAAGACTATAACAACCAGAGAGCGCATTGCATAAGTGGAATAACTTCTGCTTGTGATGGTACACTGATGAGTTTTGGGTTAATCCTTTCAGTGTTTGACCAGTCCGTTCGCTTTCCACTCCCCCCTGTCAGATTATTCAGATCACATGCCTCCTTGCCTGAGGGTCGTTAGGGTAAAAAATATCCTTTTCATCTAATGCTACTACTCAGGGTTGTTGTAGAGTTGAAATGTGTTTGAATATATACATTTTAGGTGAAAAGCTGTGCGACTGAATAGTCATTTTTAGACAAAAATTAATATAATGTTCCCTTTAATCAGCATTTCTTTTGTAACTAATTCATTCATACATTAATTAATTCATTCCACCATTAACGTTGGTAACTACTGAGTGGATCTGTAGCCTATGCCTGGTGCTCTTGGGCGCAAGGCCAAAATACAACCAATACAGACAAAAGAGACAACAGTTGATAGGGTCCTATATACACGTATTTATGCCTGGGATCAATTTAGATAACCATGTCTGCCTGCTTGCATGTTTTGAAACTGGGAGGAAACTAGAGAACTCTAACTAGAGGAAGCCTAAATGAACACCGGAAAAAAAAAACATATCTGAACTGACTGAACCAAATACTTTCAAACCTTAATGTGCAATGTGGAGTCTATCCAGAAGATGGCGCGCTACACAAGTAACACAAGACTTTGCTTTTGATATTAGAGGAGGATAAAAATGACTTTCCGTGTAGCGAAAATAGCAATTCTGTGCCCGTGCCCTGGTGACAGGTTTCGAGTAGTGATCCAAGATCAGCTATGATATGTTGTAAAGCAGGTACAGCAAACATGCATCTCATGATTTTATCTAAATAATCAATGTATTGAAACGCATGACTGTAGGAATGTAATAATATGCCCACGTCGGTATACACCCATTGAAATGTAATGGGCAATCCTGGGTTGTGCTTCGTTTTGATGACCGGCAATAAGTTCATTAGATGCTAGAGAACCTTTGAGTTCTTTATGTGGTTTCAAAACAAGATGCACAACGTTAAATAACCCTATATAAATATTATTCAAAAAGGCAGCAGTTAAACCCACACATAGGGTCGTTCAGTTATTTGGCCCAACCTGACAGACAGACAAATTTCCCATAACGCGAACAGAATACTGCAAACCACCACCTACGCTCACTTTGCGCTGTTAGTCCACTGAAATGGAGGTGTGTGTGTGTGTGTGTGTGTGTGTGTGTGTGCGCGCGCATAGGCTACACTTAAGGGATGTGTCATTGTTTCTTAGTATCCTTTGCGTATGAAAACACTTGGACTTGAGCGCAAAAGCGCAGCGGTGTTTTATAATGTGACACTCGGAGCTGAAGCGGCACGCTTTTCAGGAGCGCTTATTGCATTAATAGATGTCCAGCTTTTGAGACACGAAGTAAAACGAAAACGGTAAGATTTCTGTAAATGTTTAAATGAACTGTCAATTGTATTTGCATTATTTTGATAAACCATGATATTGTTCAGTTTTATGGAACACATCGGGTTTGTATAATTCGGCAACCGTGAAGTGAGGTTTGGCTTTGTCAAGCTAAATATTGAAAGTCAGAGAAGCTTATTCATTTTACACGTGTTTTTTTTTGAGGACAAATTATTTCATTTGCCTGATTGTAATTGAATGCAGCTTGGTTATATAACTCTAGACGTTTCAGCACCACGGACAGCATCTAGTCGATCTCAACGGACACGCTGTTAAGTTCTAAGACTTTAGGTCTTGCCAGGTCGACGTTAGATTGCTTGGGTATGCTATCAGTCTGAAAAGTCTGCCCATTCGTTCACAGGTTTTACTCGATTCCAATACGGCTGACATTTTTAAAAGCTCGAATATCATTTTGCCAAAAGCTATTATAGTCTTTCAAGAGAAAAGCGGGTTCTGATTGCGTTAAAGGGAAAGTTAAAATCAGCAGCCTTTCGTAAATTCTATTACTTTTGCTTTCTTGTTGATTTTATATATTTAAACATACTAATTTACGTGATATAATGTTTATTAATAAACAATGAATAAGTTAATAGTTCTAAAGACATTTTTTCCTTTTTCTGTCTGAGCTTCTTTTTTTAATATCTGTTGCAGAAAACCATGAAGACTTTGTCTGTATTTGGCACTAACTAATCTGAGAAAGAGCAGGCAATGGGGATTTTACTTTTCTTTCTCTTTTCACTTCTTGGAGACATCAACAGTCTCACAAGGCTAGGCACACGAGTGCATGCCCAGTCTACTGAACGTCGGGTACTTGCCCACATGCCGGGTGACATTACAATTGGGGCACTCTTTTCTGTGCACCACCAGCCACCTGCAGACAAGGTTCATGAGCGTAAATGTGGTGCTGTGCGTGAGCAGTATGGGATTCAACGTGTGGAGGCTATGATGCACACTCTTGATCGTATCAATGCTGACCCAAACATCCTGCCAAACATCACACTGGGCTGTGAGATCCGAGACTCATGTTGGCACTCAGCAGTGGCACTGGAACAGAGCATTGAGTTTATCCGTGACACCCTGGTCTCCACTGAGGAGGAGGAGAGCATATCCAGGTGCTCAGCTAATGGTGGAGGTATACCCATGAAAGGGAAGAAACCAATTGTGGGCCTCATTGGGCCTGGCTCTAGCTCAGTAGCTATCCAGGTACAAAATCTCCTTCAGCTTTTTAACATACCCCAAATTGCCTACTCAGCCACCAGTATGGATCTCAGTGATAAGTCCCTGTATAAGTATTTCATGAGGGTGGTGCCCTCGGATGCTCAGCAGGCACGAGCAATGGTGGACATTGTCAAAAGATACAACTGGACTTATGTGTCAGCCATACACACAGAAGGTAAGATTACATGCACTGTTTAATGTGATTATAACGCTGGTGGCATATTTTTTAGTTTAAAAATGGCAATTCAAAATTTGTGAATTGCTTGGGGCAGTAGCAATCTAGCATAATAATTTTGTAACTATTTTTAGGGTCTGAATGGTTTCTCCAACTGCCCTTTTTGCCTTATCACCCAATTTGGCCTAAACTTTGGATGTGATATACAGTATTTGTCTACTTTGTTGTAATCGCATTTACAGTACTGTTCAAAGCGTTCCTAATGTTTTAATATCGTACATCATTTTTTTGTCATCTAACACCTCCATTTTCAAAGTTTCATATACAGCAAGTCTGACTCCTAACTATTAACAAAATGTTCTTTCAATTGTTTCTTTTTGGAAACACGTTCTCTTTTGTCCCAGTTTTTTTGAGACATGTTGTGGTCATAAAATTAAAAATGACCTTTTTCCCTCATTTTAAACATTCGATATTTTTTCTATTCGATTATATGTTCCATTGTGAATGAAATAAGAGTTTATGGAATTTGCAGATCATTGCATTCTCTTTTTATTTGTTTTACACAGCATCCCAACTATATGGGAATTAGGGTTGTATTAATAATAATAATAATAATAATAATAATAATAATAATATTAATGTGTCCATTTAAATAATTAATTGAATTTTAGAGTCACTTCAAATTTAAACCCATTAAAAGTTTGTAGAAAATGTATTAAACAAAAAAATAAATAAATGGTTGTAATAATACCCCTTTTAAGTTAATCATGCCAAGTCATAACGATCTTTTGTTCAATAGTTGTAATTGCCTGAACAATATGTAATTGATGTGCAAACTCCTCCACATTATTACTGCAATGTTGGTATATAAACAGTTGATGGGCGTACTGAGAAGCTGCTTGATTTTTTTCCTAGGGTTACTAGGGTTACCATGTATGCACCCTGCTTTTGTTTTTACCTCCCTGTGTTTGTCATTAAAGAGCATATAATTCAGTAGGACAGCTTGGTTCACTTGATGAGGAGTGATCGTGATTACCATTTACATGTTTGTTTTATTTTTTCCCTGTCAGTGGGTGTTGGTTACACTGTAATTAATTTCCCTTGTGGAACTAAGAGTGCTCAAAGGCTATTGATATTTACATGAAATCAAAAAACTCATTTACCTATAATGGATATCATGCAAATGCAACCTTTGCACTAAAGTCCACCTTTTTAATATAGATTTTATATCAAACTATCAAACTTGACCAGGTTCATTTGTTTGGTTTTAGAACAAAGTTTTAGGTATTACTCTATTCATTTATTCACACAGGTGTTTGGCAGTAGATCAGGGGAAGAGATAGTTTGAAAGTTGTGCCAGACAGAGAAATAATTAATGGCCAGTTGGGTTAAGGTCTGGGTAAAGATTTGGCATGTAGCATGTAGTTGGTAGCAGGTTTTTGGTCTTTGTCTTGTTGCATGATGAAGTTTTTTCCCAATTGCGTTGTATGCATTTCTTTGTAAATTGCCAGATATTGCATGCATTACTCTGTGAATTGGCAGACAGAATGTTTCTGTAATTGTCTAAATTAATTTTGTGCTACATCATCAATAAAGATTAGTGAAAGTGGTCCAAAAGTGATACAAGCTAAAGCCATTACTGTACCTCAATTTTTTATTTATTGCCAGTTCCAAATAGCTTCTGCCCCTCTGATTTCTACTCCGAATAAGGAGTTTGTCATTTTTGTTGGATGACCTGTTCAAGATTTAGGTGTTAGTACACCAGTGGTTTCTTTTGTTTATTTGGACATTTTAAATTGTTGTACTGGCTGACAATTCCCACTGCTTGTGCAATGGCTCCAAATGTTTTTGCTCTTTTCTCAGTTAAAAAATTAATGTTCTCACATAGACAGCTGTCTTATTTTCATGTTGGTCTTCACAATTGAAACACAGAGCTCAAAGCAATAGTAGTCATTCAGAGTAATAATTGTATAAATATAACAGGACAGACCTGTGCAACAAGAAAAAGAAAAACATGTTTGGATTATGTGTGTAAAACACATCTAGTTGTAAATATCATAAAAAATGGAAGTGGAAATTCGAATTTATTGTCTAATATATTTTATGATCTTAAATCCAAATATATTATAGCAAAAACTGGCCTAGCCATTTGAAATGTGGTGGGAACATACTTTCAGAAGGGACTGTATATAACATTATTTTCCATAAGCCATGATATATTAATGGAGACTAAGTAAATTAATGTGATTATCTAGGTTTAGTGATTGCCTTTTCATATACAGTATGTTAATTTTTACAGTATATGAATTATAGATAAGCACTCTTACTGCACACTTGATACCAATGGTTCAATATTCCTAGCAGAAAGTAGGTGACCTGATTTTCCAGTGAAATGGGGGAGCTTACCCCTGACAGTGTGTAAAACAGAGGCACAGCAGAATAATGCTCATTAGTTTGTACCAGACATAAAAATGCAATATGTTTCTGTGGCAACTGAAAATTATATTTTCATACACCATTCAATAAACCTTACTGGGTTTCTAATTTATGTCTTTAAGAAATCTGTTCTAACACTTTAGGAGCATTTCTAATGTGTCAGTACACAAACCCAAAGATCTAGCAGTCAAGCTAGCATTAAATCTTTGACTGAATTTCAGGTAAATGCCAGGAGCAATGTTCGAAACCTTCTTGTGAATATTGAAACCTTCACCTTTATTTGACCAAAGTCAAATAATTACTGTCACAAAAATCCAAAGAATCAGATAGATGTAAAGAAGTCTTAAGCGATTAAACAACTAAAAAAAGACAACAAAAAAAACCTGAAACAAAAAAATTTGACTGTAAAAGAAGAAAGCAGAACAATGTCACCAGCCAAGCAGGGTGGCAGAGTAATGTCCTTAAAGTATATTTTGCCAGGGCTTCTTTGACCAGAGGTCTAACAAGTAGTCCTGATTAGTAAATTAGCTTTCCCAGGGTTGCCTGGACAACGTCCACCAATGCGGATTGGGCCAATCATGCCTTGTGCTTCCCAACTGGTTAAGATTTACCTAGTGTCCTATCCTATGTGTCCCGCTGCCAGGGCCAATATTTTAATGAGCGCAGCAGCAGAGGAATTTATGGATGCTGATTGGAGTGATCTGCAAGAAGCAGTGCTTCTTATATGTGCCATGCATGAGGCTATATCATTTGACTTAATCAGGATATCAGCAATGCACCTGTATTTTATTTTTGCCCATCGTGTGCCTGATTCAAATCAAATTCTAATCAAATTCTAATCTTACACTGTAGTCACTGTCAACATCACTGGTCATCTTCTATTATCTTGAACCTTTGCACCATTTATGTCTAAACCCATTTAGGGCTAATAGCCTCTTGAGGCTTTGACTTTCAGATCATAATTGACCACACATTTAGGTCTAAATCTGCTAAACACATGCACATAAATCCTATGTGTGAGTGGGCCATCTGCCTCAAAAGCATTTCCTTTATGCAATGATCAATGATGAGGCATTAAATACAGAACCGATGCACATGTCCAACCTCCAGAGCTCCCAGACATTGTCCAAATAAATATGAAACCTGCATTGTCACACTTAAAATCATTTTAATAATAGTAGGAATCTGCTATATCTTTTTACTACTAAAAGTGCTATTCTGAAACAACCCTTTAGAAAAACAGTGCCACCCAGCAGTCAATTTGTAACTGTAAAATTTGAGTGAAATCCAGGGAATGAATTAAGATCAGAAAATTAACCACATACTGACCAAATCAAAGAAAGATTTAATGCATAAACAGTTGATAAAATACACCATTTCGTAGTGATGTAAGTGGGAAGTCACGAGATGTAATGTAAAGGTCACATGACTTTATGGTTGTGGTCTCATTCACACAAGAATTAATTTTAAAATATAAATATTACTACAATCTACATTTAGACCTCTTAATATGATATCTGTATAAAATCCAGCAGACAATACCTTTGGGTAGTGACTATTGACCATATTAGGCTTTTAGTTTTTGTTGATTGGAAAAGTTTTAAAATGAAATAGCATGCTCCTGATCACATGCAACAGCTTGTTAATAAAGTCATTTCTTAACCCTTAGGAAACTATGGTGAGAGTGGAATGGAGGCCTTCAAAGAAATGGCAGCCAAGGAAGGCATCTGTATCGCACATTCAGATAAGATCTACAGTAATGCCGGCGAGCAGAGCTTCGACCGGCTTTTGGAAAAACTGCGCAGTCACCTGCCCAAAGCACGTGTGGTGGCATGCTTTTGTGAGGGTATGACTGTGCGTGGCATTCTTAAAGCTATGAGACGACGTCGGCTAGTGGGAGAGTTCCTTTTGGTTGGCAGGTAATTCTTTCTTACGTCACCTACAAATAATTTCTTCATATCAAATGATCCTTCCATCCAGCTATTCGTCCATCCATTTTCTTCCACTTATTTGGGTCCAGTTTGCCAGGGCATCAATCTAAGCCTCAGAGACACCCAGGGATGCCCTTACTGACCAGGCATAACATTAGCATTAGCAGTGATTATCTCTTCATCATGGCACCTGTTAGGGGGTGTGATATATTAGGCAGCAAGTGAACATTTTGTCCTTGAAGTTGATGTGTAAGAAGCAGGAAAAATGGGGAAGCGTAAGGATTAAAGCGAGTTTGACGAGAGTCAGATTGTGATGGCTAGACAACTGGGTCAGAGCATCTTTAAAACTGCAGCACTATGGGATGTTCCAGGGCAGCAGTGGTCAGTATCTATCAAAAGTTGTCCAAGGAAGGAACAGTGGGGAACTGGTTACATGGGCAGCCAAGGCTCACTGATGCATGTGGGGAGTAGAGGCTAGCTCGTGTCGACCGAACAGATGAGCTACTGTAGCTCAAATAGTTAAATTTATAGTATATATGATATATAATTTATACATTTTTAGTGTGTGCTAGTGTGCTATTTATAATAGTATTTAAATGTAGCATTTTAATTATTCTCAAATGTGACAAAACAAGTGCTTATTTTTAGATTTAGCCACAATTCAGTCCTGTCTGTCCTTTTAACTATTATTTTGGAAGAATATGTATTAAAATATAATACATCTATTTTCCTACCCAGACAGAAGGTCAGGCTTAGGCATGCACTTGTGACATTGTATTAGTACTTCAGAACTTCAAAAAGAGGAGTTTAAAAAAAAATCAAAAAGAAAAGTGTATCATTTTAAGGGGCTTGCCACTGTTTGCTGCTGACCCATAGTGATATGGGAGGTTGCTCTCATTGCTATATCATTGCTTTGAATATACTCTTATTCAAATTTGCTCTTGCTTCCTACTCAAATTATGTTATATCTATGTGGGAGTAGAGAAATATGTATCTTGCCTAAGCCACCAAGGTCCCCTGACTCTTCATTTGTCAGAGGAAGTGTGATCCCTTTGATCCCTGGCAGGCTGTATTGGCGCTAAGCTCTCATCTACATAAACACATGCAGGTGTCTGTAGAAATATTTAACAGAATAAAATCTGAGTGCTTTTTCCAACAAGAGAAAAAAATTGTTATGTATACGCTCATTAATATGTGTGTAGACTGATTTCTGTTTCCATTTAATCAGGGCTATTTTCTGCATTGCTTTGTTTGTCAATGTTTGCCGTAAAACATGTTAATGGACAGTTTGATGCACTCATTAATGTTGTGTGGGTCATTACAAAAATGGGCCTTTAAGTTGCCCTGTTCAAATTCACCTTTGGTGCTTTCCAAGAGAGGAATTGTGGCCTGTGAGAAAAGCCCAAATGTTGTTTACTTTATGCAGCATGTGAATTTTTAAAGGGTGGTGTCTATTTCAGAAAATGGTGTCATGGATGTTATCCAGGCGGCCTGGTTTGACGTAGTGAAGCTGCCATGCATGTGGAGGTGTGTGTACAACAGTCTGTGATGCAGGCTCCAGGCAAATGCTGGGCAGACAAGCACTGAGTTGCTGCCAACACTTCTACCTTGCATGTTGGATTTAATTTTGAAAGTGGAAGAAAAGATATTCAATTAGGTCAGTTTTCCAAAGCTTAGTACTTTCAATTTAGTGCTGCAGGGCATGGTTTTCTTGGAAGGACATAAAACAAGATTTGGCTTATTCCATTGACATTGATTTTTGTTTACCGACTGTCGCCACAATTTCATACCAGGGCTTACTAAAAAAAATATATAAATAAGACATTTAATATTCTGAATGTAAACCTAAACACAAGCCATATTTATATATTTTCTAGTTATCTCACTAATGCATTGTTTGCTGTTTCTGCATACACTTAAAAGCCCTTTAGAGTTTAGCTATTTTAATTACAGTTGCACAAATGATCTACTTGACTATCTCTCACTAAAATGATGATAGTGCTTATAATTAACCAAAATGTCTGTTTGAATGTGTGCATGTTCAGTTCTTTTTGCAAACAACAATAGTCTATAAAAAATAATTAAACTGACCCTCATGGTTCATAAAAAAGCCTGCAATAATGGGTGCATGCAATATTTGGATGCATTTTTATCATGTGGATTATAATATTTTTTAGCCATTTAATCATTTTTTACTCATCAAAGTAGCCATTACTACTACCTGTTTTAGTGTCATGCTGGCAACTGGACCTCAAGTCATTTTTATATTGGGGCTGTCAATTGATTAAAAAATGTAATCATGATTAATTGCATGTTTGTCGAAAATTCAGTATTTTCTAATAATATATTTATCATGTCTGTGAGGCAAGCATTTACTGAGATTCAGGTTGTTTAAATTTAAGTGTCTGTGATGAGAGATGACAGAGATGACAGAGAGCGCCCCCTGTCTGTTTTCTTTATTTTACAAAAGTACAGCGTTTTGTTGTTATTTTGGGTGTAACAAATAAGAGTACTTCCAGATTTGTAAAATGTATTGCTCTTATCTGTACAATCAAAAAAGACGAGTGATTAAAGTTAATTTTGGCGTTATGAGGAAAAAATGCCAGAGGGTTCATTGTGTGCATCATAGCGAATTTTGTTTATTTATTTATTATATCTGATTAAAGAAAGAACATCGTGAATAAATTTGTGTTACGTTTATTGTAGTCATTTTGCCTCTTTTATATTTATTGATTTATGTTTTTAATAAAAATGGTCAAACAGAAATGTGCGCTGCATTAATCACACGTTAATAAAATTAGTGCTGTTAAAATGTATTTGTGTTAACATGTTATTAACCCGTTAATTGCGACAGCCCTACTTAATATATTAGGAAAAAACGAATAAAACATTTTTGTTACCTAATGATCCAGGCTGAACATCCACCATATAGAACACAAGCAGAGCAATGATGATGATCAGGTGATCAGGAATGTCTCTGTTTTCAGTCATGTTTACATCACCGACTCCCTCTGTCTCATCGACATTAACCTCATACCTCTTGTTGCCTTCTGTCTTTATTGTTATC
>JBCEWE010000462.1:8202050-8432050 GCA_039877035.1 Silurus lanzhouensis
AATATTTTGTAAAGTCGAGACATTATAAGAAAATGCAACTGTTGTAATTTATTTCAGTGTTACTGCAAATATGCAATAAAATAATATTAAATCATTTATGCATGCCAGTAAGGTGTAAATACTGCTCAAATAAGGTTATTTGACACAAATATAATGTGTAATATGATAATTACCCATGAATAAACATTTGGAATTTATATGTATTCATAACATACAATACATGTATTTGTATTCTGACAGCTAGGATTTTGAGGATTTTCCATTTAAAATTCTATTTAAAAATATTTTAGTATCAGTGGACTTTCAATGAGTGCCTTTCTCTCTTATCCTAGGTGATACGGAAAGGTGAAGTTAGTTGCTGCTGGACCTGTACTCCATGTAAAGAGAATGAGTATATATTTGATGAGTACACTTGCAGGGCCTGTGAACTAGGATTCTGGCCAAAAGATGACCTCACAGGTGAGTCAACTGATCATAGTGATGTAATTAACTTGCTATGTTTAATAAACATACTAAACCCAGCCATTAGGGTTGCACAAGCCCGGATAAATGGGGAGGGTTGCATTAGGAAGGGCATCCAGTGTAAAACATGCCAAATTGAATATGTAGATCACAAATAAGAATTTCATATCGGATCGGTCAAGGCCCGGGTTAACAACGACTGCCAAAGATGTTGTTAGCCAACAGGGTACCTGTGGAAATTGGGCCACTGTTGGCCGAAGGAGGAGAAGAAGAGGAGAAAGACATCTACAGAGACAGGAGGAAAAGGAGTAGTGAGAGTGGAGGTTCAGGTTGGTACTTTAAATGTTGGTACTATGACTGGTAAAGGGAGAGAGGTAGCTGATATAATGGAGAGGAGAAAGGTAGACATGTTGTGTGTTCAGGAGACCAAGTGGAAAGGGAGTAAGGCCAGGAACATTGAAGGGGGGTTTAAACTGTTCTATCATGGTGTGGATGGAAAGAGAAATTGTGTAGGTGTAATTCTACAGGAGGAGTACAGTAAGAATGTAGTGGAGGTAAAGAGAGTTTCTGATAGAGTGATGAACGTGAAGCTGGAAGTTGAAGAGGTGATGATAAATATCATCAGTGCGTATGCTCCACAAGTTGCCTGTGAGATGGAGGAGAAAGAAAAATTGAATGAGAAACTGTATGAGAAGTTGGACACTAAGGAAGGAGAAAAGGATTTGTACTGATTGGCCAGGTAGAGGGACCAAGCTGGGAAGGATGTGCTGTAATGTGTCAAGTCAAATGACAAAGTTGACATGAGGAGAGTGTGTTGAGAAGATGGAGAGAGAGGCTGATGACTGAGAGAGAGAAGGTTGGATGGTGTGGAGATGGTGAAGCATGAAGTGGATAGGATTAGTATGGAGGAAGTGAGAGCTGCGATGAAAAGTCTGTAGGACCAGATGACATACCTGTAGAAGTGTGGAAGTGTTTAGAAGAGATGGCAGTGGAGTTTTTAACGAGATTGCTTAACAAGATTCTGAAAGGTGAAAGCCTGAGGAATGGAAAAGGAGTGTGCTGGTACCGATCTTTAAGAATAAGTGAGATGTGCAGACTTGAAGTAACTACAGGAAAATAAAGTTGATCAGTCACACCATGAAGTTATTGAAAAGAGTAGTGGAAGCCAGGCTGAGAGAAGAGGGGACCATCTGTGATATTTGCGGATGATATTGTTATTTGTGGTGAGAGTAGTGAGCAGGTTAAGATGAGCCTGGAGAGGTGGAAATATGCACTGGAGAGAAGGGGAATGAAAGGCAGTAGAGGTAAGACAGAGTACCTGTGTGTGAATGAGAGGGAGGGCAGTGGAGTGGTGCGGTGCAGTTGCAGGAAGAATAGGTGGAGAAGGTGAAGGAGTTCAGGTACCTGGGGTCAACAGTGCAAAGTAATAAAGAGTGTGTTAGAGAAGTTAAGAAAAGAGTGCAGGCAGGGTGGAGTGGGTGGAGAAAGAGTGGCAGGAGTGATTTGTGATAAAAGGGTATCTGCATCAGTGAAAGGGAAAATTTATAGAACTGTGGTGAGACCTGCGATGTTGTATGGTTTAGAGACAGTGGCATTGAGTAAAAGACAGGAGGCGGAGCTGGAGGTAGCAGAGCGGAAGATATTAAGGTTTTCGTTGGGAGTGATGAGGATAGACAGGATTAGAAACGAGTTTATTAGAGGGACAGCGTATGTAGTACGTTTTGGAGACAATTCAATACAATTCAATTCATTTTTATTTGTATAGCGCTTTTAACAATGAACATTGTCTCAAAGCAGCTTTACACAGATAATGTGGTGATTAAATGTAAATATGTTCTTTGTAAGTATGTTTGTCCCTGATGAGCAACTGTGGCAAGGAAAAACTCCCCGAGATGGCATAAGGAAGAAACCTTGAGAGGAACCAGACTCAAGAGGGAACCCATCCTCATCTGGGTTGCACCAAATGTCCATTTGAAGCATATATACAAAGTTGCGGGGTGCAGTGATGATGATCAGAAGCAAACTGCACTCCCGAGTCAGCGCAGCAGACCGCCGACACCAACTACAGTCCAATCCGTCCTCAAAGCACCCGTTCTACTCCGGAATTTCATGGAACCACCCAAGGTCTTGATGAGAGACCGTCCCAAGCTGCACAGAAGTGTGAAGATCCGCGGAGGGGAGAGGGGCAGGAACAGTGGTCACTGGAGCCTCAGGAGCATGTTTAACTCGACCGAGAGAGAGAGAGAGAGAGAGAGAGAGAGAGAGAGAGAGAGAGAGAGAGAGAGAGAGAGAGAGAGAGAGGGTGACGGGAAGAGAAGGATATGGATTATTAAGTGTAACTATTGGTGTATGAAAGTTAATGTCACTGTGCAGTTTAGACTCCGGCAAGACTCGCTATGGCAGCATAACTAAAAGGGAGAACCAGAAGGTAACACAGACATGAGGGATCTCTGGGATAAGAGACGACCCACCACACCACCGTCAACAAACCCGAGTGAACGTGTGAATGTGAGGGGACGACAGCATACAAATATACCAGTTCACCAAACACTCTATATCCATGCTCCCTCCAGATCTGCACCTTTACCTAAGAAAAATCTACTGATAAAAGGCTTGACTAAATAAATAAGTTTTCAACCTCGACTTGAACACTGAGACTGTGTCTGAGTCCCGAACACTGATTGGAAGGCTGTTCCATAACTGTGGGGCTTTATAAGAAAAAGATCTGCCCCCTGCGGTAGTCTTCATTATTTGAGGAACCAACAGATAGCCAGCACCTTTTGATCTAAGTAGGCGTGGAGGATCATACTGGTACAGAAGTTCACTCAGATACTGCGGTGCGAGACCGTTAAGTGCTTTATACGTCAGTAGTAATATTTTATAATCAATGCGAGATTTGATTGGGAGCCAGTGTAGACTGATTAAAACAGGGGTGATGTGGTCGTATTTCCTAGATCTAGTGAGGACTCTTGCTGCTGCATTCTGAACTAACTGAAGCTTATTTATGCACTTACTCGCACACCCAGACAGTAAAGCGTTACAGTAGTCCAATCTAGAAGTAACAAAAGCATGAACTAGTTTTTCTGCATCCTGTAACGACATCATATTTCTAATTTTAGCAATATTTCTTAGGTGAAAGAAGGCGATCCTGGTAATATTATTCACGTGAGACTCAAAGGAAAGACTCGGGTCAATAATCACACCAAGGTCTTTGACAGCCGTACATGCTGAAACAGAAACACCATCCAGAGATGCTACGTAATCAGAAAGTTTGCTTCTAGCTGCATGTGGTCCTAGTAAAAGTACTTCCGTCTTATCTGATTTGAGCAGAAGAAAGTTATTAAGCATCCACTGTCTAATGTCCTTTACACACTCCTCAACACTGTTTAGTTGATCTCTCTCATCTGGCTTTGCTGAAATATACAGCTGTGTGTCATCAGCATAGCAATGGAAGCGAATCCCATGTTTATGAATGATTTCACCAAGAGGCAGCATATATAAAGAGAAAAGCAGTGGGCCTAAGACAGATCCTTGAGGAACACCAAACTTTACCTCATAGAGTGTGGAGAACTCACCATTTACATCCACAAACTGATAGCGATCAGTCAAATAAGACCTGAGCCAAGAGAGAGCTGTTCCCTTTATTCCTACAACGTTCTCAAGTCTAGCAAGCAGTATAGTGTGATCAATGGTGTCAAAAGCTGCACTAAGGTCGAGCAAAACAAGTAAGGAGACAAAACCCTGATCAGAGGCCAATAACAGGTCATTTACCACCTTAACTAGCGCCGTCTCTGTGCTATGATGAGGCCGAAATCCTGACTGATACATTTCAAAAATGTTATTCATAAGTAGGTGTGAGCATAACTGCTGTGCTACAACCTTTTCTAAAATTTTGGATATAAAGGGGAGATTTGATATCGGTCTGTAGTTGGACAACTGACATGGGTCAAGGTCAGGTTTCTTAATAAGGGGGTGGATAACTGCCAGTTTGAAAGATTTAGGTACATAACCAGTGCTAATGGAAGAGTTAATTATTTTTAAAACTGGTTTGATTACCTCTGGAGTTATCTGTTTAAAGAAACTAGTAGGCAGGGGATCGAGAATGCAGGTTGATGATTTTGATGAGGAAATTAATGAAATTAAGTCATTCTCATGAATAGGAGTGAAGCTTTGTAGTTGATTGTCCGTTATAATTACACTGCTGTCTACAGGGTTACTTGTAAAATAATTTGGATTTATATTAACCGTCTGGATTTCTTGCCTGATGTTTTCAATTTTATTATTAAAAAAGTTCATGAAATCATTACTACCTATTGATGGTGTGCATGTGAGAGCAGTGCTTTTATTCCCTGTTAATTTTGCTACCGTGCTGAATAAAAATCTAGGATTATGCTTGTTATTTTCTATGAGGGTGGAGAAATATGCTGATCTAGCAGCACTAAGAGATTTTTTATAATTTAGGAGGCTCTCCTTCCATGCAATTTGAAATACTGTTAATTTTGTTTGACGCCATTTACGTTCTAATTTTCGAGTGGTCTGTTTTAAGGTGCGCGTATGATCAGTATACCACTGTGCTAATTTTTTCTCCCTGATCATTTTGGTCTTAAGGGGAGCTACATCATCAGAGTGTAACTTAACGTTGTTTCTAGATGTTCAGTGGCCCAATCGAGCTCTGCGGGGTCTGAAGGTGAGGGAGACAAGGTGAGGGAGGCGAGATTGAGATGGTTTGGACATGTGCAGAGGAGGGACATGGGGTATATCGATAGGAGAATGCTGCCATCTTAGAAAACTCTACATGAGAAAATGGTCAGACCTTACATGATGTTCAGACCTTACATGACAATTTATTGCAATATATAGTTGAAATGTTCCAAAAAAGATGTAAATTATAGTTCAATACAATTTGAACTATACTACATTCTGCTGTGGTGTACTAAAAGTATTAGGGAATAACGAATAAACTATCTGTTCAAAGAGGTTTAACACTATTACAAATTGTGAGAAAGCATATTTAACTTAATTGTTTATGCCTCCCATATTGTCCTTATTAATCCAGTAATTACAGAGGTTTTTTCATTAAAATTACTAATTTATTATAATTGACTTTTTTGGTCCAAGATGTCTTTAGTCTAATGCCCAGTTTAATCTCATGGAAAAAGAAAGTCTCCACCATTCTAGGTTTTTGTTAATCCAGACCTATATATCCATTGTGTGATTCTCACCAACTTCCATAAACAAACATGTTCAAAATAATCTTAGGACACAAAAGTTTTTAATATGTTGGCATTCTGTCACCAAACAATAAAACAAATCTCAGACACCTGTTACAAAAATAAATACACTCTTCCAACTTCCACAATCATTGTCAGAGTAATTAGCAGCCAGGTGGTGTTAACTATGCGAAAGCAGATATTTTGGCAATTTGGCATTCTTGACCACTCAGTCTACATGTCTACATCACAATAAGAATAAAGGACATTAACTATGACCCCAGAAAAAAAAGGTTGCAATTTGGGATTGGTTATAAGGCCATCTTCAAACAATTTGAAATACATAATTCTACAGCGGGAAGTAATGTTTGCAAATGGAGAGACATTCATGCTCAGAGATATAAAGAATAACTTAAACTTGACCAAAAATAACGTCATGTATCAGGGAAATGAATCCAAGCACACCCACAAATTTAAATCTGTTTGAACGAACCATTCAACTTAACCGCATTAAGATGCTGTTTTCGGATTTTGAAAGAGCAGTTGATAAAAAAGACAGACATAAAAGTTGCTAATGTAAATGTTGGAAAGAACAGTGGACCAAATAATTCTACATAATAATGTAGGATTGATAATCTCCTTTAGAAAACATCTAGTAAAGGTTTGCTTGGTGGTACAGGTTACTAAATAATATTGAGTACTCATTATTTATATACTACTATAAAAATACTTATTCTCATAAATGTTCCTACCTGTAAGTTGAGTTGTCCTTTTTTGGATATGATTTTTCGGGAAATAATTACAGTCAACCCCCGATAATTCGGGTTCGGAACTCGCGGCTCGGGAAATTTGCGAGTTCTCAAATTGTCTCAACTAACAGCAAGTTGCGGATTATCTTAACATTTACGGGAATCCGCAGCAGGGCCAAATGTTCAGGAACGTTAGGGATAACATTTTAAACTATGTTTTCACTAAGAAATTTTATAACAAATTTTTAAACACTATTGTATTAAAGTGACATAATGTCTAAATGAATTCACTATGGTATCATAGGGGCTGCGGGAAGTGCTCGAATTGAGTCAAGTCTTATTGGGGGTCAGTTGTTTGTAATTCATATATCTTTTACTAAAATAATCTTGGGGGCCCCCTAAGTCTATTTTTTATTTGTCATGGAAGGGTTCCTAATGCTTTATAGGGGTCCCGGATCTAACCCAGCCCCTCAATTCGAGTACTGGCTGTGGGGGACCACTGTATATTAAAATCAGCTTTTTTGTTATTTAGGCCCTGATCACTAAAATCTTTCACTGCTTTTATGTATTTGTAAGTGATTAAAATGGATAACAACATAAAATAATTCAATCAAAAATGCTCTGTGATGTAACTGTTGGAAGAAAATAGGAGCCTGAGTAACATCTCAATAAATTACCAGACATATTTTGCCATTAGAGACTAAGCAATGCTTGATAATACAAAAATCGCAAAAGATGACGATTTTTAATAACTCTCAAATAAACGGCATACAGTGGTATGAACATTTGATAGTACAAGATCTAGGTTAGGAGTAGGCACACTCATTTAAGATTAAATAGCTGGGACATTGAGATCAGCATTTTTATACAGATATGTTTAATACTGATATATTCTGTTATGAGCCTCCAGTATCTGGGTCACTGAGGCCCACAGCAGACCCACAGCAATTAAATGCCTTACAGAGGTTTGGATATGGTCCTCATCAAAACACTCTAGAATGTCAAGACAAAATATTCTCTTCCAGCATACAATAAATCATTTTTATGTTTAAAAAGTTACTCTGCCCATTAATCCTCAAAGTCTCTATTGCTATTTTTTTCTCCACAACAATGAAACTTTATTTTTGCTTGTCACAGGAAAGTCTGCTAGGAACTTTTAGCAGCTTAAACAACAAAAGCAAAAACAAATCCACATTCTGAAGCTTTAATTGAGAGATTTTATCTTAATCTGAAGCCTTTTTAAGTAGATTATATCAGTTCTTTTGACCATTCGTGCCAGACCTGTACTAGTCAGTTATTCAACAACTGGCACAGAATCAACAACTGTTCTGTATTCTTTAGATTCTTTGAGGGGGATTTCAAAGGTTTTTGAAGATTGTAGTCACTGCAGAGACTGTAAAATGTGTAAAGAGTGGCACAGACGCTTTAACTATCTGAACCAACACAACATAAAATGGAAATCTCATAATGTGAAAATGTGAGAATTATCTGAATCTCAACCCAGAGACACACATCTTGCAATTAAATGCACAGTCATTAGACACTTAATCTTTCATTAATAACAATGCTTGCATGCTGCCTGCAATATAACAGCTGAAACAGACATTGGCGACTGATCATCATAAAGTGAGTGGAAAGCACAAAACAGATTTTATTAAAAATATATACAAATATTTATACAATAAACTCTACTGAGTAAGAGGCTAACTAATACAAGAGTTGTTGTTAGTTAATAAAGCAAAAAAATATCTACAAAGATTGTACATGTAATGATCATGATTAATGGTTTTAGACAGGCGCGTTGTATTTATGGAAGTATAGTCAGAGAGAAATGGCACAACACCCAGTAGTTTTTGGTTAATATAGTGGTTTAAATAGAGTTGTCCATCATTAATAAATTCAGAATACAAATTCTCAGCGCACTTTTGGGTCAGGATGAGAAGCATTGATAGTGCACGTTGCTTTGTTGTGTACTATTACATTTGTTTTGTGTCAGATGTTTATTTGCCTCCACATCATGCACAAAAATCATGTAATCTGCACCTAGCTGTCGATTATGCTTGTATATTATGTTTTTAAATAAAAAAAATCACACAATTGAATGTGCATTGTGACTCAGGTAGGGTGTAGTCCCCGAAGTCCCTGAAAAAACACAGTACTGTGCATGACAGAAATTATATACTTTTTCTCTATATGGAAGTTAGTAATAACATCCAGATAGGTCAATTGTGAAAGGCAGCATTCCAGCTAAAAAGGCTTCCTAATGACTCTTCCAGTTGAAGAGAAGCGTATGCATTTTATGGTATTATGCTACATTATGATAACTTCTTTTTGTCAGTATTGTGATTGTGGGGGTTCAAGACTGATGTTTTCACTAATTATAAAATATGGGAGTGAACTGTGCATATATGATTGGCAAACAGGAAATTAATATTGTAGTATCATTAGCAAATAAATGAGTACTCCTCAAACTGCTATCTTTTCTAGAAAGAAAGTATTCACAATATACAATACTTGTGGATTAGAGACTGAATGTCACCTCTGTGCAAATAAAAATATGCTTCATGTTATTTATGGTATTTTGATGGAAAAACAGCTCGCAATCATATGATATATACATTTTATTATACATATACATTTTAATTTCTCATATTTGTAATAGGTACATATAGCTATTAGATTATATATTGGAGACTGTGTAGAAATGAGTATCATAGAGAGAAAACCGTAAGACTACCAACAGCAGGGTTATGACTCATAGCAGCAAAAGATTCAACTGACTGGATTACCCAAATTGCTAGCACCTCCCCTCCCCTCCACTCTGCCCTCCATTCAAAGCTTCTTGTGCTTTGGAAAGTTTCTGGCTTTCTTATCACAGTCTTTCCAGTTCCTCTTCAGGGTAATCCCAGAATGTAAGCTCACCAAATGTTCGAAGGAGAACTGGGCAAGTGCTTCCTTTTTTGCAAATCACTGCTGATATCAAAAACAAAAAGATATTTTTGGAAGAATTTATATATATATATATATATATATATATATATATATATATATATATAACAATTATTCTTGTTTCTATTATTATAATCATTATTATTATTATTATTTTGTTACCCAATAATCAATCTATGTCATGATATTGTTGTTTTGGGCACACACATGTCCAAAAGAAATACAGATGAAATACAGAGTTTTTAGCATTAGAAGTTTTTAAATATACAAGATGATGTTCAGAATGGATAGGATAAAGCTATTTTCCACCCATAGGTACAAAAACTGTGAAGGCATCTTCTATATGAAAATTAAGTGTAAATAAAGGGAGCTTGTTAATGCTAGTATGCTGTATGTATGTATTTGTCTTATATGATCTTCCAGTCAATAAAGCTTTCCCCCCTATAAGCAACACAAGAATACAAAAATGCACATTACAATGAAGGACAGCGAAAAAAAATGTATTTCTACTTTCTAGAACTCAGCATTTTATGTTTCAATACATAGTCTTAGTTGAATGTCTGTACGCAAGATCTGTTTCTCCTGCGCTTTGTAAAACATACTAGGGGCGTAATCATATTATCATTAGTATAGATCATTTTTCTACATAAAAGAGAATCACATTGACTTCGCTCTAAACTAAATAAACTATCACAATTTTATAGTCTATGTCAGAAGAATGAGTATGGTGCCTTTTATCTTTTCTGGACAGTTAAGGTGCAGTATATTTTCTGGTATGAATTTAAATAATAAATGAATGAATTTAAATAATAATAAGGAAATGATAAATAGCCTATGTGTAGTTGAAAAGCCACTACACAGTGCATAAGTATTATATTTACATTTATATTGATATAGTTATATTTATAACGCTTTGTTGTGATTGGTAGTATAATACAGTGGTACCTTGACCTACGAGTTTAATTTGTTCCATTGCCGAGCTTGTAGCTCAATTTGCTCGCACATCAAATCAATTTTACCCATTGAAAATAGTTCAAATGCCCTTAATCTGTTCCAACCTTCAAAATGCCACCCCATTTTTTGTTTCATGTTGTTAAATAAGGAAAAAATTAATTTCCAAATAACAAATATTGTATAAAAACATAATAGAAAGAGTATGTAAATATATAATAAGGTTTTATACAGTGTATAGTGTACTTACCTTGGAGATGAGACGACCGGAGCTAACGAAGACGCTGGCGGAGGTGGAGGGTAGAGGAGATAGGCGGAGGAGGATGGAAGACTCATTTTTTGCTATCACTACTGTACACTACGTATGCCTAAACTTTTATTTTTTACTTTATCTTCTTTGCTTATCTCAATTTTCGTCACAGTCTTCGCTTTCTGGCTTCGCTTCGCCATCTAGCAGCGGCGTCTCGAAAACGTACCTCAATTTTTTGCTTGCGTAACAAAGCAAAAAATCAACCAAGTAATGAATCGTACCTCGGAAAACTCGTACATTAATTCACTCGTAGGTCAGGGTACCACTGTACTTGTTTTTTCATTAATGTTATAAATGCATTTTTTTTTTAAGTAAAAGCATGTAATACAAAAGAAGGTGCTGTCCAAATAATTCTCTCCGGTTTCTTAGGGTGTGAGCCAATACCTGTGCATTATCTACAATGGAGAGACCCTGAACCCATTGGTGCTGTGGTCTTTGCTTGCCTTGGTCTTCTGTCCACCACCTTCGTGACACTTGTTTTCATCAGGTTCCATGATACACCAGTTGTGAAATCCTCCAGCAGGGAACTTTGCTTCATCATTTTGGCTGGCATCTGTCTGGGCTACCTTTGCACGTTCTGCCTCATCGCCAAACCACATGTAGTAAACTGCTACCTACAGAGACTGGGCATCGGCCTTTCTCCTGCTATGAGCTACTCTGCTCTAGTCACAAAGACCAATCGCATCGCTCGCATCTTGGCTGGCAGCAAGAAAAAAATTTGTACCAAGAAGCCTCGCTTTATGAGTGCTTGCGCCCAGTTAATCATAGCTTTCATCTTAATTCTCCTGCAACTGGCCATCATAGTGGCACTCTTCATCATGGAGCCACCTCAGGTGATCTATGACTACCCATCAATTCGAGAGGTGCACCTTATCTGTAATACAACAACACTAGGGGTTGTGGCACCATTGGGCTACAATGGGCTGCTCATCCTCAGCTGCACCTTTTATGCCTTCAAGACTCGTAACGTCCCAGCCAATTTTAATGAGGCCAAATACATCGCCTTTACCATGTACACCACCTGCATCATCTGGCTTGCCTTTGTGCCTATCTATTTTGGTTCCAACTACAAAATAATCACTATGTGCTTTTCAGTCAGTCTCAGTGCCACCACTGCCTTGTGCTGCATGTTTGTGCCAAAGGTCTACATCATGCTCGCCAAGCCAGAGCGTAATGTTCGCAGTGCCTTCACCACATCTACTGTGGTAAGGATGCATGTGGGTGATGGCAAGTCCGCCTCATCGGCTAGCCGTTCCAGCAGTTTGGCTAAACTGTGGAAACGACGTGGATCAGGAGCAGACAATGTCAGGTTTGTTATAATTATCTTGTACATTTGCAGTAACATACTGGCAGTAGAATTACCAGATAATGTATGTGATTGATATTTATGCATTCTTATATTATTTGTTCACAGCAATTACAAATAGGGTGCAAATATATTTTTTAAAATAATGTTATTTCGACATATATTTCCTAATACACATAATAAACATTCTTAACAAAAATGTGCTAATTAAATTCACTCAGAAATCAAATTACATCACACGCTTGCTAAAATTAGGACAACATTAACAAAAAGAGGGATTTACCATCCTGAAAGCCACAGGAAAAAAATCATTAGTTAGTTGCAGCATTCACAGCCATGTTGCTGTAGATTTAATCTGCCACTGCTGAACATATTGATTTAGAATACCAGGTTCACTATAGTAATTTTTTTGTAAATGTACATAAATCCTGTACATATCTCTTTTTTTAGCCTCACCATGTTTATTTTCCTTTATGCTTAACAATTTATCTCTTATAGCTGAGCATAAATGCTTAGCTTCACATGCCGCAGCTTTCAGTTCCTTGTTTGTCTTGATAGCATTTTTCTTTTATTCTTTTCTTCTCTTCTCAAATGTATCCACTTTGGAGAGTGTATTCAAAAATCTACATTTCCATTAACTATAAACACTCTCTCAGTGTGGACAGAAGGCCAAAACGTTGAGAAAAATGTGCGTTTTCAAACAAAAACTTATTAGTATATGGATTAGTGGATATGGCCTTTACTTCTGTGTCATGCATCTGTGACAGTTAAACAGTTGGATTGAGTATTAAATAGCTGCCTTCTGGGTGTAGTAGTGTCATAAAATATCAGTTTGGCTCAATTGAATGAAGGCAATCAATTGATTTGCAAAATTGAGTTAACAAAAAAATGATCAAAACTCTGTGCAGTGTATGAAAAACCAGAAGCAGGGGAGCAAGAGTATATAAAATCATATCATATATAGATTTGTGAAATTACCCTCTCTTCCACAGTTCCAGTCTTCCATTTAAAAAAAGACACTTGATCATGCCTTTGTCACCACACAGTGTTTTATGGGAATGTGGAAATAGACTAGGCACAGGTCACATTCCACGATTTATCATATGCAATGAGAGGCTTTTCAGGAACCAGTTCAGTTAGGTTTCATTTCATTGAGGCCCTAAATTAGTAATTGCCCAATAGGCAGTTTAGTTCACTGTAAAGCATCCAGCCTTTGGCTTTCAGAAATTTGTTCTGCTGATCTATTAAATGATGGGTGTTTTTAAGAATCCACTTGGCATGCACTTATTGTTATTCTGTTGGTGTGATTCACCCTATATAAGGCTTGCACATGTTGGATAGACCATTTTGGGTATAGACATATGGAAGCAAGACTCTCAAACCTACACAGGGGCATCTTTGGCTGACAGAGTGACAAATTTGCATGGTTGATTTGTAAAACGGACTGTTCTAATTACCTCATACGTAAACTAGGTTGCCTAAGAGTGGTCTTGGTCTGGGTATCCCAGTGCTCAGGAAGTATTGATAGACATTTTTAACCATCAATATGCCCGATGTGTGCTACACAGGATGCAATATTGTAAGATATAAATGCTTCTGCATTCTGTGCTTCTGCAGCAAGCATCTGGGCAAAATTATTCATCTGAAGCAACCACTTTGGAGCCAATACAGTTAGACAGTCATATGCTTTATTAGTTTGAATGGAAATTGTACAGATTTAGCTTACTTAGCAGAATAGACCAAGAACAGTGTATTGTAGAGCAAAGAAAAATGTCAACTTTTATAGTGGTATGCAGCACATGCATTGATCAGATAGTAATTGATCAGATAGTAAGAAGTTAGGAGGGTTTTGAGCAGAAAGCTCGAAAGTTCACCCAGTTTTAATTCCCTCCAGTTGAAGCTGAATGTTTGCACTTTGAGCTCATATTCATCATTTAATGCCAGTTAAATACTGACAGGCACTATTAATAATTCCATGATAACATTGTCAACAGCAATAATTATCTTTTACATATACAGATACATATACACCTTGAATAAATATATAAATATAAGCATTTATTTGAAATGAAATGTATTTGTCTGTACATCAGAAAAATGGGAAAGATTTACAAATGTATGAATTAAGGAATATGGCAAGGGTTTAATGAGACTGTACTAAATACATGGATGTGCCATTCATTTTCAATATTTGGATTAGTATTTATTTTAGATTCATTTTTGTAAAAATATCACTGATGCCTTGTAATAACTCGAAAGGTACACTACTTTTGAAAATAAAATGGTTTTCAAGCTATAATGACTCAGATGACACAGGTTAACAGTTACATTTACTGGTTTGAATTCATGTTTTCTTTCTGCAGTTCAAATGGCAAAACGGTCACTTGGGCACAAAATGAAAGAGGGTACCGGCCAAATCTGTGGAAGAGGATCTCCATTCACATCAAGAGAAAAGAAGAGGTCAATCAGACAGCTATCATCAAACCTTTCTCTAAAGGCTGTGATGCACCTTCAGATACTGGGATAAAGGTGTCATATGAGAGGCCACAGAGTGGCCAGCGCTACCCTGTTACCTACCTCCCACGCACACCCTCTCCCCTACCCACTGTGTGCCAGCGTGGTTCGATGCAGCACTGCTGTGAAGATGAGGAGAATGTTAGAGAGCGGCCTTTGCCGGTGGCAGCACTGCCTACATACCTTACAGAGCGTTTACAGCAAGGTGGGCCATTGCAGACATCCATTATGGACCAAATAAGCAGTGTGGTGAACCGCTTCACTGCAAACATCAGCGAGCTCAACAGTATGATGCTGCCAGCGGGATCTCCTTCAGGCAGTACCACAAACGCCTCTGGCCCTTGCTCACCTTCTTTCAAGATGCTTCCACGAGAGATTCAGCGCTCGACAATGGTGACCACCTATGCAGAGGTGGTGGCTGCAGCTAACGCTACCCCTCGTTCGGCAGTAGGCATCGCAGGAGGAGTAGTCACAGGTGGAAGCAGCAGGACATCCCCTGCTAGTCTCTCTAATAACACCTATGACACCTTATATGCAGTCAGGACCATGGAGTTTGAGGAGCTGGCTGCTCTAACACCGCCATCCCCATTTAGGGACTCCTCATTGGGCTCAGCTAGTGACTCTCCAAACTGCCCAGACTCAGGGCTGGCTCTGTGTGAGCGCAATTCCCCAAAGTATGATCGACTGATGCTCCGCAACTACAGCCAGAGCTCTTCCTCTCTCTAATTAGCCTTCCAGATGATCAAATCACATGCTATCAAAATGGTGGCATGCGGGCATTTTAAATACTGTTTTGACATTCATTTCAAATCAGGTTTTACTACACTGTTGCAAAGTATTGATCCACATTGCTGCAGAACTGAAATCAAGGCTATACGGAGAAAAGGATCAGGGATGAAAGAGTGTTTCTAGAAACTCTGCAGGGATTTAGTGAACATAGCTGAATAGCTTCTTTGAGTCTGAACAGCATGGACTAAAATGTTCTTTGTACGCTTTAGAATATGGTGCACCAACAAAGATGTCATAGCTTGAGGGCTTTCAGTGCGCATACATTTTTGCTTAGGAAACACCAGTGAACTATGGATTGCGATACTATACTGTGCTTGATATTCAGGCAGTGATCACATTCCAACAATGTCAAACAATGATACCTGTAAGATAAAAACAAACATGACTAAATGGAGGCATTGTATTATTTGTTGTTTGTGTACAACACTGTTTTTTGGCTGGCATTGTTGCAAACTATAGTGAATATATATATATATATATATATATATTTTTATATATAATATATATTATATATATATATATATATATATTATATATATATATATATATATTATATATATTATATATATATATATATATATATAAAATATACAGTATATCTTGTTTTAGTTAGTATGGGACCCATTCTACTGAGCTAATCTTTAAATGCCATTATTTTCCAGGTGACTGTGTTTCAGTGACAAGTAACACTCAACAGTTTTGTTTAACACTTCAGATCGAATTGTTTAGTAGACAATGATGCAAAGACAGAGTCTGAAGTCATTCTTTAAATGTGTTCAGTTATTTTGATTTAATAGAATTTTCTGGCTGGCTGGCTGCGTGATGCGCAACTTAGGGAAAGCAATACTTAAGGCTTAGTGAATTAGTAGACAAGCATACAAGCTCACATGCTTTGCATCTTGTTGCAATGTTATGTAAAGTAATAACGTTCTTTTGAATGTGAATCGGTCATATATGTTTTCTTTCGAACCCTAATGAAATTACACTTGTTTTTTTTTTTTTATAGACATCATTTTTACCAAACAGGTTCTGTTCAGATTTATTTATTTATTTATTTATTTATTTATTTATTTATTTATTTATTTATGTATTAGTGAAGGCAGTGCTTAAACTTTCTGCTCATGTTGTGCACTGTGCATATTTCCACAGCTTATTAAACATTGTGCAATATATTTATGGAATGGATTTACTGTAATAATAATTTATGTCTGCATGCAGAACACTGCCAACAGCTGACTCTCTTAAGTGTTTCCTTTTGTATATTTTCTAAAAAGCACTTTGCATCTTTTACTCTTTGATTTTTTTTTCTTTTTTTTTTGGAGAATGTAGATATTGCCTATAAGTGTGAGGTATTTTTCTACCTGACATTTGTGTTGATTTAGTAATATTACTGTAATATACTGTAAGCTGATCATTATTAGTTTATGCTTTTGTGTTAGTGGAATGAATGTATCTTGTAAAACCTTTTGTAATAGTTATCTGATCAGATATTATTATTCAGATTTTATTATTATTATTATTATTATTATTATTATTATTATTATTAATTATTATTATTGGTTGCATTTGTATTGTATGGAACAAATGTTGAAATAGACTACTAGTGAATATCATTAAAAATATAGCAAGGATCTAATGTGTTCAACACTATGTCAGGAGGAGAAATGGTTAATAGTCGATGGTTAACTTGATTCTCAGTCTGCTTTTTTCTTTTTCTTTCTGTTCCTCTTTGCGTTCTTTGACACCTTCCGTCGCACGCGTGGGCGCGCACTCGCACGCGCGCGCACAGTAAGCCGAGTAGAATTCGGGGATAAAATAGAATTGGCGTTTGGAAAGATGAATACGTATATTTAGTTGAAATATCATGAATAATAAATACAATCTATTCACTACTGGATATTATTTAATGTTTTTTTCCTGATGTGGACAGTAATTCTAATCATCAAGCCACTGTACTTTCAAAATCATTTCATGTTTTGTTGCTTAGCAACTCATAGACGATATTATGTCTGGGAAGAGTTGTGACGTGTTTAAGGCCTAAATATTATCCTATAAACAATACATTAATATATTGGTGTATTTTGTCGTATTATTCCGGTTTTATTAACTACAAGAACATTTTCCGAGGTAAAAAAAATCACAGGTCGTGTAAGCATGTATCAGTAATAAAGGCACAGTAGATGTAGGGAAATCCGAATGGACCCAATAAAATAAATAAATAAACGTTAAACGATAGTAGTAATACACACTCTGGCACACACACTGGCGCACACGCAGACACGCGGATTTTCCACGGTTTCGGGAGGGGGAAGAGGGGGGGAGAGGAAACGTGACGCCCACGAGAGACTTCAACATGCCGGTCACAAGTTGTTCTCCCGCCCCACCCTGCCTGGGGCTTCCAGGGTCAGCCTGGGCTGCATCACTAAAGTTTTTCCGCTACTTGGAGTGGAAAGAGCGCGCAGAGAGCCATGCAGCGCAACCAGAAAGAACACTTGTACAAAATCCTCGTTATCGGCGATTTAGGGGTGGGCAAGACCAGCATCATTAAGCGCTATGTTCATCAGACCTACTCGACGAACTACAGAGCCACGATCGGGGTGGACTTCGCTCTCAAAGTTCTCAACTGGGACTCAGAAACTGTAAGACTGCAGCTGTGGGACATAGCAGGTAGGCATGAGCCTTAGTGCTCCCAACACTCACAGTGGCTCAATCTCAATAGGAATACAGTGAAGGTTCTAATGCTGCCCACGTGATTAAACGATTAAAGATATATGTTAAATCACAATATGAAAACATCTAATAAAGAACTATATGTATGTAAAATTGTTTACCTCTCTACAACAGCTTACTTTCAGATACCCAGAAAACATGTCCAATATTAAATTAACACCTACACTGTTTATGTAAGCCGTTTTGGAAAGAGATGAACATTGTAGTTAATACAACACTGGGGAGTTTACAGTTTAGACCTACTCATAGATATGTAGTAAAATGAAAGAGCAGGTCCAGCTGGCACATTTGGATTGGCAGGTGAGCGAGGCCTCAGTGTGCCTCCTACAGAACACGATTTTATAATCAAAAACTTTTCCCATGTGCCATCTTTGGCCATCCAACTCCCTTTCTCTCTCTCTCTCTCTCTCTCTCTCTCTCTCTCTCTCTCTCTCTCTCTCTCTCTCTCTCTTTCTCTCTCTCTCTCTCTCTGTGTGTGTGTCTGAGAACTAGGCTCACTTCCCACGTGGAAGGTATGCGTGCAATCATATGAGAACTAGTCTCATGTGAGTAAGATTTGGAGGTAGATCACATGGGAGTATTTGCTGTAAACAAACTAGAGAGAAGTATTGTAATACTGGTCTTTACCCAAGCTGTGAATACATGCCCAAAAAAGTAAAGTCTAAAAAAAAATCTCTTGAATAAAGTTTAAGTTCATAAACTACGTTATATGTAAAATAAATAAATAATAATAATAAACCATAATTTTCTTTATAAATATCACACTCAGTTGAACATTTCCTAACCAAATGATGTGCTTATTTTCCCATTCTCATATATATATATTTTTTCTGTCTGTCTTGCTGATCCTAAAGGTCAGGAGCGCTTTGGGAACATGACGCGGGTTTACTACAGAGAGGCCATGGGGGCGTTCATCGTTTTCGATGTCACCAGACCCACAACATTTGAAGCAGTCACTAAATGGAAGGAGGACCTGGACTCAAAGTTGACACTTGCTAATGGCAAAAGCATTACCACAGTGCTTCTGGCCAACAAGTGTGACCAAAGCAAAGACATTCTGGTCAATAATGGTCCAAAGATGGACCAGTTCTGCCAAGAAAACGGATTTGTGGGATGGTTTGAAACTTCAGCCAAGGTAGGGTGTAATACTGACTTGGCAATATTAATGCACTTTTTTTTCCAGAGTTAATCTGTGTTTACAAATATGGCCTAGTATGATATTTAGTAATAAAGCAAAGGTCTATAACCCTTTGCACATATCTGTGATACCATACTGACTTATTGCATATACTGTACTGTAGATGTGGGAATAGAATTTAGGATACATTTTAATATGCAGTTAAAGCTCTAAGCTTCTAAAAAATGATATAAGTGGTATTAGCAGTTTTTCTGCCAGACCTTGCTTCAGTCCCTCAATTCATATCTTTTCCATTCACATGCATTAATAAATTTGTAAAAAGAAAAGGGCAGAAGTAGAAGTGGCACTTCAGTCACACACAAGCTGTTACACACTTTGGGCCTCATTTATCAACATTGTGTAGGAAAAAAATCTAAATGGGTTATGATAGATAAAATATAACTAGCATTCTCTAATAACATTGAAAATCATCAAATGTGCATAGGCAGATTGTATGCACAAGTTTTAGAAATGTAAATGAATAAAAATTATGTGTGGCTGCCATGTTACAATTTATTAAAATATTGGCATACCTAAAGAGGACCTAAAACATAATTCAAAGGGTATTCCATATAAAAAAAAAATGTTTAAAGCCAAGGTTTAAAAGACCTGGACTTGTACAGTTATTATATTTGTGTGCCCTGTGTTTCTCTAAAACTTGGGTAATATGATCAACGGTCAAACCTTATTTAGTCAGACAAATCAAAATTCTTTTTGGAAACCATGGACACAGCATCCTCTAGAACAGCGGTCCCCAACCTTTTTTGTGCCACGGCCTGGCCTTTAAGGTGTGGCGGATAAATACAACAAAATAAAATGATACCACCGGCATAAAAACTTATATTCTTTAAATTAATAATAAACGTGAATCCACTGTGTTGTTTTTTGTAAATTTTGCTAGCTTGGGGGTTTCAATTTAGTGGTAATGTGTTATGTGTTAGCGGCCGGAGCAGGTAGCGGATGTAGGTAAGACATGTGAGCGAGGCATATTGACATGCATCAAGAGTGAGTCATAGACAGATGTGGCGGAGAGAATCCGGTAATTTTCCAAAATAAACATTGTTCAGAATCAGATAAAAATAGAATAGAAATAATGTTAGTTATGTATTCTTTCTGTACGGCCCAGTACCAATTGACTCCAGACCGGTGCCGGTCTGCGGCCGGTGGGTAGGGACACTGCTCTAGAATAAAGAGGAGAGGGACCGTCTTTTTCAGGGAAGGTCTTAGATATTTTAGCAAGACAATGTTAAACCACATACTGTTACAGCAACATAGCTTCAGAAGTGTCCAGGTGCTGAACTGGCCTTCCTGCTGTCCCCACCTTTCTCCAGTAAAAAAGAAAATTACATCATGAAATGAAAACTATGAAAAATAAGACTAAGGACTGTTGAGCAGCTACAATCCTATATCAGACACAAATAGCACAACATTCCTCTACAAAACTACAGCAACTTGTCTCAGTTTTCAGAGGGGAGGCTACACAGTGGTTAACATGGCCCTGTTGTGTTGCAGCCATCAAATTAAATATTTTCTCATGTTTTCAAATAAAATTTCAATTTACTCAGTTGAACAATTGATATGTGCCTTTATCAATGTTTTTATAAATCAGGTGAACAGTTATTTTATTTTTTTTATTTTAAAATATTTTTGGTAAAAGAAAATTTGTACACACATAATGAAATTTGTAGAAATGAAACATTTTCTTGGATCAAATATCTGTACCCACACTAGCAGCTAAGATACACATAAGAAATAATCTCATTTAATCTTCATTCATCTGAAGTATATTGCATGCACTTTTGTGCACAACTACTGTAGATAGCTATGTTTTTCACAGCTTGAAAAACAAGTAGGATCGACTGGAGCACAAGTGGTATAGCCAATGCTTGCTAGAAAACTCCTGGTTGTCATATTGTTATGTTGCTAAAGTTTGAGAGAATACGGAAGACACTAAAAAAAGGCGTAAGCAGGCAAAAAAACAAACAAAAACAAAACATTTAATTTGTAAGGTCTAGCTCAAAAGCCTCTTACTAGTTTTTACTCTTGTCTTCCCTTTAATTTCATGAGCACCAAACTGCAAATTAGTTAATACATTAGCATAATGGTGTTGTTTATCAGCCCAGTTTAAAATTATATTTGGAAACTCATGCCATTAAGCTCATGATATTTGGAAGCTCATTTGATCTAAAATATTGTATCTAGATTTTAGTATAGTTCATAAAAGAATAATGCTATGTTGTCTAGTTAAACAATCAAACGATGAAGCTGTTGTTTGTAGTGTTTGACTTTTCGACTAGTCACCTGCAGATACGAAAATAGGATTTGGATTAGAAATAGCTAAGCAACTTTATGTAGCCTGCTTAGGCTCTAATAGGATGTCAGGTGGCCAATGCCAGGAGATCACAAGATGTAGGAGACCTCTAATTATAGGTCATGAATATTCAATTCCTAATTAAAGGGAAAAGTCAAATCGAGCCGATGCTGAAGAAGACCAGAGACTATGGAGCAAGTCAAGGTTTTTTCCTATTACACTTAATGATTAATTGTCTAAATATAGTTATTAATTAATGAATTAATTAATTATTTCAGTTTACCATCCACTTTCCTTGAACAAGAAACCAAAACCATTTAGATGCATTTTAATAATTGGCAGTGTTTCTTTGATTTAAATGGATTAAAGAAAGTATTGAGTAAAATCATACTGCAGTATAAGTGCATCTCACACTGTGTGTAAATAGGAGTCAGGAGCGTAAAATAAATAAAATAATTTAAATAAAATCTAACTGTAATTTCTGCATTATTTGATTTAACTACATGATATTCAGGAACTGTGTCCCATAATGGAATGCAAATAAAATGTTGCTTGCACTCCATTCATATATCAGGTGATTAATATGTGCAAACATGACAGTACACAGTAATTCAGTTGAGTCAGTTATTTTAACATGCATGGTTCAAATATGCTAATTAATATATTTAAATCAATGTTTATTGGATGCAGAATAGTGCAAATGCAAATGTTCAAAGTGAGTTTACATAGAGGATTTATAATGAAAAACAATTGCATTATGAGTTTTCTAATACTTAATCACTCTCTCTTAATGTTATAGGACAATCTAAACATCAATGATGCTGCAAATTTCCTGGTCAAGCACATCATTGCCAGCGAGAACGATATTCTCAAATCAGTGGTTCCAGACACTATTTCCCCTCAGCTGACAACAACTACGAAGATGGGCTGCTCTGCGTGTTTCAAACCCTAACATCTGGTGAATAGAAGGATTCAGGCTCAGTTGCCATGAAGAACTTAAACACAGATGTCCTTTTCTCACACTATGTCTGTAACCATAAGTGTGTATATGTGTGAATCAAACACAAAGTCCAGTTACATATAAATAGATATATTGTAAAATGACAGTTATTTATGTGCAAGATGAGACGTTAGGGTGTGTAGATTTTTACCTTGTGATCCTTGCTTCAAACAATAATGAAACACAGCTGATCACAGAAAGAAAAAAAACATCCTTGTATAATATTTTACACATCTGTATAGCAATTTTTGGGACTACGGATCTCATAAGAGTTTTACATGTTGGTATTTGTGTTTAAATGTATTGCTGCTGTACTGATGCAGGTGTTTAATATATATATATATACAGTGGAACCCGGTTATGTCGATGTACTAGGGGGTCGCCAAAAAGCATCGAGGTAACCGATGATCGAGATAAACGAAAATCAAAATGGCGGCAATATATTAACGTGCTTGAATTTTCTTTATGTACATGATGTGCGTTAATAAATGAGAATGTGCATGCACGTGTTTTTGAAGGGTTTTTTTACACAACAGCGTTGCCGCGATTTGTTTGATGAAGGCATGCTATAAAAATACATACAGTACATGTTTATCTGTCAGGAATCCACCTGCCACGCCCCCTTCGGCCCCCTTCAGCGTGGCAGGTGCTTTCTCGGCCGCTTTCTCTGAAGCTCCCGGCTTCAATCGTGCACATATGGTGCTCGTTTATCATCATCACCAGCTCCTATTTAAACTTTCACACTCTCACTGTCCGTTATTGTTGGTATATGTTGGTTCACGGCTGTCGTTGTTATCGCGCATGCGTATCCCGGTACGTGCCTTCCCACCGGCACTCTCTCAACGGCTGCTCTTTTCTTCCCAAAGCCGCGCCGTGCCGCGCCCCTACTAACACTACGAACACTAGCACTAACTAACAGCAGAGTATACTAACCAGTATACAATACAACACCTGTAGCAGCTGTAAGACTTGATTTTCTTCTGCGGCTGCACCGAGATAACCGACGTTAAATAGCAAATTTTCCCCCCCTTGTGCTTGAGATATCAGGGTTCGGCGACATAACCGATAAAAAATGCTTAGAAAAAGCGAGAATTTGGCGGTTCCACTTCAAAAACGTCTACTTAATAGGGTTGTCGAGGTAACCGAGGTTGAGATAAGCGGATTCCACTGTATATATATATATATATATATATATATATATATATATATATATATATATATATATATATATATATATATATATATAATTATAAAAAGATAATTTTTATAATTTTAGCCTTGAGAATGTCTAGATTTCTTAAGTACATACCAAACATTTTTAGCTAAACCTTCATCGTTATGTTGTATAAAATGAAAAATCTTCACTTCCACTCTCTGCAACCCTTTCTATCTATTTTCTGCATTTTCCTCCCCATCTCCCTTTCTTCTTCTCACTTTTTCTCCATGCTCCTCAGTGATTCACTTTCTGACTCACTGCCATTATATAAATCTCCCATGAAGCCCCTCTTCAGCACACACTTTTGTTCACATCTTTAAACATGGTTATTGATCTAAGTTCCTTTCTGTTCCACTGCATGCTGAGTGTAAACCTTTTGCACTTTCACTTCGTACTAGTCTATTGTGGTCTATGTGGGAAGTATTACATAATTCGAAAACACTTTATCCCATGTATTAAGTACAATTTTAAAAAACGCAAATGTGCATGTAAATATAAAATGTTTTGTATCTGATTAAATAATTATGTGTATTAATATTGCATAAACGAATTGCATTTTGGACCAAAAATGGAAAAAAATTGGTTCAAGCAAAGTGTTGTTTCTGCTGTGTCCATTGTTTTATACTAACAAATCCTATTCATTATTGTTATTAACTTTTTAACTAAAGTCAGGGTTTTTTCTGTAAATATAAAAATTCTAAATCAATTACTTCATTGGCTTTATACTGTTTCACATTTTTCTAAACTGGTTTAAGTGGTATGTAACTTTTTTCAATGGTAATTTTTAATAATGAAACATGCAGATGGTTATATTGATATTTTTATGGATTAAAGCACAGTATCCGATAGTGTCTGCTAAACCTGAAGTGAATTTGTCTTATCAGAAAAAAATTCTTGAGAAGAATAAAAGTGAGCGTTCCTGTCAATGAAAAGAGTAGATAGCACATTGGTGGAATTGCAGTGCATTTTAGCATATTACTCATATTCAACCCAAGTCCTCTGGTATCACCATGACAACTGCTGAGCACAGAAGTAGAAAAAAGCTCTATCTATGAAGGTTGCAGCTTTTGCAACATCCACATGATTAATATGCTGCAAACCTATGCATGTTGTTGGCCCATCGTTTCAGTTGTATCCTGAAGTTTAAAAAGAGCAAATTGACCAGGATGTGAGATGTTGACTACATAAAGAAATCCACACCACATATTGTTAGCACAAACCAGACCAATGTAATTCATAGCGATTTACTTGTATTGGAAGGCAAATTTAACTACATGAGCAGAACCTCTACTGAGGACTCATAATTTACACTGTGTGAAAGTATCGATCCTATGGATAAATCCAAATGTAAAGTTTTACTGATCAACTATAGCTGAGGTAAGTGATATGTTGACCTGAGGACTTGTGTCATTACTGCCCAATGCATTCTGAAATCTGAATTAAAACTCATTTTTCCACAGGTTGCTGGTAAAAGGCTACTATTCATATGAATCTCATCAGTCTGCAGAGAGGCACGTTAGACAAACAAAGCTGCAAGCAGAGACATACAATGAAAGGCACTGTCGGAACTCAGAACCCATCTCTGAGCAGACACAACACGGGTGGGTTTAAAACACACACTAGATAAGGTTGATTAGAATATTTTTCTCGACAGCACACACAGCTCGGTCAAATCGAAATGCTCCTTATTATTTAAAAAAAAAATCAATAAACTACTCCATAATCCATGTCTTTTATTTATTTTATAAAACAAATGTTTGGTCTTCTGAGTGACGCAATTTCTGCCATCCCTCCTGCTCCTCCTCCTTCTGGAGATGTGCTTCTACACCAAGTCATTCCTATTTTAGCACTTCTGACAGGACATAAATTATGTCCAGTTCTTCAAATATATTATATCATATTCATCATAACATTCATACATCATTTAAAATCGCCATTAATGAAAGGACAAAGAAACATGTATTATTAATTTCAGTCTCTTTGGCTTATTTTCAGCACAGCACCGTGAGGTTGAGAGAAGGAATGAGACTTTTTTAGGGAAGAGTGTGAGATGTAACAGACTTTTTTGGGGTTTCAAATATTGTTCCATCATCTTCGAATGCAGAAAATACATTATATATGCTTATGCCTGGCTCTATTAGGGGTTCTTTTTATTTAATCATTAAACTGCATGGTATAAACTGACTCTATATACACCCTTCAGCTCCTCCAACACTTCAGGCAGATTAGCTTTCCCAGAGAGTATCACCCACACAGAAGCAGCCACAATGCCTTACACACACACACACACACACACACACACACACACACACACACACACACACACACACACACACACACACACACCATGCAGGCAGAACCGAACACAACCACCTACACTCACACTGGTTTACACTATACACAGACATAGAGGTTTTGAAATACTATCTCACTTTCTCTCCCTCCCTCACTCACTCACTCACTCACTCACTCACTCACTCACTCACTCACACACACACACACACACACATACACACACAAAAACGCACTTCCTCTTTTATGCAGTTTCTAGTACTCATGTAGCAGTAAATGATCGGCTTCTTCTCTAAGCCCTTTAAATACGTAGTGGGCTGCCATATTCAGGCATTTATAGTGAGATCTCAGCACTGATAGAATATACACTAAACAGCCACTTTGTTACACCTGGTTATTCATCCAATTATCCAATCAATCATAAAAATCATGCAGATATAGGTCAAGAGATTCATGTAATGGTCAGAATGTGGAAGAGATTTTCATGCACAACCATACTTATCTTGTGTTTTCACTGAATGGCTAGCCAGATGCCAAACCTTGATTACCTTGAACCCTGATTTTCCTATTAAAGTGAATGAGTATATATTTATTTGGATTTAAACTGTATTTAATGTCATACTGTGTTTCGCATATGTTCAACTATATAGCTAAAATGATTTTCTTATCATCTTATCATCACAAATCTGGGCTTATCCCAAACTGTTGCCACAGAACTGATCACACATGATTGTTTCTGTCTGTTTTTTGTCTGTTTCTGTTTCTGTCTGCTGTAGTAAAGATTTCTTTTTGTTTTATAGGCCCTAGTTTAAACCTGATTTTAAACCTGTCACAGCAACTGTACTCAAATCAATCTCCATAAAGACATGGTTTGCCAAGGTTGATGTGGACACTCTTGACCTTAACCCCTTGGCCATCACCTCAACCCCACTGAGTACCTTTGGAATTATTTAAAATGCTGACTTCTCCATAGGCCTTCTCACCCAAACTTACAAATGCCTTTGTGGGTGAATAGGCAGATCCCCACATCAACACTCCAAAATCTATTAGCAACCTACTACAATTGTATGTATGCACCTCCAGCTGTGGGCCTTCATAATTATCATCAGCAACAGCCCTGCACAAAAACAGGATGTGCATCATATTTAATCAATTGTGCTAAACATATTCTTTATCACCAACGGACCCTGACAAATGTTCAAGCCTCACAATCTAACAGACAGGAATCTAGTAAAAGAATAGGCTCCTGAACCAAGAACGAACAATGACTAAAAATAACAATGAACGTTTGTTCCGTTTCATTTTAGTATAATCCCCTGCTGAAAAGTTAAATATTTGCTTCAAAATCTTTAGAGTAAAAACTTAACCAAAGAGCTTTAGATTGTGTGTGTGTGTGTGTGTGTGTGTGTGTGTGTGTGTGTGTGTGTGTGTGTGTGTGTGTGTGTGTGTGTGCATGCATGGAGATATGCAAACAAAATTAACAAAGGGATATATGAAGCAGTTGGGTAGGGGAGTAGAAAGCAAGTCATGCACGGTGGGGGTGCTTGTGACAATTATGCAATAGGAACTGCTGTCATACAGTCGACCCTGAACGTTTTTTACAGAGTTAATGTAAAGTCTAGTTTTGGTCTTGTGACATGTGTCAAAAGGCCATGGTTGGGCATAGGGCCAGACTTTGGACACCCCTGGACTATGTTAATGCCTTTGGTATCAGTTTATTGATTTCATTTGAACACTGTCTGCATCTAGGTCATCTATATCCTTAGAAAGCAACTCACATTGCTTTTTCACCTACTTAGTATGCATTCAGTCATTCCTAGATTGCTCTACGCATTGCATCTTTAACATGGTCAATTTTTGCATTCTCAACAATTAAGACAAACACTGTACAAGCACAAGTCTTGTAGAAGGTTCATTCAATCACAGCAAAACCATGTGAGCATCAGAGATGTACAGACTAAACCAATTGTGTTATGTTAGCAATACATCTAAAATAATAGGTTCAGTAAGTGTCCTTTAAACTGTGAAGCATTGCACTTAATTGTGTCACATGATTGTGGCATGCTGAGCAACAGCCACACCACTCTGAGTGAAAAAAAAGTTGGAACACAAGATTTTCCATTCAAAGGCCAGTGAAAAGTTAATATGTTGGGATTTGATTTTAATTTATGGTGCTGGCCAGAAAAGAACAGTTTCTGATTCTGGAGTTAAAACAAGTCTTCTTAGGCTGTTTTCCTAGTCAGTGTTTGGTTTGGCTTGCTTATTTAAGCTACCTAAATCTGTAAAGCTGCTTTGAGACATTTTGTATTGTATAAACTGTTTCATCTATTCATACGGAAAAGCCAAAAACCTTTATATACCGGACTCATCGCAGGCATCTCTAGTTATGGAGCTTTAACAGTAAATGATGTAAACTCATTATTTTATACTGCAAGCTAGTTAGAATGCTGATATGAGTTTATAACTTAATCACTGCAAATCATTACAGTTTACTAAGGAAAAAGTACCGTTTTAATATTACTGCATGAAGGGAGCTGTATTTCAGTTCCAGAATAGCAGCTGTGATTGTTCATGGTATGGGTTCCTCAAGGTGTTATGTTACGATTATAGTCCATGCTGACATAGCACCACATAATTGCAGATTCATGCTGTGAATCTCCCTTCCAAGTGCATTTTACTTTATCATCATGTAAACATGAAGTTCATTTCACCCAGCTTTGTGACAAGGGAGTAGTCAATATTTAACAGGTAAATTGTGGCTATGATGTGGCGAAAGATTTAGCCACCTCTTTACACTACCGCCACTAGCCATTGCTTCATGTTATTGAGGCTACAGCTTTCATGCTGTAGAAAACGTTTTCAATGACTTCTCAGATCAATCAATGTTTAAATGTTCAGTTGTACACTTTGGTAAACCTGCGCCCATAGCAACCCAATATACCTATTCTTTACTGACAGGAGTAGAATCTGGTGTGCTGTTATACAGCGGTGCATAAACGATTGAAAACTATTTTACAAAATTATTATACTTGTCTATGTTATGACCCACTTAAGAAGCAATAACTGCAAGTAAATGTTTCCGTTAACCGTTCTTTGGTAGACTGACATAAATCTTTCGAGTTGTTATCAGAGATGGTAAAAGTACACACATCCTTCACGCAAGTAGAAGTACAGATACTTGTGTTTTAAATTACTCTGATGTACTGACTACACTTTTTCACTCAATTTGAAGTAAAGAAGTTTGGGCTCTGACAGGTACTTAAGCAAAAAGTAGCCAATACAACTACCTGTTTTAGTGTCATGCTGGTAACTTGACCTCATATCATATTAATATAGTAATACAAATGAATTTCAAATTTTGCTACCTAATGAATGTATCCAGACTGAACAACCACCATATAGAACACAAGCAAAGTAGAGATGATGATGATCGGGTGTGTCTCTGTTCTGAATCATTTTTACATCACTGACTCTCTCTGTCTCATCCAAGTTAGCCTTATACTTTTGGTTGCCTTGCAGTGTAAGGAAATAAGTTGATGGGCTGAAAATGCAATAAGAAAAAAAATATTGATTGTCACTTAATAAAATAAAACTAAAATAATGTACACAAATATTCAAACATCACTGTACAGTCCCTCATGTCATTCTGCTCACCACATTTGCAAAGAGAGGTTATTTAAGTGATCACAGTTTTCCTGTCAGCTCAAGCCAATTTTGCCATTCTCTCCTGATCTGTCAAGGTGTTCCCACTAGCTGAACTGTTTTCTCAGCATTCTGTGTAAAAACTAAAGGCTGTTATACCTGAAAATGCCAGTAGATTAGCAGTTTCTGAAAAATTCAAGCCTGCCTCGAAAGCACAAACCAGTTACTGAGCTTTTTTTTCCTATTCTAATGCTAAATGCAAAGCACTTGATCCCTATTATGGGTTTTAAGCAGCACTGAGTGTTTCTTCTTTTTATGTACCACCAGAAATCTTTAGTAGGTAGATTAACTGTTAATGTTAAATTGTCTCTAGCTGTGAATAAGCAGGTAAATTTGTGTCTTCCTGATGCCCTGGGATTTATTGTATCCAGTTTTATTTTATCAGGTGCTTTGCATGTCATAAAGTGCTTTTAACAGCCACTTGATGAGTTCTCTCTTACTGTGTTCAGAAGTGGGGCATTAGAAACAGACACGAGTGGATTCTCAGTGGACTCGATCGAATCAAGAGCAGCCAAAGCTGAATATAGGCTCCATATTAAATGACATACAATATAATATGTCTTTCAATTCTGAAAGAGCCTCCAGGCTTTCATCTGAGTTCATCAAAAAGGGCTGTGCTTTCTGCAGACATGCTGATGTAAAAAAAAAAAAAAAAAAAAAAAGATGCCTCGAGTTTAAACAGAGGGTCTAGTCCTGGGTGAATCATATTATGTACAATGCTATTAAAAGCAACATAAAGGCTTCAGTTCCAAATTTAAGAGAATAGCAGTAACAGCTCATAAACCTAAGAGCAGCAAGAGCTGTCCATGAGCTTATACTGTTGCTGAACTAAGAAAAAACATATATATGTAAGGCATTTTAACAATTGTCACCCACAGCATGTTCAGTAGGTTGGCATTCTAACTCTTCTAAAATACTGATTTAATACAGATTCAAATAAATTGAAAAACATTTTTTAAAACAAGGCTTATGGTCAAGCCTAGAGCATTCATTAGGTGAAGGATTTGTTTTATGAGACACAATGGCAGAGTCATGGCCCAGGATAATACCCTGTATTGCTCTGCATGGTGAGTCATGTCTGTCTCCAGTTAGATATTTCCAGCCTTAGTGACTCCAGTGCACTTTTCCATGACACAAACACAATAGAACGACACACTGTTCCTTCAGCTTATGGTTATATCTCCTGTTTATGTCAGTTTCTAAGAGATTTATGCCTGTACTGACAGTAGAGTATGGAATAGCTTGGAAAGATATTCTATATGATGATACAACTCTCGTATGCTTCTGGTTTATACGGCACAACTATTTTTTATAGAAAATTTGTAACAGTTCTTCTGATCGAGATTTGCATACTAGTACAGACTTGAAGTGCATACTCAGCTTAATGAGGGCATTTCACCTTTGAGTTACAGTACAAAATGAGTAAAAATGACTTCTTGAAAAATGTTCAATACTGAATTATTACTGTAATCAAATATTACATTTATTGTTTATATAACAGCAATATGACAATTGTGCTGTTATGTACTAAATATCAGGTATCAGATATTAACTGTAATTACAGATACAGTAACTTTTTATTAAGTCTTTCCATTTTTACACGCTTTAAAATAAATTGGACAAACTAAAATAATTATAAATGCTGAGTTTCCTCCCTTGAGACACAAGGCCTTTACCACAGCTGCCAGTTTGTAGATTTATCTGACTTAAGTTTTGTCTGTAGTAAATGAAATTTTAATCAGATGACTTTTTAATAATAGTTAATTTCTTTGCTTTTAGGAACTGGGTTGCTTTTGCATAAAATTTCCCTCTATAATCATTATCCTTTTGTACTTTTAAGTAATAACTTATCAGTTTTTCTGCACTGATTTTGAGCAGAACTTTATACATTTCCAAATCATCCTTCAATTTTTTTCAGCAGGCACATTATCACGTTACCTAGTTCAGACTGGAAGTCATACATGCACATGCCCATAAAACAGTCTCCATCTTTGACATATTATGTGGTATGCTTTGTATCATGATCCCTTCTTTTCCCTCTCAATATTGTTCCTACATCATAATTCTGGTTCAAGTTAGTTTTGGTTCCATAAGTCATAAGAATCTTGTTCCGAAACTGGAAAGGGGTTTATACTTTAGCCTTTTTGTTCTTCATTGATCCCAGTGGTTGGCATCTTGAGTTTAATTCTCTGTGGTATATACATAAAGGTGTCCCTTGAATAAAGACTTTGGCAAATATACGCTTATAGCCTTAAAAGTGCTCTTGACTTTGTTACACGTTGTAGAAAGTATTTTCTTAAAAAAGGAAAAAATACCACAATCATCATTTTACTTTATTTTATGGTCTTCCAAGTCTTTGTCCAAGTCTTTGTCAATGCATTTTTTTTTTTTTTCTAAGAATGTAGTGAGCTGTGTATTTGGCCAATCCTAACATTTTGGTTATATCTGATATTTTTAGTTTTTTTAACAAATGAAAGCGAATGAAGCCAAATAAAGGTGGGAGTTTCCATGAACAGCGACCTAATGCAAATCAGCACTTGGCTTTGGCTTTGAGCTTAAGACTACAATTGTCAGGGAGAGTCCTGCTTCTCCTCCCATGCGTGCCCCATCGACATCCCCACTGACATCTCACCTTTGTCTAAGCTCACCGTAACTCTCCTAACCCCCACTCTCTGTCTCGGTGCTGGCTCTAGTCGACTCCGGCTCAGCAGGGAATTTCATCTCCCAAGCTTGCCTCAACCAAATTCAGCTTCCCCGGGAGAGGGGGTCCCACAAACTAGCAGTTCAAACAATCCAAGGACGTCCACTGGGTTGGGGTTGGGTGACGTATTGCGTGCCTACAATCACCCTCCAGGTGGGGCTGTTGAATATTACACCTTTTCGGATGTGTTCTGTGCACAGGCCGCCACTCGTCTCCCCCCACACCGACCTTGGGACTGCAACATTGACACAGTTTTGGAACAAGATTCTTATGACTTATGGAACCACATAATATACCACATCGGGCTTCTTCTTTGTCGAAAAGAAGGACGGGGGTCTCCGGCCCTGCATTGACTACCGTCAGCTCAACGCTCAGATTGCACCACTCCCTTATTCTCTCCCGCATCATACTTGCAGCCTTTGAAGATCTAAGGGAGGCCCGGATATTCTCCAAATTGGATCTCCGGAGTGCCTACAACCTGGTGCATATCCGAAAGGGAGACGAGTGGAAAACCGCCTTCATCACACCCTCTGGACATTATGAGTAAAGGGTCATGCCGTAAGGCTTCTCAATCTCTCCCGCCGTCTTTCACTGTTTCATAAACGAGGTATTGCGGCCGTACCTTCAGAGATTCGTCATTGTTTACATTGACGATATCTTGATCTACTCCCGGAATCCTCAAGAGCACGTATGCACTATCCTGGAGGTGCTCCACTCCCACCAGCTATACCTGAACCTCTCTAAATGTGAGTTTCACCTTCCTAAGATCCACTTCCTGGGCTGTGTCATCAGCTTGGATGGCATCCAAATGGACGAGGGGAAGGTAAAGGCAATACGGAACTGGCCCATCCCGGAGACCATAAAGGAGCTCCAATGGTTCCTGGGTTTTGCCACCTTTTATCATCAGTTCATCCAGGGGTTCAGCCAAACCACCGCTCCCCTCACTTCTCTCCTCCAAGGCAAGGCTAAAACCTTACGGTGGACCCAGGAGGCCAGAACCGCAATTTACACGCTCCAGACTCCAGAAAAACTTTTGTGGTCGAGGTGGAAGCCTCTTTGACTGGCGTCGGGGCCGCCCTCTCGCAGCAGTCTTGGTCTCCTCCACAGCTCCACTTATGTGCGTTCTGAACTACGACATAGGAAACCGCGAGCTCCTGGCCAAGCTGGCGTTGGAAGAGTGAACACCGACCACAAGAAACTCCAGTATCTGTGAGAGGCCCGAAGGCTCAATCCCAAACAAGCCCACTGGGCCCTCTTTTTCACCCGTTTTCGCTTCCACATCACGTACCGGTCTGGGTCCAAAAACGCAAAGGCTGACGCCCTCTCTCGGATGTACGGGTCGGACGAACCCAGCGAACCTAAACCAATCATACCTCCCGACCTTATCCTCAGTCCTATTGTCTGGGATATCGACAAAAAGATCTGCTGGGCCACCCTCCGAGAACTCGTCCCGGAAGGTTGCCCGGAGGGACGGACTTACGTCCCCACCACCTGTCGGCAGGATCTCGTCTGGTCGGTTCACGAGGAACCGGATTGGGTCACCCAGGCGAGAAACGGACAGTACAACTCGTCCTAACCCGCTATTGGTGGCCGAGGATGCACCAGGAGGTCGCACGCTACGTTCAGGGGTGTCCCACCTGCGCCGTTTCCAAGGTCCCTTGCCACACCTTCCCATGGGCAAGCAATGCCGCTACCAATCCCTCAACGTCCCTGGTCCCTCCTAGGTATCGACTTCGTGACAGACTTCCCGCGGTCGGAAGGCAATACTTGCGTTTCAGCCGTGGGGAGCTTGTGTGGCTGTTCACGAAAGACCTAAGGCTGGGGCTCCCTTGTCGTAAGCTGAGTCCCTGGTTCACCCCTTCAAGATCGACAACCAGGTCAACGAGATGTCCTACAGGCTGGAGCTACACTCGAGGTATTGCATTCACCCCATGTTTCACGTGTCTCTCCTAAAACCTTGTGTTTCACCTGTATCTCATCCCCAAGGTGACCCCGGGGCCCTCTCCCAGCTGGAGGTCGTGGACCAGCTAGAGGTCTACTCAGTGTGGGAGATCCTGGACTCCCATCAACGCAGGGGTCGTCTCGAGTATCTCATCGACTGGGAGGGCTACGGCCCAGAGGAGTGTTCCTGGGTGGCCCGACAGAACGTGCTGGACCCGACACTTCTGGGGGAGTTCCAATGCTGCACATCTGCGTCGCCCTGCGCACCGGGCACACGGCAGGCCCAGGTGTAGGGTTTGGCTGTCTGGAGCCGCCCCGGTAGTGTCAGAGAGAGTCCTACATATTCGTGTTTTCTCTCAATTAAACCAAAGCAAATTGTACTCCGGCTTCCGCCTCCGTTCTTCGCTACATAACAACAATGTAAATAATATGAAAAAAAGTATTATATTAAAAATTTAGACTTCAATTCAAAATTGCAACAAGTCAGAAAAACTGTGATTGTTGAAACAAAATGTAATACATCTGGGATTTCCAAGTGCATGAACATGGTTATAAAAAACTTTCCTAATTTTGGATCTATGGGTTATGTTAACCCAGCCATTAGGGTTGCATAAGCCAGTGCATTCTTAGTGCCAGTCCCAAGCCCAGATAAATGGGGAGGGTTGCATTAGGAAGGGCATCCAGCATAAAACAAGAAGGAGGACCATAGGTATAAGAGTGGAGGAAGGTGCACATAGGTGGACTATGTTCTATGTAGGAGATGCAAAGCCAAGGAAAAAGTATATGTGGAGCTGTATGAGAAGTTGGACACTAAGGAAGGAGAAAGGTATTTATACCGATTAGCCAGGCAGAGTGTCCGAGCTGGGAAGGATGTGCTGCAAGTTGGAGCAATAAAGTGTGAGAGTGTGTTGAGAAGATGGAGCAAGTATTTTGAGCAGCTGATGAATTAGGAAAATGAGAGAGAGACAAGGTTGGATGGTGTGGAGATGGTAAAGTGGAGCAGGAAGTGGATAGGATTAGTAGGGAGAAAGTGAGAGCAGCAATTGAGAGGATGAAGAGTGTAAAGTCGGTAGGACCAGATGACAGACCAGTAGATGCATGGAGATGTTTAGGAGAGATGGCAGTGGAGTTTTTAACAAGATTGTTTAACAAGATTCTGGAAGGAATAGAAGAGTATCTGCAGGAGTGAAAGGGAAAGTTTAAAGGACTGTGGTGAGACCTGCTATGTGGTATGGATTACATTTACATTTACATTTGCGGCATTTAGCAGATGCCCTTATCCAGAGTGATGTACAAACGTGCCTTGAGTCTCTAGCAATGAATAAATCTACACTGGTACGCCAGATTACAAACTTAATATAAATCTAACTCTTGAATTCTAAAAGGCAAACTTGGAAAGTGCTAAAGACCATGGCATTGAGTAAAAGACAGGAGGCGGAGCTGGAAGTAGCAGAGCTGAAGAGGTTTTTGTTGGGAGTGACGAGGGTGGACAGGATAAGAAAATAATTAATTAGAGGGACCGCAAATGTAGAACATTTTGGAGACAAGCTGAAGAAGGCGAGATTGAGATGGTAGGAAGGAGGAAAAGAGGAAGGCCAAGGAGTAGGTTCATGTATGTGGTGAGGGAAGACATGCAGGTAGTTGTTGTGAAAGAAGCAGATGTAGAGGACAGGGGGGTATGGAGATGGATGATCTGCTGTGGCGACCCTCAATGGGAGAAGCTGAAAGTAGAAGGATCTACGGGTTATGTCTATCTGCATCTTTGCAGCATGGGTCTATAAGGGAAAATGTGAAAAAGTGCCTTGTGGCACTTAACAGTAATAATCAACATGAAATGAAGACCGATGAATATTGGAGGCATGTTTTTTGGGTCTAGCATGTTTGTTGTGCATGCATAGTCCTGACTGTGAAGCATAGGTGTGAGAATGTGATAAAATGGCGCTGCATTAATGCAAAATCTATTTATGGTTCCATGAATGCCTATGGACCACAATATTTTGCTATTTTTAAGCAAAATGGAGAGCAACAACAAAATTGTCCATAAAGAATGGCTGAACATATCTCAAGTAATATGTTTAATACTGGAATCATCATGCCGAGGAGGATTGAGCCAGTCATCAAAGATTTGTATCTTGAAAATGAAAGGTGTACTGACTTTTGCTGCTGAGTTTCTACAGTGGGCCTGTATTATTTATATATTATTAATATAGTAACTTTGAACAGTTTTTATTTATTTTTTATTAGCAAATACTCTACTGTTTAACTTTTAACTTGATGCATTGAATATCAGGTGATACAATTCTAAATCATTTGACATTTCAGCAATATTGAGCAGGGGGGCATTTACTTCTATAGTGTATATACACACACACACACACACACACACATACATAAATGACTAATATTACTGTACTGTGTGTGTTTATACATACATATATATGACCATCACAAGTAATCGTAAATAACCTCATTTGTTGTATTTAATCATTTTAGCCATTAACTTTAATCAAAATACACACTAAAAGGTATTGTCACAGCCTTAGCAGGGTTCCACTGTCCTAAGGTCTCCTGTCCAACTTCCACACTTAGCATTCCATTCAAAGCTGATCTAGGATCAGGAACATAGTAAATTTTTATTAAAACTGTCAGGAGCACTACAGTTTAATGGCGTTTGCTCTGTAATTAGAAAGAAGGTTAATTTTCATGTGAGATAAAAGAAGAGAAAGCACAGAGTCCCACCTCATTCTGTGCCATGGGCCTTACCCTCAAGACACATCTGCTGCACACTTTAATTAAACCTAGAGAATCAAATTTATCTCCAAGATAACGTGAAAAGGTAGTCCCAATCCAGCATTCAGACAGGAGAAATATTAAACAGAGCTAAGAGTCATTTTAAATTTCGGTTGGAGAAAAATCCTCATGGAAGAGAATTAAGCCTTAATTTAAACTGTATTGCAAGCTAATTTTTTTTTTAAGTTTACATTGTCCAAAAGTGTGCATATATACATAGGTTAATACCAAAGACTTAAAAGTCTGGTACACTTTCCAGAATTAAAATAATGTGTTTAATTGAAAGCATTAGCATCTTATTTTTTGTTATTAATGCAGTATGTTTATTTTGCTTCTATTCAGGCAAGTATGGTGTCTTTAACCAATCCACATGCCTGGATGGGGTGCTGCTGCTGATGCCTTTGAGAGTGTGGTTTAATTAGGCCCTTGTTTTCTTTTCATTCCCTCATTTGCAACATCACTAAAATGGGCCAACATAGATTATGTTTTAATACTTAACATGGGGAACAAGAAAGTCTCACTATAATTAAGCCACAGTCACATACGTGAAGACGCACCGCTTCCAAAAACCGCAAGCACTTAAACATATTGTTGCACTGTTGTGAATGTGAATGTATCTTGGCCTCATTCTGCCACAGACACCTGACAGGCCAGCAGTAGAAGAAGGAAAGGCACAGTGTGTGCAGGTGCAATGAGGACATTAACAACTCACACACCTTATCTGTTTCTACATGACAGGACGGCAATGTCCCTTGTTCCATATTGTAGGTAGAGAGCAGACTGTGAACAACAATGCAAGTAAGTACAAAATGTGTGTGTCCAAATATGTGCTTCTATACTGTTGCTAATTAATACAGCAAAAAAAATCCTATCCTATTATTTTTATTATCTATCTTCTGCCTTAATAAAGTTGTAGTAAATAACAGGCTACTGTCTAAAACTTTCAACACATCTACAGAAATAGACTGCACATTACTACACTTCATATTACAACATACTGACATAGTGCTTTATTGTACACACAACCTTACGTGGTTAAGATCAGCTACTGCTGCTGTACTACACACAAATATTATGTAATAATTCTACCAGACTTCATATTGTCGAACCAACTTCTGGTAGTAATAGCTATTTTATTAGGCTCTTTATGAGCTTTATACCGTTTTTATATACCGTAAACAACGAACCTACCGAGCCATCAACCCCCCACGTCTACAGCAATATGTGATAAGGGACCACAACATGAAATATAATGAGCAGTTATCATTTGTGCCATGGATGACTCTGAGCACAGCAATGACATATAAATTGCATTGTTGTGGAGCTCCTACAAGGAAGGTGCAGTGTTGAGTGTGTAGTAGTAGAACACAGAGCAGTTTTGGACTCCAATCCAAATCTGATTTCAATGAAGACTGAGAACCAGGGAGTGTGAGAAGGAGAAAAAATGACCTTTGGAATGATACAAGGACATCATTTGAAATAGTTTTTGTCAGTGTTTACATTTATTATACTTATTTTACACAAGCATGCACACACACATACACACACACACACACACACACACACACACACACACACACACACACATACATACATACACACATACACACATATACACACACAGAGCCTCAGAAGCTCATGCAGTGATTTGACAAGCTCCTGTTGCCACGGCGACAGCCGGGCGTGATTGGCCTACGCGAATAAAAAAAAAAGTATTCACAGAAAGTTTGAGTCGTTATTTTTATGAGCTCAGTGGGGAAATGAGGGCCTTATATGGGTAAATGTCTTCCTTGTGCAATTTTCTCAAGGTCAGTGAAAAAAATGCCTTAATTAGATGCATATCCCAAAAGACAGAGCACATTAACATATGTAAAGTAACTCAAAAGTGAGGCTGAACTGATTCAGTGATTGGCCGATAGTTAACAGCTATTCAGAAAAACGACTTTTTAGGGCCCTCTGAAAAGATTTCTCATGATATGAACCACTGACCAGAGATAAAAATGACTCTCTCACATGGGAGACGAGGTTTTAAAACATTCTCTGTTCTTTCTCGTCTGATTCGAAATTACAGACCATCTTTAAAGACATAGTTGTAACGTGGGTCATCAGAAACTAATCTGTTTTTGTTGAAATGTCAGTGAGTTCACTGGCTTTGTGTGAACTCTAAGAGGGTGTCGTGTGTGTGTGTGTGTGTGTGTGTGTGTGTGTGTGTGTGTGTGTGTGTGTGTGTGTGTGTGTGTGTGTATGGTGGGGAGTGGGGTGGAAGAACCATGGGATTTTCTAGTGATGTGATTTGGGAGTTTAGATCAATGACACCAACACCTCTCTAGATGCAAAGCAACACTACAGAGACATTCCTAGGGGTCTTAGTTATGTATCCTATAGAAGCAAGGAATCTTCCAGACAGAAGGCTCTCTGTGAAAACACAATGAGAACGAGAGAGTGATGATGCACGAGTCTTGGCTTTTGAAACTTTTCTTTCCTCAGGCAATCCAGAGCTTAAGCTAGATCATGTGAACGGCACATGGCTGAATCCTTGTGCTGCTTAGGAGCCTTGATCCTATGACTTTTGGAGGTTCACTAAAAGCTGGTGTGTAGAAAGTATATCAGGCCTGATCTAGTGTCTATCCAACAGATTGAGTCAACAATCAACAAGTTAAGACAAATGGAAAAGAAATATGATAAGAAATTAGGAAAGATAAGCAGCTGTGCGTATTATACAGATTTTGATCGAAATTAATTTATTTAAGTTAGATATATTTATATAAACAGTAGTAAAGTTGGCACGATTTCAGCACAGTGCCACATCGCCCTCCAGTGGAAAGCAATTGACAGGAGTTCTAACAAACTCCCCAGTTAAATGAAGAGGATATCTTTTGGTCTTTCTGTAAGCAAATCTTACACAAATGTTAAGCATTTCATTATACGTCTTATATCCATTTACACCACATTTAAATGTTCTATTATATAAAAATCAATCAATGACGTTTGCAAAATGATTTATAAATAGTAAATGTATAAGAATTACTGCTGTAAAAACCCCAAAATTAGTTTTGGTGGAAGCTGGTAGCAGCAGGAGTTTCACAATGAATCGAATGGATTTCTCCTGTATGTCACATGATCTTCATGGCAGTACACATGATATATATGATATCAACAGTAGTACGTGAAGGTTATGGAAACACCGAAATTACTGAATGCCATAAAGAAAACCCTAGCTTTTCATGAAGAACAATTGAATACATAATTACATTTTTAAACTAATATGGCATAGAATATTAAGGATGGATTTGAACTGTAATTAATATCTACAGTCTATTAAAATGGCAGTTCCACAGTTTGCACACTGCACACCTAAACATAGATAGAACTGTAATAAATAGACATTCGGTTCCAACCAGTTGAGACTGAGTTCCCTTTTAAATCTGTTTCTTCCTCATTCCATTTCAAGTTGTTTTTTGTTGCCACAGTCACCACTGGCACGCTCATAAGAGACAAACTTATATTTATCAGGATTACACATTATTTATATAATCTTTATCTCTGTAGAGCTTCTTTAAGAAAATGTCCATTGTTAAAAGAGCTATACAAACAAAAATTCATAGGTGGTGTCCTAAATATCTTTATTATATTTGTCTTGTTACCTGACCAATATTAATATAGATAAACTGTATTTATATACATGACACTACCTATGATTTAGAGAGAGAGCATCATCCTACACTGAAGCATGTCGCATATTTACAGCATATATCTTGCAACTTGATTGATTTATCTTTGCAACTTCACTCCAGCTCAAAGGAACAGAATCAGCCAGCATGTCTCAGTCAGATGGTCTTTCGACTGCATTGAAACTGTGATTCATAGGAAAGTGCTGCCACCTTTTGCTACTCTTAACAGTTTGAGACCTTTGAAGCACTCCTCAACACTCAACTATAAGTGCTCTCAGGTATCTTTCAAGTATTTTTGCACTTCTCTTATTCTGAGCTTTAAGCACATGAGCAAATTTCTAATGTTTAAGAATGTTTGATACGAGCAGCCTTTTACACCCTGGTCCAGATCTAAAATTATTTAGTACTGTACAGATATCTTGAGCCACCATCAGCTTTATTGTTTTAGCAAAGTTTTATTGTCCATCCATAGCTCTTTTTCTGTCTCAACATTCATGATCCCTTCAATTTGAACAATGTTGCCAAAACCACTGGCAGAACTGCAGCCCAAACCAGGACCGACTCTCCACCATGTTTTACCGAAGGCCACAAGCACTCATTCCTTCATCTCTCTCAAACTCTTCTCCTCACATATTGACAAGTGGACCCAAACATTTCACACTTGGATTCACCTTTCTCTCATTTTCACTGATCTTAAATCAAATCTTTGTGAGCTTTAGCATATCTTATCCTTTTCACCCTGTTCCCCTTCCAAAAAAAGGGGTTTCTTGACTGCTACCTTTACACAAAGACCATTCCTGATCAAGCTGTTTTGGACTGTAGAAGGGTCACGAAAAAGCTGCAAGACGACAAGTCAGGTCCTTGTTTGAGTTTTCCCATCTCTCAAAGAAGAAACTCTATTGAAAGACTGATTGGCATCCCAGTCCTGTATTCTTTCTGTCCTTGACCTCACCTGCTTCTTGAAATTTCTTTAGAATAGCTTGAACAATCTTTAACACCATTGGGAAATTATTACATATGGTCATTACGCTATTGCTGAAACAACTAATTTAATGGCGGCCATAGACTTTGGCACAGTAAAGTTTATATGTATTTTTGTTCTTCTTAGGCATCATAAAAATATAACAGTATAATAGTATTAACACATATTATTAATAATAGACTGGTGACATAGAACTTTATTATATACCACTATCTATATTAATGCTGTAAAAAGCATCGTGAAAAATGTAGAGCCCAGAATGTTTTACTGCATTTAAATTAGTTAGTTAAATTATATTAACTAACTCCAGCAATGCTGTGGAAGACATTTTAATATAAATTCTTTAATTATAGAAACATGAACAACATTCCATAAATTACAGTTTCATACAATTAGAATATTCTGATTACATATATAATCACTACATATTTATTAAAATTAAAGAAAGAAATCTGTGCTGCTGTATTGTTTCTAGAATTCTACATGTTCACTTCGTTTCATTGTATGAACATGCTGTCTATCAGAAGAACCCAATCAGGGTCAATCTTGGGCAAGTAGGGTTTACCTTAAAATTACTATAGCTTTCTCTGCTTCAATGCTCTTGGGTTATGTTTCATGCATTTCAGGAGATGTCAGTAAGTATATAAACGCAAAACGTTTCATTTCGCTACAGAGGAAATTCTCCCGAAAAGCACGTGGCTGATACATGTTAGCTCATACGTGATGACGTGAGCGAATTAAAACCCAGATTGTTCCACAGAACATATTCTGAACAGTGTTACACATTCTCTTGTCTGTAAGCAGTCTAGTTTAAAATCACATCTAAAATTAAGCCGTTACTTCAGATTCTCACAATTCCAACTAGAACATAAATAATGGTCTCAACACCATAATTGTAGACTGAATGATGAACGCTATGTACCTATGGCCATAACAAGTAAATAATCCGTATTTCTCACAACATTTCAATCTCTTTAACTGTGGTAAGAAATGGTTTCAATTTATCCAAGGATTATGAGAGGATATGAGGATTTAATACTGCCTTCAGGCAATGCCAGAATGTTATAATAACATTCAGTGCAATGCCATTCACATTATTTGTGGAAAAAGGCTGTCTGGGTGGTCAGTGCAGTGGTCTCCATGGCTTGTTAACTCAGCTGTATGTCTGCATCTTGAGAAAACAGCGTGTATCTGGTGTCCAGCTTAGGAGTGAAGCCTTTGAAGTGCCTAGAAGCCTCAGTCCCGAACACATCCAGCACTTTTCTGTTCATCAGAGCAAACCTGAAAGGAAAAAAAAAGAAAAAAGATTGGAAACTGGAGGTTATCTAACAAGCATCGCAAAACTCTGGATTCAACTTGCTTTCAGTTTGCTTTATTTTTGCCAGAGAATATCTCCCACACCAAAAACACCCACGCACTCTGCTTCAGCTCCTGCTAATAAGCAACAAGCAAAGAAACACACTGAATATATACTGACCTGCCCTTGGTCAGTCGCAAAAGAAACTTCCAGTATGACGGTCTCAGATTTTGCACTTCCATCACTGCCTAGAAGGAATCAACACCCAAAACAACAAAAAGTCAGAAAACCAATTCAGGTGATAATCTGCAAATGCTAAAAGATTCAATAAAATCAACTGGGTTAATGCTAACCAATCTTACAATGTGTTATAACAAATATATAAATGCTACATTATTAATAATTTAAATCGAGTACAGATGCATGCTTTACAAAATGCTTTTTCGTTGCCAGGTTTCCACATCCTATCTTCAGCCATGACAACATAGTCTGTAAATTACACTTTGGGACACTGGGTAAAATGCAAATAAAAACAGCATGCTAAGCTAAGCAAATCTCATAAACCCATATTTTATTCACAAATATAGAAAACATAAAATTATAAACAGGCAAAGTATCTCCGAAGTAAACGTGAGCAGAGTTTCAACAATCAGCAAAACCTGTCTGCAAATTGTGAAACAATTTCAAAATAATGTTCCTCCTCATAAAATTGCGATAAGACTTTAAATATCTCATCATCTATAGTACATAACATCATCAAAAGATTCAGAGAATCTGGAGAAATCTCTGTGCACATGGGACAATGATGAAAATCAATATATGGATGCCGATGATCTTTGGGCCCTTACGCAGCCTTGCATTAAAATCAGTAATGGAAATCAAGCACAGGCAGGTCATTTTTACATTTACATTTGGCAGATGCCCTTATCCAGAGGGACTGAGCAGCTATGGGGTTAAGGGCTTTGCTCAGGGGCCAAGAAATGGCAGCTTGGTGTGGCTGGGATTTGAACTCATGACCTTCAGATCCAAAGTCCAATGCCTTAACCATCAAGCTACCACCTATAATACACAAATGCAGGTTAAAGCTCTAGCAGGAAACGAAGAAGCCATATGTGAACATGGTCCAAAAATGCTGCTGTTTTTCTGTGCCAAAGTGAAAACTGTTCTGTGGCAGAAAACTTTTAATATTTAAGTATTCTTCGAAACAATGGATGGCGCGTCCTCCGGACTAAAAAGGAGAGGGAGGATCAATACTCAGTTTAAAAGCCTGCATCTCTGATGGTGTTTCAGCAACACAATGCTAAACCACATACTAAATTTATTACAACAGCTTGGCTTCATAGAAGTCCAGGTGCAAAAGTGTCCTGCCTGCAATACAGACCTTTTACTAATTGAAAAAATGAGCATTATGAAATGAAAAACATGACAAAGAAGACCCAGGATGTTGAGCAGCTAGAATCCTGTATCAGAAATGGGACAACATTCCTCTTCCAAAACTCCAGCAGCTAGTTTTCTCAGTTCCCCAAAAATATACAGACTTTTGTTAAAGAAGTCTGCATATATATATATATATATATATATATATATATATATATATATATATATATATATATATATAAAGGGCCCTATAACAACTTTTTTGAGACCTGTTGCAGCCATTAAATCCAAAATGACCTTTTCTCCCTTAAAATGGTTTAATTGTTCAGTTACATTTGATATGTTTTCTATTATCTATTGTGAATAAAATAGGGGTTTATGAGATTTGCGAATTATTGCTTTCTGTTTTATAAAAGCTTTACACAGTACTTTTTTTTTTTTTTTTTTAATTGGGGTTGCATTTTAGTAAGAGTAAATGGATTCTGGGTAAAATTTGTTATACATTTTATACTTGTTTTATAACAATCTGCTGCCACCTTCAGTTGAAAAGAAAATATTGCAACATAGTGACTGGCAGGCAACGTATTGTTGTAGGCCTGGACTTTGGACATCCCTAGTCAAAAGCATGTGGACATCTGTCCCTCACAGCAAAATGTAAACCTTCCACAAACATGAGGTAAAATTGTAGCACTCACATTTTGCAGTATTACAATTTCCGTTCACTAACACACGTTTCAGCATTTTGAGGCTAATTCTAGAAGGATATGTACAGCAAGCAAATATGGTTGTGATCATACATTAAACATATTTTACCCAAACATTGTAGATATAGTGGATACAATTTTACATGTTAAGGTGTTTCAAACGCTGACACACACAAGGGCACTCACTGGTCAGACTGTTTTTATGATAATCAATCTATGGCTTTGCATGAGTGTCCTTTAATGTTTCATGAAATTTTGTGGATGACCCTTTATTGCAGTAGTGAGGACTTACAGCTTGGAAGCAGATGGCAGTTGAGATGGCATAGATTACTGTGTCAGAATTAGGGAAGTAGGGGAAGTGTCCTGACTCGATGCCTTTGAAGTAAATGGTCTAGCAAAAGATGATAAAATGCAGTATTTTTAGAAATACAGTGATTTTAAATATGCAATAGAAGATGCTGGCTTAAAAACATGTTTCTTAAAAAAAAAAAAAAAATTAGGAAAAGCACCACTTTAGGATGTACCACAACAAAAAGCTACTATTTGAAAATACATTGTAATAAAATGTAAATTCACCTCCACAAGTTTGGAAAACAGATACATTGAGATGGTGGTGCTCTTATAGAAGAACATAGAGGTGCCAGCAAGAAAGCCTGAAACAAAAGAACTGTTGATGAGAAAACCAATAGCAAAAAATGAAGGCTACAAAGAAAACACACACACAGAATAAGTACCAGCAATAAGTGCATGGAGTTCATCATCGAGGTTCCGCACCCACCTCAGGAAACAGCTAGTTCCCTTCAAAAGGAGGAAGAAGTACAAAAGTGAATCATTTCAAGCTTTAATAAGAAAAAATCAAAAATTACAGTAGACAAAACACACCACAAAGCATATCAACTGTAAATCGGTGGCAGTCTTTACCTTGTAAATGCTGACAAAAGAACCGAGAAATGCTCCTAGCTGGAAATTCTCCTTATTGTAGAGTAGTGATAGAAGACGTGATGGTTTGGTGAAAACATGCCTAAATGTTGATGGAACCTTCAAACAGCATTGGATGAGGTAACCCACGCTAAACATGCGGATGAATCCCTTCAGACACACATAAGAGTGATTTGATCAGTTGAATCTTCCAGATGGCAGATTTTAGTTATATAAATATGTTAAACCCTTGTTATCGTACACACCTTTACAGTTTTCACAAAGACATTACGATGATATAACGATATCATGATAACATAATTTTATTATACATTTTATATATAAAGTTGCTTTTCAGATATAAAAAATAATTATATATATATATATATATATATATATATATATATATATATAATATATATATATATACACATTTTTTACTGACTGAAAATATCTACAATATGTACTTTCTACTTTTTTTCTTTTCTATTATTTTTTATATTTGTAAAACTGTATTTATTACAATAGAAAATTATAATTCATACAATTGATTATATAATTAATATAATTAATTCATACACTATGTGGTCATAGGTTTGTGGACCACCTGACAATTACACCCATATGTTTTTTCCCCAAAATGTTGCCACAAAATTGGAAGCCATACAGCTGAATGCCTTTGTTTGCTGGAGCATTACACTTTTCCTTCACTGAAACTAACGGACCTAAACAGGTTCCAGAATGATAACACTCATTCTAGCTAGCTCTGGATTAGTTGAACCAATTCAGAACACCAGGTGTGTATCAGGACCCCTCAATTAATATCAGGCACTGATGAATGCTATGGTCAGATGTCCATAAATCTTCAGCCATTATGAGTTATAAATGTTTTATGAAATGTTAAAAGGAGAACCTTTAAATACTTACCCAGTGGCTAAAAACTAAATGTGCAGTGTGAAAAAGTGCAAATGATCTGTTAATCCTATGCAAACCTTCTTCACATAAACACACTTGTGGTCGCAGAACTATAAATGGCATATACACTTAGTACAGACTCTTAGACTCTTGCACCTAGCATACCTAATACTATACCTACCTAATAATGCGTTTCATTTTTTTCCTCTTGCCCCCCCTTACCCCTTCTGCTCTGCTCTTTTCTGTCAAGCTACACATGCTCCTGAGGAAACAGTGACCATGTCCCTGTTTTTTCCTTGCCACTGTCAATACTGGCTTGTTCATTAGAGATAGTAGGGACTCGTTTATGAATTAAAATTTCATAATTTATTTAATCTCCTTTGGGACACTAAACATTGTTTGAACTCTTACTTTGATGCAGTAGGAGATGCAGTTGTCTTGGTAGTGTTTGCAACACCTATGTCTTGGTCCATGTTTGCATCTGGAATGGGACAATGGAGCCCAGAACATGCAAAACAGCAATAAACAATACTGTTTTTGACAGAGGTAAAGAAATGCTGTAAAGTAAGAATGCTTTTAAAAGTACATATTTTGCTTGTATTTTTTTTATCAACTCTTTTCAAGAAAAATCTAAATCACATGAGTATTTGGTGTGACTACCCTCTGTCTTCAATTCTTACACTTGCACACTTTGTACATTTGCACAAAGTAATGGATTTTGCAGGATCAGAGTCAGGTGTATGATTAATCAATTATGCCAAACAGGTGCTGATGATCAATTTCATATAAAGATTATAAACACAGTCATTAAGTGAAACAGAAACAGCTGTATGCGAGGCTTAAACCTGGGTGGGGAACAGCCTAACTAGCTATTTAGGTGATGTAGTGAAAGATGGTTTCATGTCACAGGTCATACTCCATGACAAGGTTTCTTCTGACAAAGATTTCAACGCAAACTGGTGTTTCAACAAGTGCTGTTAAAGCCATTTTGAAGAAGTACAAAGAAACAGTCAATGTTGAGGACCATAGTGGTCAACCAAGTAGACTTAATGCAGCAGATGGAAAAACACATCATGCTTACTTCCCTTTAACATTGGAAGATGTCCAGCAGTTTCATCAGCAAAGAACTGGGAAAACCAGTGTGACCCGGGTACACCAATTTACTGTCTGGCAAAGGCTGTCCAGAAGTGGTCTTAATGGAAGAGCAATACCTCCAAAAATTGAAACAAGGCTAAGCAACTCAACAGTGCACAAAAACATAGACACTTGGTGCAGAGAAATGGCAGCAGTTGCTCTGAACTGATGTGTTAAAATTTTAAATATTTGGCTGTACCAGAAGGCAAGCTGGACTGAAGAGTGGTACAATAATAAACATCTGCAGGCAACAGTGAAGCATGGTGGAGGTTCCTTGCATATTTGGGGCTACATTTCTGCAAATGGAGTTGGAGATTTGGTCAGGATTAATGATGTTCTCAACACAGGCAGAGACTTTTCCATCATGCAATACCATCTTGGGTCCCCAGTCTATTCTGCACAAGGACAACAACCCCAACCATACAGCCAATGCCATTAAAAACTTTAGCATACAAGAACAAGGAATCCTGAAAGTCATGGTTTGGCCACCGTAGAGTCCTGATCTTAACATCCTTGAGTCTGTCTGGAGTTAAATGAAGAGACAGAATGATTTGAAGCAGCCTACATCTACAGAAGATTTGTGGTGTCTTCTTCAAGATGTCTGGAGCAACCTACGTGTCGATTTCCTTCAAAAACTGTGTGCTAGAAGAAGTGTATCTAGAAGAATTGATGCTGTTTTGCAGGCAAAGGCTGGTCACACCAAATATTGATTTGATTTGGATTTCCCTTTTGTTCATTTATGTTCCATCTTGTTAATTAATAAAAAGAAACTATGAACACTTATTTTTTAAAAGCTTTCTTACTTTACAGCCTTTATTCTCTCCTGCCTAAAACGTTTTGCACAGTAATGTAAGATTCTGAAATGACTTTTTTGAGAACTGTACAGCCCTATGCAACACAAAGCTCTATCAATGCACCATGCAGACAGCTATTGTTTTCATAGAATGATTGAATTTAAATGTGATATTTATCTATTCATTTTGATTAGCATAGACTAAATTAAATAACCTGTAATATTGATTTATTTACATATATTAGGCTACACAGTAGGCACACTAATAATAATGAATCAGACCTTTCATAAACATTGCTCATATACTCACAGAGAGTCTAGCAGCCTGCGAGTAAGAGCAGTGATGGATCTTCCGCAAGGCTGTTCCGCACCTGTTTGAGGTAAAGCTGGCCGTTCTGAGAGAGGTGCACTAGGCAAATCAGCGGAGCTAGAATGTGTAGGGATCTCCTCCTTCCCTACAATAAACCTTTAATAACAAAGACATACTTCAGCAATGAAACCAAAAGCATAATATGAAAAGTAGCAGCCTAAAACAAATACCTACTTTAATGCTGAGAAAGCAAATCCATTGAGTCCGTCTTTACATCTGAAAATGAAACAGATATGTAAAATATCTACAAATTGATGCTTAAACTTTTAACAGCAGATTTGTATAATAATCGTTGAAGCCACATAATTCACATAATTCCTTTTTTCACACAAAAAAAAAGCTTTCCACTCACCTGAAGAAAAACATGTAGAGTGATGCAGTAATACAGAAAAGGAGAACCTGAAAATGAGATACCCACTGAGATTGAATTTGGGTAACCAAGTTATTTCCATATCAAATGCGTGCAAATCAACTTCACATGTCATCATAAGAAAAAAAGCAAATATACCTCCTCTTCGCAGAATCTACCTTATGAGTCTTGTTAGCCGGTTACTAAATAAATTGCTGCAGGGGCTTGTGTATTTTTATCCTTTCACTCATAAATAGAATAAGTAACAATAAGTGTACCTCTCCGTGTTTTAAAGGCTGAACAATGCCCCGTGTGACAGCCATCCGAAATACTGTCTCAGTTGCCTAGAAATTAGCAGACATTATATAATGGTTAGTATGATGTGTATCCTTAAATATATATCTGTTCTATTCTTAAAAAAATCTTACCAGGTTTGCCATATATATTGTTAGAAGTCCTCTCCTGCAACAAGCCAGAAATGAAACACTATGTAAGACACCAGCATAAACAAGGTAAGCTGCTGATAAGCTAAATGGTCCCTTTCCTCTTTAGTCCAGAGGATGCAGAATCCATCATTTCCAAAGAGAACTTTCAAATTTTGTAAACAGTAAACTATGTTCACAAACAATGATTTCTGGCAGTGTTTCTGAGCATATGCAGTAATTTCCTTTACAGAAGCATGCCTGTTTTAAATGCAGTGCCACCTCAGGGCCTAAAAATCACAGGCATCCAATATTGATTTTCACTCTTGTCCCTTGCACATGGATATTTCTCCACATTCTCAGAATCTTTTGATAAGTTTATGTACTGTGGATACTCATTTACAATAACTGTTTTTACAATTTTATGTTGAGAAAAAGTTTGAAATTGTTCCACAAATTGTAGATGCATAGTGTTAAAAAATTACTTTGTGTTTAAGTCAGTTTTGTGTTTGTATAGATCATAACGCATAAAAGGGCATTAATGGGAACATTAAAGAATGTTCTTTAAAAAAGTAACTAAAATGTTACTTTTAACAGTAACGCATTACTTTTTGGTGTAAGTAATCAACAAAGTAAGTGAGTTACTTTTTGAATGAAGTAACTAGTAACTGTAATTAGTTACTTTTTTTTTAGTAACTAGCACAACACTGCTGAAAACCTTGTTGCCCAGGTATGCCATGTGAACTGATTGTTCAAATAATTAAAAATAATATTCAAAAATATCTATGTTTGGTTTGAGCTCTGGTTTTCACCTATGATGACTGCATTTGTGAATCGAAAAAGTATATACCACTATAGCTCTGGATAAAAGACCAGCGCTATCTGAAAAATCTATTTTTTTCATTGCATGAGCATTATGCATAGCTAAAGGAAAAATGGAATGTCCTGGAAAAGAATGATACCACTGGTGAAGTAACACCTAGACAAAAACAGTGTGCAGAAGATATTATAAGATTCCCAATCGGAATTCGCTAAAATATACAGAGATGAGCCGCAAACCTTCTAGAACCAAGACTAACTTTAACTAAAATGAAAATAGAAAATCCAAAAGCAAAATATGTCTCCTCATGGTAGAAGTGGTCTAATGGCTTGGAGTCACATGACTGCTTTTAGAACAGGCTCAATTATAATTATTAATAGTGCAAATCATGATGGTAGCAAGAGAATTAATTCAGTAGACTACAGAAACATTCTGTCTGCCAATTTAGAGAGAAATGCATCCAAATGAATTGGGATGTACACAATCATACAGGAACACAACAGCCCAACTCACACCATCAAAATATCAAAAAGATAAAGTTGAAGCTTCTAGATGTCTCCTAAAGAGACTGACAGAAGAAACTACACAAACCGAACAACTGAAAGTAGCTGGAAAAAGCCTGAAAAAGCATCACAAATGAATAATGCAAGTTTGGTGGTGTCAGGGGCCACTTGCTTGCTGTTATTTTTGCAAGCAAGGGATATGCAAACAAATATTAAGTGTTATTTGTTTTACTATATGTTCCAATCCTTTTGCTCACCTAAACATTGGATGGTCGGCAAACAAATGTGTGGTTTTCTAAGTTCTATGTTTGAATATAAAGAATTCCATTGGGAATTCTGATCTTATATTTATCTTAGGAGCCCAACGTCTTCAAAATAAGAAAATGAAATAATTGGTCTTGTCCATTCAATACTTTCAGAAGAGACTGTAGCCAGTTTGTTTATTGTATCCACTGTGATCTACAGATTTGGGTTGATAAGCCAGCAAGAACCCAACAGGAATCCGAACAAACCTGCTTTTTCGCTCTATCAAAATAGCGATGTATGAAGCTGGCAGAGCAGCTCCAAAGCCTGACGACCAGGAGTAAAAGCGGCCCAGCAGCTTTCTGTGGGGGAAAAAGGACAGAATATAACAAATGGAATCAAATGTGATTATTATTATCGAAACAGATGCAAAATGAATTCAATCTGCACACATTAGAGCTGGATGTTTAGCACAATAGAGCATTCAAACTAGATCTTAGCCGAACATGTATCCATACTATCAGTGAATCTTGAAAAGAATGCTCAGCAATGCTCTACAAAAGTTCTGGGGACTGAAATCTAAAAAGCTGAAAAAAGAGACTAGAATAAAAAAATAAAAAAATAAAAAAAGCTCAGATTTATAACATTGTATGTGCAAAACCCTACATGCATTCCCTTCCTGCATCTTGGTAAATTTGAGTGTACAGGCACAAATTCTCACATTACTTCCTCTCCAATTTTGTGTTGCAAAATCTCAGAAAAGCACATGAACCACCATAGTCATTGTACCCAGGTCTCTGTCCCATTGTTAATACATGCTTTGTCCCTTCATGATTGTAAAAAAATATATATTATTATTATTATTATTATTATTATACAACCATACCTGTACATAATAATATGAGACTGCATTCAAACCACTAGGAGGAAACATGTTAGGAAGACTTTGCTCCTTGCATTGCATGGCATTCATTCTGGAATATTACAATTAGAAAATAGATTTCACAATAACAATCTGGATGTTGGACTTGATGTAACAGCAGCCTATAAGATAAAGTTCAAGAGGTTCAGTTAATGTTCACATTAGAGCACTGGAACTGTTACATAATGTGTACACTATGTGTGACTCCCCCTCTGTAAAATTTAAATCAATGTCCTTTAACAAAATCTTTATTATGTTTATTTGATGTTTCATGTTGGTAAACAGCACTCTTTTTCACATCAGTTTATTATTTATTTTACAAGTCCTAGTGTACGAGCTGTTACTACAAAAACAATATTTTATTTGAATGAGCGCATTATCCAATGAGAGCAGTAAGTGCTACTGACCAATCAGATTCAAGACTTCAACCAAAATCTAATTTGAAAGTCTTGAAAACGAGGTAATAAAGCACTTTAAACAACGGATATTTTCTAAAAGCCACTTTACAAATAAAAAAAGGCCATAAAATCTAATGTTATAAGTTTAGTGCTTATAATTGTGACGGTACACAAAATTGACGGTTCGGTACGACCCTCGGTATTCAATGTTCGGTTAAATTTCGGTACGTTAGGGGGAAGAAATGCAATCCAAAATTGCTTCTAATTTTTTTATTAACATTTGTGAACATCAACAATTTACATTTTTAAACAATTTGAAATAAAATGCCTGTTTGGTTAAATATTATGTATAATAATATATTATAATATTTTATAAAAAAGAAATCAATTAAGGCAATACACTTTTTATTATATGGATTACATTGAGTAATCAATTAAATTGACACAAATTAAGTTGATTTAATAAAAATGTAATTAATGAGATGAAATACTTTGTTACGGTACTTAAGTTACTGTACTTTTTTCTTTCTTTCTCATTAAATTTTTACACAAATATTTGTACTTTCTACTTCTTACATTTTCTAACCAGGCTCGTTATTTTAGTTTTAATCTATTTGGTGACATGATCAATATTTTTTTCAGTTTTCAGTCAATCAACACATTTCCTGTATTTGTGTGGCTTTTTCAATCTACAACTGGTGTATCATTTCCTGGCTTGCACACACCACAGATGTAGGCTAGTATTTTACGAAGATAACAATGAACAAGGCAGAAGGCAACAAGAAGTATGAGAATAACGTGGATGAGACAGAAGGAGTCAGTGATGTAAACATGACCACAGACATTCCTGATCACCGTCATCTTTTCTCTGCTTGTGTTCTATATGGTGGTTGTTCAGACTAAATACATTCATTAGGTAACAATTTTTAATTCATATATTAATTAGGGCTGTCAAAATTACCGGGTTAATAATGTGTTAACGCAAATTCATTTTGTGCAAAGAGCACTAGTTTTAGTAATGGGGAATTAAAGCAGCACGCAGTTCTGTGTGATCATTTTAATTAAAGAACATATTAATTAACAAATAAATAAATATAAAAGTAAAAACCTTCAGTGCAACACACGTTTATTCCTTTCTTTACTCATTATACACTCATAATAACAAATAAAAACGCTGTGGTTTTGCAAAATAAAAGAAAACTGACAGGGGGCGCTTTCTGCAGTCTCTGTCACCTCTCTTCACAGACAGAAATTAAACAACCTGAATCTCAGTGAATACTTGCCTCACAGACATAATAAATATATGAATAGAAAAATCAAAAAGATTAAAATCTACTTTTAATTAAACAAATTCACATCGAATACAAATGGTCCCTGATTCTGTAATCCGTATGAAAGTTAGAAAAGCTACAGTTGCTCTGGTATCACCCCCATTAACCGTCCGTGTGGAAACAGCAAAAGTTCATTTTTGTGTCCTGATGATTTATATAATTTAAAACCCCATAATTACATTTACAAGAATATTTTGTCTTTGTGCTCTATGTTGAGGATGGAAGGAACAGAGATGGCAAAAGTACACATCCTTCTACTTAAGTGAAGGATGTGTACTTTTGCCATCTCTGTTCCTTCCATCCTTCAGTCATTCACTCCCTTGATATGTGGAATTGTCAGGGTTTTCTTCTTTTAAGAGAAATACTTAAAGCTGGACATAAAACACTAAAGAATCCATATCGCTAGCCACTTCCTGGTTAGCGGCTAACGCAAGCGCTATGGATTCTTTCTCATTTCCATGCATGTGTAAAACAAATCTTATTTCCAGTATGAAGTGAGTAGCCACAGTGACTCTGCATGAACTGTAGTATGTTTTCAAGTTTAATAAATTAATTAAAAAAAAGAATATTGCTCTCAAAGTGCAAAGCGGAGACTAAACAAATCTGGGTCTGCGACCTAACACATTCCTGAGGGAACTCCGATTTGTGTTTCACATTTACAAAGGATTGCATTCGGTACATGTGTGTACTGACACAATATTCTGTATGAATACGTGTCCTGTTACACCCCTAGACTATAAGTTTACCCCTTATAACACGACATTGACAACGAAAAAACTTATATGAAAGGAACCAGACTCAAAAGAGAATCAGTTCTCATCTGGGTGTCACCTAATGTCCATTCATTATAGTTATGAGATCCTTTACCGATATGTTTCCTCAAATATATAATTCCAGAAGTTTTTTTTTTAAACAGTAAAATATATGATTTTCAAAAACATTTGGCTTGCAGTGCACACGTTTTCTTCTAAATGGGCAATTTTATTGTTAAAAATAAACAATAATGTAAACCGAATGCTGGCTGCATTCATTCATTTAATTTGTCCTGACAGGCCAGAGATAGAACAAAGCCAGCCATCAGCGAATACAACATTTTTTACTGGCCATTTTGCCCAGAAGATTAGTCAGACACATTTGCGCATTGTTTGAGGTATTTTCTATTGAGATAAGCAAATTCATTCTCCAGTGACCCCTTTGAAGCCATGTGTGTGCAGGCAATCTAAAAACCGGTTTCAACTGCAACCTGCACTTTAATATAAGCTTTTGCGATATTGAAAGACAATTGTATTTTTTACAAATGTCCCATTCGACAAAACCCAGCAAACTGACAGTTTAACATTTGCATAGGGATGTGTATATCCTCAGACCATACAATCTACCCAGTCAGCAAACAAATTTGGCACAGATTTGCCATTCATCTGGCACAGCTGGCATTCATCCGGCATGGCATACAGCATGTGGGCCAAACATGGCCCGGTTTGGCAGAGGTGATACTGATTTTAAGGCGGCTCACAAGACATGGGCCAGACGTCATTTTGGACCAGTTATGGGTATTTAACTTGGCTGAGACTTGGGCCAGTTATTGCCCATGTGTGGCCCTTGTCTGGAATCCAGACCTGGTCCACACTAGGACCGTAATCCATTGCGGTATGTGGGCCAAGGGGCTATGTGGTTAGTTTACTTTCAATAAATCACAATCTGTATGCTGCTTTTATATATTTATATGTATGTATGCCATTTGAAGAAAGAATTTTATCCAGAGTGTTTTTCTCTATTTATACAAAGCGGTTGAGGGTTATACATTGAGCAGTTGAGGGTTGAAGGCCTTGCTTATGGGCCCAGTGTTGACGTGCTTGGACTAAACAGTGACAGTCTAGTCAGTAATCCAACAACTAAACCACTTCACTATAACTGCTCTATCTTTACCATCAGGGGCAGAAAAAAATCCAGATTCCTGATGATTGTGTAACATAAATGCATTCTGTAGAACACTGTATACTGAACCTGAACTTTACCCAGTTGACAAGAGCAGAGATAAGAAAAACCTGTTTCTTTATTGACATGTAAAGTGGTTTTGCTTTTACTATAAATAATTGTAGCGACAATGCAAGCGTTTGTGTTCTTTTACCTAAGTAGGCAGAAAAATACGATGTACAGGCCTCCATTTGTAGTTAGAAACGATGCAGACTGCAGGATTTCAAGGATGAGTCTCTTCTTGTAATAGTCTTTTTTCCTTCTTCTTAGGATAGCTGCAATCTGGAGAGGCAATACATGTGTATAGTGAACAGGCAGGCTTTTCTCTGTACATATTTACCATGTATATAATCGTCATTTTGATACAGTCCTGGTTTATGTTTCTGATGTGGTAATTTCACCCAAGGTCTAGAATGAACTTGGTGTCCAAATCTTTGTGTCACTGTCTGTCTTCTAATGAGCATTGCATTTTATGGAGTAAATAAATTCTGACTTTTTGCACATTTGTATTGCTGTATTAACTCCTCTCTAACAGAATTTTGGTTTGAAAATGTCTCTAGATTTGGCATGGAAACATGTCTGAATGCAGAACAGGCTGTTAGTGTTTCTAAAAGTAAAAACAGGCATGGACACATTAAACATAAGAACAGCGATTTTTTTTTTTTACGAAATATTTAAACTTAGCAAATGCTTGTTAGCCCAAATAACTCATTAGTCTATAAATATGATAAATTGAATACTCTATATTTGGGCCCAAAATGCATTTTGCTACTCAGCTCTACTCAAATATACACCTAATACCAAATCTACATGACTTTCGGAGTTGATGTTAACAGCTGTCCTGCACTCAGTATAGACCTCAGACTCAGTGCCACAGAGCTGAGAGTCCAGTTTCAGTTTACTCACTACTGGTTTAAGAGCCTGACTGGTTACATGAGCTGATGCTCGCAAGAGCCAATCCGTGATCTCGATTTATCCCAGTGACCAATCATGTCGGATTTGTTTGTCCCACCCACAAACTTCATCCTCACATTGAATGTATTCAGTTTCTAAAAGTAGATTGAATCAATCAGGAACCATTTTCTTGATGTCCAACACCAAGCTGTTCAAGATATAAAGAAAATATATATATATATATATATATATATTTGCAAAGATGTAAAGTTTACATGGGAACAAGATGAACTCATTCCATAGGAAATGGTTGATTCTTCTCTATTCAATTGTCTGTAGATAATCTGCTTTCGTTATGTATCACGAATTGTTATGCAAATGACAAGAATAAACGAATATTCAAAGTAGTTTGGTCAATCATCTGAGCCTGTATGTGCCACGTTCCCCTGAAAAGATCATGTACATGTGCTGGTACTGATCCGTACACACAAGTTCCCAGTAGCACCGTTATACATGAGCACCCGATCAACTGGGATCATCAGTATAAACTCTCGCATCATGTAAGAGACAAACATATCGCATGATCATAACACTGTTAAATCTCATTCACTGAATGACAATTGGGTTGAACTAGATCACAGCTGACTAGGCATACAAACCTTAAACCATTATTAAACACAGCGTACAGTCTTGGCAAGAATTCAGACTGTAACATGCTTATTCATATATCTTGCACAGATGCACAGAACTACCTGCAATCCAAACCATAGCTAGAACGAGCATTGCTTTTTAATGCTAGCTACAATACTGACCGTAGCCACCTAGCTTACTTGCTCTCCTTCTCTCCCAGTCCGCACTACAAAAAAAAAAGAATACTAACCAGATATAATGGTGCATATATTTTGAGAGACACCTCCAGAGCCCCCGCTGTGACTTGCAGCGCTGAAATCGTACAAGATGAGCTCCATGTATGTCCTATTTCATAGCAGTTGTGCGGTATGGACTTGCTGAGTGCAGCCATGTTTTACTGGAGAACGCGGGAGCGCGCACTCGCTCGTCAGGGCGCGCTCTTGTGCCGAAAGTGACCGAGATGTCAGTCAAGTTTCGTTTTATACCAATTCTATTCATGTTCGAATTAAATGACCCAAACCACGTACCTATGATGGAATATTAAAATAGGTTTGTGCTTGCATAGATGAAAGCTTAAATTATTGAAAAACAGCTAATCATGCAAAATAAATGAATGCATCGTTGAATCCAGATATGTTCACTTTGCTTCTTAAATCAACAGAGAAAATGACTTGGCAAATTGACTTCAGAGAAAAGGTTTTTAAAGAAAAAAAGTGAAAGAAGGACAAACAGTAAACACAAACACGATGACAGCTCAAGTGACATTTATTGGGACCAGAAAAACTAGAGCCATCCCTTTCTGTTCACATGAATGAAACAAAACCTCATTCTAAAGCAACAAAATAACAAAACAAGTGTTGATATTAAATAAACAGTCGAAATGTTTTAAGTGGTGAAGCAGGACATGCCGACTTATTCATCCTCGTCCCAGTCCTTCTTCTCCGGTGGAGCTTTAGGTCCTCCTGCTGGTTTAGCCATGATAATCTGTACAGAGAAGACACAATCTTAGCACTCATACACCTAATAATATACAGTACCTGTCAAAAGTACAGACACACTGTCTCCTTTTGTGTTTTTTATTTTTTATTATTTGCAATGTTTATTAATACTGAAGACATCCAAACTATCAAAAAACTTAAAATTATGCTGCTTTTGTTTACTTTCCTTTTTTTGTTTTGTTTTCCAAAATGTGTTTTATATTGTAGGTTGTCCAAAGTAGCTACATTTACATTTACTTTTGATAAGCAGCTTGGCACACTCATGCAATCTCTCATCAGAGTCACAAGGTAGTCACCTGAAATGGTTTTCAATTCACAGGCGTGTCTAGTAAAGAGTTAATTTGTTAACTTTCTTGCCTTCTTGATGTGCTTTACACAATCATTTGTCTTGTACAAAGGAAAGGATGAGCACAGTGTGAATAGCCCTATTAGTGCTACTACAACTACGGTACATATTCATATTATGGCAAAAAACACAGTCAAGTAAATAGAAAAGACCAGTCCAGAAGAGGAAGCCCAAGAGCTACCTCTGCTGCAGAGGATAAGTTTAATCACCAGCCTCAGAAACCATTGATTACATAAATGCTTCCGAGTTCAAGTCTGATGAAACTATGTTTACTACATAATTCAGTACTTCTTTCATCATCATCTTTCATAGTTTGCAGGTCTTCAGCATGAATGTACAATGCTGTACAACAATAATAAATAAAAGGAGAAAGTGTCCAAACATTTTACTGGTACTGAACACAAAACAAAAACCCAACAGACAACATGGAGACCTTCAGGACAGTTAGTCAGAGTCTGTTAACCACATCTAACTAGGGAGGAATGCTTCAGTTCATGCAACATGCAATCCTCCTGTGCCAGTACATCATGTTCAATTTCAACACGCTGGTACATAGTGACAGATTAGTACGGTGCCATCCAAAATGAAAAAAAAAAAAAAAAAAAAGTGAGTTTAAATTAGTATCAACCATCAATGATTATATCTATTTTTCTTTCAAATGCAGTTAGAAATTCCTCTGACATAATAATCCTTCTCTGAGACAGAACAATATAACCCAAAGTGTAGACTTCATTAAAGTAAGAAACGAATCCAGTGTAATATTTTTCACAATGACTGGATCACCACTGTGCTGCTTCAAATAGTGACATTCTAGAGAGAAACATGGTGGAGTCTAAACAGTAAGTGTGTTCATGCAATTTCATCCAGCACTCCCACACTGCAGTTGTTAAGCACACAAAGTAACAGGGGCACCTGTCCCATATCTGGGCTTTCTGATCAATGATGGGTGTCAAATTTATCAGGCGCTTCGTCCCATTCGTCTTTGTCCCAGTGGCCTTGCTGTTTGGGAGCTTTGGGGCCCCCAGCTGGTTTCGCCATTATGATCTGACACAGTACATGTTAAAAATCTGTTGACACTTTGGCTCAAAAACAATAGTATGTTTCCCAAAAATGATTTTCTATATTTCCATGGCTGTTCTAAGATGCAGAGATGCAATTCTATAAAAAAGCTATAACAATTTTATAATCAATTTAATAATCTCATGATGTGAACAGTCATGAAACTAAAATCATTTTTCATGTATAATGTGTCACTTATCTGAGTCTATAAGTGAGTGAAATGGAATATGGTACTCAGATTTTTCAGTCTTGTCATACTGTACAAAAATACTGCCATATGGATTTGTGCTGATAAATATAGTTTGTGGCTAAAGAGTGTGAAGTAGCAGCTGACCTGATCAACCCGGAGGATAGTGATGGCAGCGTTTGTAGCCAATTTGATGCCCCAATATTTGACCAGGTAGGGGTCCAGAATGCCTGCCTCAAGCATGTCCTTCACAACAGGCCCTTCACCCTATCAAATAACCAAAATAATCAGTTTACATTAACAACATTAAGTCCAACAAAAATACAAGCAACCCAACACAAGCTTTTGTTCAGAGACTGCACTCTCACCTCAATATCAAAGCCCATATTTTTGTTACCCTCGTGGTGAACAGCGTACAGTTTGGAGATCAACTCGTTTCCCTTCACGCCAGAATTTTCTGCCAAAGCGCGTGGCACGGCCTCAAAAGCCTCTGCAAATTTCTTAATGGAGTACTGCTCCAGACCTGGGCAAGTCTGAAAAAGGAAAGAAAAAAAAAAAAAAAAAACCACATAAAGCCACAGAGCTGGATCAAGTGATCGTCCGGATCATAGTGAACTATGTTTTGTTTGCTGTTATTTCGATCAAATATCTAAACAATACATTTTTTTAATCTACTTAAACTACTTTCAAAAACCTTTTCTGTTTACTTAAAAATATATTCTATAATTAGCCCTTTAGTCTAATGCAACATCTGAGGTCTTTAAAATGAAAATATGAAAGTGAATGCTTTTAGGCAGTGACTTACCTCTCCATAGGACATGATCTGTTTAGCCAGTTCAATTTCAGTAGCACCAGCACCAGGACACAGCCGCTTGTCCTAGGAATCAATTAAAATAAATAAATAAACAAACAAACTACATTAAAATCTGTTCTGAAACATTGATTTGACTGTAGCCATAAAACATGACAATATAAATCAAATATCTGAACAGACTTACCCTGACAAGGACCTTAAATGTGTTCACCCCATCATCAATGGCTCGTTCAATGTCATCCATCAGGTTGTCTGTGGAGCCCCGAATCACCAAGGTGGAAATGGCTCCATCTTCTTTGTCTGTTATTACAGAAAAATACAATAAATCAAAATCCCAATTATGTATAAAAAGTAAATAAAATGCAATGATATCCCCAAAAAAAATCATGGGAAAATAAATATATTGGGTTTTGGGATTATTTACTTTACAGAAAAAGAAAAGCCAAAATGAATCAATTTCCTAATTTTTTTTTTTTTTGTGAGCCCAAAGTAGCTCCTGCTTAAAAACAAACAAACAAAAAAATTTTTCTGTGAAAAATGATCACAGGCTATACATCTGTAAATGATCTCACCGTGTTTGAACACAACAACCTGTGTGTCTCCGACTTCAGCCAGGTAAACGCTGTTACAGTTTCCCATTTCTTCTGGAGTGGGTACAGTCTGGCAACACACAAAAAGTACATTAAAAATAAAAGCAGAAAAAACAAATCCAAGGTTTTAGAGCTGACTAAGAAGAATTCTTACCATTCTAGGCAGCGCTACAGCACCAACGGTTTTACATAGCCTTCTAAGGTCCCACTTGGAGTTGAGCCTTGATGGACACAAATAAAAAATCTTGTCAAATTGCATACACAACACCTTAATCTTATATAGTCTTTAGAAGCAGGCAATTGAAGGCTCTCACCGGACTACCATGAGTTTGTACTTGTTGGCATAGTGCAATGCCATGTCTGCCACTTTGCCCCCAGTTACGACCACATTAGCTCCAGCGTCAGCAATGGCCTTCAACTGGGTTTCCATCAGGTTCTCCTCGCCTTGGCTAAAGTTCATCAGCTCCTCAGCGTTCTTTATCAACACTGTACCCTGAAGAATGCACACAACACCAAGGTGAGCATTTTCCTACCGATATACCCTATGTCCCTCCTCTGAACATGTCCAAACCATCTCAATCTCACCTCCCTCGCTGTCTCCAAAACGTCTTACATGCGCTGTCCCTCTTATAAACTCGTTTCTAATATACCAGTAATATACCAGTATTAAATGGAGATTTACATCAGAAATCTGTCACACGTTTGTAAATTAAAATTGGATTAAACCAATATATGATATATAGACTACCACAGACAACAGCAGACTTGCCATAATAAAAACAGAATTAGCTTTTTAAAATGTGAAAGTTTGCATTACACATACAAACCAGTTAAATGTTTGGATATACAGATTATAAAATATAACATGTTCTTACCAAATTCTACTATTTTTTAATAGGCTTAATTGACAAAATTATAACAATGCATTATGACATTGCATCCTGATGCAAAAATGTGACCTCAGGAAATGGTTTACCTTGAGGACCACAATATTTTATTTATTAAGCAAGTAATGCAGTTGCACTGTACCAATGTGTGCAACCAATAATTTTAAAATATACAGACAGCACATTGGTCATGTGATCACATTTATTCATGAAAAGCATGCAAGATAATCTGAACTTAAACATTGTCCAATAGGGCACAGACTATGAACTGCAATGATGCATTATATACTAAACAGTTAAACAAGTATGTTGCAAAGGTTAAAAAAGGCACTTCGGTAGCTTTTAAACAACATAAAATGCCACAAATCGGCCACTTTAGCCAACGTTGGAGCTCTATGTCTAATATGGACCTAATAATGTTTTAGGGTATCCTTTTCATAGTCTCCAGACACTGTTTAATAAAAATTTCCGGAGAAAAAGTAAAAATTATTTTAAGAAAATACAAACCTACAGTGTGATATATTATATATATATATATTAATCCTTTTTAATTTTTCTTTTTACAATAAACCTCTAACAATTTGAGATTACTTTTATAGACAAAAATTTTATTCTGCAGTGTTTGATACAATATTATAGCTGGAGTCTTTCGATTACAAAGTTTTTTTTTTACATTTCGTTAAAAAAAACATTCTGAGAATCAAACCGAGATGCCAGTATACTGAACATTACAAAGTAAACATATATGGAAAAGAAATACATTTATATGTAGACATTGTCATTGCATTAGAAACAAATATTAAGTCTATCAAAATGTCTAAAAATGGGTTAAATATAGCATATATATTTCATAGATAGCATTTAGACAATACACTCACCTTGGTCTCAGTAACCATGGAGTCAAATGGACAAGAAAACACAACTATCTTTGCATCTTTAACTGATGTGACGTCTCCTTCAGTTTCCTTCTTAAAGACCATACCATGCAGCATTGATGAGGCCTGCAGCCCACAACCCTACATAAACACAGTCAACATTTTAATAGCTAATAAGCCATTGACAGTAACCAAAACATCAACTGTCATATAGTCATAATTATAGACAAATTTATAGATTTTGTGTTACTCACCAAAATCTTGCAAACTCTCACACAATCAACATTAAAATTGCCAGACTCTGGGAAGATTGATACTGTGAGATTTAAAAAAAAAATAAAAAAATAAAAAAATAAAAATAAATAAATGCAGTTAATACAGGTAATGAAGAGATCACGACGGCAAGCAAGTACAGACACATTACACACTAAAAGTTAAGATGAGTGTTCAAATTCTAAAAAAGACTCTCACCACAGGCTTGTGCGATAAGGTCAGCGAGGAAGTCTTCATTTCCATACTGTTTGCTCATCACAGCTGTACGGATCATGGCTTTAGCCTCATTCAGGTCATGCAGGTTCTTAGCAGAGGAGCAGACACACTCTGGCAGAATTTCCAAAGCCTTCTTACAGGCCATTTCGTAACCCTCAATGACCTGAGGAGGGACAGAGGAGGACAGAATCAACTGTACTGTGAGACTCTAATATGCACCGAGTGACAAACAGCTTAGCCATAAAATCTTTTCACAATAACTGCACATCAAACTATCATTACATGTCCATTAGACAGCCAGCACAAAATGAGAGGAAGAGCAGGTAGATTACATTACAGTCACAGCATTTATGAGAGCTTTGCTGTTGCTTTGTTTTAATGCAACATTTAAACAGCAAAGTTAAACAAAATAAGGTAAAGAAAATTCTACATTTTCGCATATCTGATAAGATTTTCTCTTCACCTGTCCGTTTATTAAAAGCAAACTAAACCATTTTTTAATTCTTGGTTTAGTGTTGCCACGCCCTTTTTGTAACATTACCAGCAATAGTCTAAACCAGAATAGCATAGCCAATTCCATCTTCCAATGTACTTTCAAATTCCTTTAGAGAAGCCTGTCCATGCATTTGCTCAGTGTAAATTGTATCACTGTCATCTATTTAATATCTATCTATCTATCTATCTATCTATCTATCTCTCTTTTTTTTTTATACAACATATCACTTCAAATTTCATCCCCTCACCGCCGTCACAGAGAGTCCCATTCGTAGCAGTTCCTCTGCCATCTCGAGCAGAGCGCCAGCGAATACCAAGACAAAGTTGGTCCCATCCCCAACTTCCTGCTCCTGCATGTGGGATGCCATAACAACCATCTTTGCAGCTGGGTGCTGGACCTTTATGAGAAAGACATAACAGAGTATTAGACTTTATAGCATTGTTGAAATCAAAGTAAAAAAATATCGGACTACCGACAAGCTTCAGGACAAACGGTGCATGCAGTTTTTGCACATATACTTGATTGCTGCTATTGCTGTTTTGCACAACCGTTTGTGCTTACATTGTGTTTATTTACAAGTACACTCTTGTATACAGTTCTCTTTTCCACCCTGTACTGTCCTGTATATATAGGTTTACTGGCGGTGCTATTTTGTGCGTTTGTCCTACACTGTTTTATCTGCACTGTTTGCACTAGGTTGCGCACAATGCACTTTATGTGGCCAAGACAACTATTGTTTTATGTAGCACCAGGGTCCTGGAGAATTGTCATTTCACTGTGTACTGAGTCGGCTATATATGGTTGAAATGACAAAATCTTCTTGACTTGATATTGATGTTTATTGTTTTATCTCCATAAACTTCTTTATAACGACACCAGTGTCAGATGCAAAAGTAGTGTAATAATGAACAAAGGGGGCAACACTAGTAATATAATAAAACATTTACTAACAACACACACCATCTACCTCAACCAATGCGCTGTAGTTACTTATGTCTCTGTGAAGGTAACATTCATTATAAAATTATTTTACCAAATAATCGGCACTGATCGTTGAATGCTGGAACTATTGGCAAATTCATACCGATAAGTTTTTTCAGGTAGTGTCCATTACTGTAGCGGCTCAGTTATGAAAGCGCCCTCTAGAGCTGAATCACTGATACCACATGCTGTTTGTTTTTACATGAGAGACTGCGAACTGTACGGAGAGCTTTGTTTTATTCATTATTTATAATTTATTCATTAAATAATGTATATTAATTAATATATTTAATATTAATTTATTTCCTTTAACATAATTCATTTCATGATTTAGTACTGTTTCATATTTTTTGCAAAGTACAATACTATTTTACATGGTGTTTATTTTTTTTTATCCAGTATCCATTTAAAAAAAAAAACATCAGTTGATTAAAAGGCCATCGGCAAGTATGATCCAACCTAATGGTATCTGTAAAACCCACTATCGGTCGACCTCTAAATGCTGTGGTATGCTGAGGAAATCTCTCACTTTTCTTAAGGGCTTTTTATTTTAAAAAGGTGATTTATGAGCCTTTTACTGTTTGCTTAAAGGCATTGTAAACTGCTGTTCAGCATTAATAATAACATCATGTCTTTTTGCACCAAATTATAGACAGTAGCACCAATAAGCAGTATCGGTATGAATAAAAATGTAAACAATAACTATTCCTAGTCTTCAGTGAATGTTTGAGGCAAGATTCAACCTCAACCCTGAACAAATAAAGTGTTAACCAATAAGCCACAGTGCCCCCTAGTTAAAAAAAACAAAGAATTCATTATTGCATGTGCAAAAAAACTAAAACATCACTCATCACCTCGATTCATCTGAGCACATCTGGCACAATGACTTTGCACATCATTATAGATCACCTTATAGATCTATCAATTTCCTAAAGTAATCGATTTGAGTCTTGTAAAGGCTATGGGCAGGAGACAAATCTTATGTCATCCAAACTCACCTCAAGCTCTCTCAGAATGGTGGCAGCATCATTGGTGACCAGGAGCTTGTCTAAATGGTTGATGACCATTTTGTTCATGCCTGGCAAAATACACAATACCACCGACATTAAGAACAATTACGCAAGTTAGAATAACATTCAAAATCTGGAAGTAGGGAACAAGTCCGTCACCATTGGGTCCATACGCAGTTCTTGTGGTCTGTGCCAGTTCCTTGCATGCCTGGATATTTCTATAAACTGCTTCCTCCAGACCTGAATAATGCTGAATAGAGGAAAATAAAGGCAGAAGAGACCTTCAGAACGAGACTTCAAGTTTTACATCACATAGATCACAAGCCCATTTAGGAAAAAATTTGACATGACAACAATAGAAGATAAAAGTGGTAAATGAGGACCACCCCTTTGTCACATGTACGGTACACTATAGTGAAATTATTTCTTTGCACATCCCAGTGATGTTAGAAAGGGTCAGACATGATACCACACCACTGGAGCACAGAGGGTACTGAGGCTTGAACCCTCAACCACTGACCCAGAGCCGGTAGCACTGCTTTTTGCAATGATATCGTGATATATTATTTAATAAATTACCAAAGAAGAAACAAAAATAATTTTTTTAAATGTTAATTTGTCAAATGGTCACGTGCCCCCCCACCGATCTTACGTCACAGAGAGTACAGATTACAGGCAGCCCTTTACACAATGTCTCCTAATTTGGTTAAAGAACAAAAGAATAAATAAAAATATTATTTATAAACCTAGCGGTATAATGCGTTGCAAGGTTTTCTCGAGCACGAAAAAAAAGATTGCATTAGTAAGTGTACCAATAAATCAAAAGGAATGCCTTATTTCATATTTCGGCAGACTAGCATTACTGTCACGATGAGCAGTTAGCAGGCTAGCTAGGTTGCCGGCTGATGCACATGCTCAAGGAGCCACCCAGCTAATTCAACAAAAAACATGTTATTGAAAATAATCTACATTTCATGGGTTTTAAAGAAAACATGGAGTCAGCAAACGAATAAGTCGAGTTATTGAGTTATATAATTTGTGATATCAGTAACTATGACTGCGGAGCCCGTGTGTTCTAGAAATCTCCACCCACATGATTCAGGCTAACAGGCTAACAGGCTAACATGTTAGCTAGCCGTTAAGCGCAAACCGCAGTGCCTCTCATATACTTATAATGAAAATGTTTATTTTATTTTTTACCTTCGCACCATCCTTTAACATCTGGGCAAAGCCCGGCGCTTTTGGGACGTGAAGAGCCATGTTTCAGCGTCTGAACAGCCCCGAGAAGAGAAAAATCTGAACTGGATGCTGCGAGAAGTCGCTCCGCAAGGCAATGCACGCAGCTAAGAAAAGGCTGAGCAACTGTCGATAGCAGAGTCATAGATTATCCTCCTCATAGGCCAGATAGAAGATCACCGATAACATCACACGTTATCGCCACTCTGTTAGCACTGCCCAGAAGTTCAATTATGATGTCATTTTAGCCTAAAATACAATATAATATATTTCTACAAACAATTATGCAAGTAAAAAGTCCTTATCCCAGGCTTACATTTTGCCATAGGAGCAACCTTATGCTTTCCTCATGTAGTTTTTAATTTTTAAAATTTAAAAAATATTTTTTTGCTTACAAATATTATTATTATTATTATTATTATTATTATTATTATTATTATTATTATTATTATTTTATTATTATTATTATTAGTAGTAGTAGTAGTAGTAGTACTGTTGTTGTTGTTATTGTTGTTAATATTATTATAACTGAAAATGTATTTTCCATCTAATTGCCTCTTATTATCATTTATTCCTTTCTGTTCTATATTTACTATTTTAAACAAGGATTGAAACTTTATAATGGTCTGTATAATGGGAAATTCTTGTGTTTATTGCCTGGACAGGAAGTCACTTTTTGTCAAATAAAAAAATGTGAATGCAAATGCATTATTATTATTTTCAAATATATTATTTAATGTTTCTAGATTAATTATATAATAACAGGAATCATGTTTGGCCAGCTGTTTTGGTTTTGCAATATAATAAGTGCCATGTCAATAAGGAAGTGGTGGCTCAGTGGTTAAGGTGGTGGAATACTTATTAAAAGGTTGATGGTTCAAGCCCCAGAACTTCTAGTTGGTCTCTTGAGCAAGGCCCTTAACCCTCTCTGCACTGTGGGTGCTCTATTATAGCTGCTCCTGCACTATGACCCCAGTATCCTATCTATGCTATGATGTATATGTGACAAAGTCTCTTTCTTATATTTAAAATAAAATATTATTAAGCAAAAACAAAACTAAAGGAACAAAACAAAACCAAAGGCAATCCACTTTTTTTCATTTCATGGCCTTAATATAAAACTCTTTATTATTAGACAGTAATAATAGTCAGTAATTGTCCTTCCATTCCTATACATGTATACAGAGTATGTCTATGTATAAATCTCTTACTTAAAAAAAAAAACACCAAAAAATAACACTACACGCTGCATACGCAAAGCCAACAGCATTGTGAACGACCCCACACACCCCTCAAACACTCTTTACTCTCCTACCCTCAGGAAAGTTTTTTTCCCTCAAGCCATCAGGCTCATCAACACACAAAACTGAACTGTACAAAACACACACATACACACTCACTCAACTGTGTGTTACTGAACTGTACAACCTGAACTCAATACACACTCATTACTCATCTCAATCCATTCCACCAACCATATTATATTTACATTATATTTATATTTATTTGTATTATACTGTTTACATGCTGTTTTGCACTTTTCGACTGCTGTTACTGCTGTTTTTTTGCACAACATTGTGTTTATTTGAACAAATACACACTTGTTTATAGTCCTCTAGGTTGCACACAGTGCACTTTATGTGGCGAGGACACTAACTTTAGTCCTTGCTCTTTGTTCTGTTATGTAGCTCCATGTTGTGTGATGTAGCTATCTGGTGTGTGATGTAGCTCTACGTTGTTTGATGTCACTCTATGTTGTTTGATGTCGCTCTATGTTGTGTGATGTAGCTTTATGTTGTTTTATGTAGCTCCAGGGTTCTGGAGGAACATTGTTTCACTTTAATGTGTACTGCATCAGATATATATGGTAGAAATGACAATAAAAGCTTCTTGACTTGACTTGACTTGATTTGACATAGTACACAGTACACACCCAGTGGTAGGAGTTGGAACTGTTTATGTTAGATATTTAGAAAAGAAAAAGAAAGAAAGGAAAGAAGAAAGGAAGGATTAGTCATTCATTTGCTTAAAACAGTTTTATTTTAAAACAATGGCATCACTTGGCTGAAATGTGTGTGTGTGTTGTGTGTGTGTGTGTGTGTGTGTGTGTGTGTGTGTGTGTGTGTGTGTGTGTGTGTGTCTGTTACTGATCACTGATTGGAACAAAGGACATTTTTCTTGCCTAAAGTCATGCGTCCAAGCCTTTTAACTGGCACTGGTGAAGGGGGTGTATCTGGAGTCTAAGTGGGCAGTGTACTCTCTCTCTCTCTCTCTCTCTCACACACACACACACACACACACACACACACACACACACACACACACACACACACACACACACACACAAGGACACACACACACACACAGACACTCACACGCACACACAAATCTGCCATGCTTCTGAAGAGCAGCCGAGATGATCCTTGTGAAAACAGTCTTTTTCTCCTCTCTGGCCCTCATTAACTGGCCCAGATGATTGTATGACAAGCTCACTGTGGAAAGCTCTGACACATCTTGCAAGCTTTTCCTGTAGCAGGAGTCCACTTGAACCTCTCTAAGTTTAAGGACTTTCTCGAAAGCAAGCATTTGTTGCCAGGTAAGTTAAAAATCATCTCTCTATATATCCATAACCATAATACTTTAAAGCTGGAGCAACAGAATTTGACAGATTTTCTATATTTTCAGAATTTTATGTGGTGTTTCTTCTGCAGGTGCTTTAATATATCATTTTATTGTAAAAGCCAACATGTTTCTGTGTATATAAATGATTGGAGTCATTGTGAAAAATACATCTCGTGTAAACCGATTATATTTATCTCATTCATAAATGCACCTGGTTTAAATGATAGAAAATGCTTTGGTCAGTGCAAAGACAGTGGAGACGTGTGACCTCACCCTCTGGCTCGGAGGGGCTCTACCTCTAATTGTTTAATCCCTGATGCAGCTTTGGGCACATGATGAAATCCTGTCATTGCCCCTGAGAGGTGAATGATCTCACATTACAGACGTGTATTAATGGAAACTCGCTTTATGCCCCCTATCTTGTCATACTTCTCTCCCTCCCGCAGGGAATAAATGATCACCTCGGCAAGACGAATCACCAGAGACAAACCTGAAGTCCAAATCTCCTTCAGCCTTGATGAGTCCTCAGGTACGTTGCTTTGTTTAGGTTTGACATTTATAGGAGTTACTCATCTGTAAGGCTTTAAAAAGGGTTTTGTCCTCTCAAACACCCAGTACTCCCCCCATCCACCCCCACCCCCCATAATCAGCAATGGCATACATTGCATGCCTCCCACCAAAACAGCAACCCGCAAAAGCCTGCACAAAGCCCTTCTCGTGCTGGATCCATTTTAACTTTTGTCATTCTTTTCAGTAAAACAGGTGCTCCCTCTATTTCCGTCTATCACTGGCATCTTACTAACAAACTATCTATCTAGACACAAAGCCTATCTGGTCCCTGCTGTCAAAGTGTTTTACAGCTATTCAGGCGAATGTTTGGATGGCAGCTGCAGCATCAAGTTTCCTCTTTAATACCTCACTGCTGTGAGATTCACTCATTTGCTTTTATAACACTGGCCTATATTTAAAGGTGCTTAGCACTTCGTCCTCCATTGCTGATATGAACCTCAAATCTTAGCCTCAGTTTATGTTTAAAGACAGGCAGGCAATCACACAGATCCTGCTGACACAACTAGGCATTCACTACACAGCTTAAGTGAGTTCTCTGTGATCTTACTGAGCAAGCATCTGTTTTTCAGGGTGGATCCACTTGTCATTTTACCTCCTTTTTCCCTTTTACAAGCATCTAAAGTTGAACAAAGACTTAGTTTTCTTTTTGAGTTGGGGCCATTTCAGCATGTTTTTAAAACTTTAAAAGCCTATACATTTTAATAGCATAGTAGAGTGACAACAGCAAGAGCCCGAATCTTCAACATTGGGAATTACCTCATCCCTACTCATGTCTTAATCGAGTTGAAATGCGATATCAGGCAGTAGTTGAAACTGGTGGCCAATTCTGCTTGTGTATATCTTGCTTATAATTAGTCCCATGATCAATGTGTGACCACACCCCATTTTTAGCTGGATGCATCAGAGGATTCCCGACTTGTGTACCCTGGCTACGTATGCACATAAGTTACGTGATTGCAACCAGTGTAGACAACTCATCTGTCATAGACCTCGTTAAAGGCGGCTCATCGTCAGGTATCCAGGAGATACTAAGGACCAATCTGTCCGCTCAAGCTTTAGTTCATGTGGACCAGACTGACAGGTGTTGGCTGATGTTCCCCACTCAATGATAGAAAAACAGGCCTGTAGTTTCTATAAACATAGCCAAGCTGAAAAAAACTCAGTTGTTGGTTTGGCACTTAGTTTTATAATTAGCAATGATTTAATTACTTAAGCTGTGACAGACGTAACCAGGAGCCTCTGTGTATGCTCTGTATGTGGGAAGGGGCAAAGGAGGACATGCAGAATCAGCTCTGGCATTTAGTATGTTTCTAAAAGGGTATCTGGCCACTGAACAAAATTAGAGTCATAACGATTTGTAAAATGTTGTTTTGAACCAATAACTATAGCATCAATGCTTCATAGTTCCAAGAAATGTGATTTGATTGAGTTTGAGTTTCTGTCCATTTGGAATTTTTACACGTTCTACCCATGCAAACATGGATGTCCTCTGGATTCTCCTGATTATTTACATTTCCCCAAAACATTAATGTAGGTGGACTATTCGTGATAAACAGCTTCTAAGTGTGAATGAGAGTTTGTGTGCGTCTGTGTGCATGGTGCCCTGTGATAGACTGTTGTTTCATGCAAAGTTGCACTGAGTGTTCCCCAGATCCAATGCAACCCTGACCAACAGCCAATACTTGCAATTCATTCATACTTCCCCAATAGACCGACAATGCTAAACTGACTGTTTATTTTTTACAGAGCTGACCAATGCAGAGGATCAATTTCCATCTTTCCCTGACCTTGAGCAACGACTGCAGGTAAATCTCCCTGAAGACAGTGATATATTTAATATTTTTGCAAAACATATTTTTGCAGTTTGGGCTGTTTTTTGATCATTAGAAATAGGTTTTATGAATAGAGAGTAAAACTGATAGAAGAACTGCAAAGCAGACATTGTAATACACAATACAGTTTGAACACAAGAGGGCAGTAGGTTGTGTTTCAGTATAGCAGTTCTTAAATAAGAGTAGTGTTGCTGCGCAACCACTACTAATAAAAAGCATGAGCTGTTCTTTTACCACTATCCTAATAGTAGTAATTATAACTGAAACCTTTTTAATAATTATAATTGGAAAATTGAAACAAAAAAGTAGTATTAAACATTTTTATTATGTAAAAATTGAATTCCAACTATATAAAGCCAGGGATTGTTCTTTATAATTTGTTTGTTTTACTGTACAACCTTTTTTTAGACGTACTTACAATCATGACTTTATTTCATAATGGTCTAAATTAAAAACTGTACATAACCAACCATGAAATTCAGTTACATGTTGAGCGAGTCAACTCAAGAGGCTTTTATTGTCATTTCTACTATTACACAATGTGTTACACAGTACACAGTAAAAACGAGACAACGTTTCTCCAGAACCCTGGTGCAACACTAAACAACATAGAGCTACAACACACAACATAAAGCTACATAAAGTGCATCGAGTGCAACCTAGTGCAAACAGTGCTGACGAAAAACAGTACAGACGGACAAACAGTACAGACAGACGGGCAACACAAGACAACAAAAGACAACACAAGACAGTGTGGGACAATACACATAACACAGGATAGCGCTGACCAGCAGTGACTACTATTACACAACACACACTTCAATGGCTTCTGAATGAACTTTCTGTAACATACAGCAGATTTTTTTAACATACTTCCAAAAGATATTTTTCCAACTGCTCTTTTAATGATAGAGATGTAATGCATTGTCCAACATGTGAGGAAAAAAAATCTCGGAGTAGAATTGAGATCTGGTGACAGTAGAAGCCATTGCATATATTATACTATTTCCACATACTCATCTGTACTGGAAAAGATCACTGCTATTGGAAAATATTTCATTGGATGGTTGATCAATTAGAATAACTTTGCATTGATTTGCAGTAAGACTTAAAAAAAATGTTTTTTTTTACCTAAAAACAAAGTTGTACTTTGTACCATATGACACATGGTCTGGCTCCTCTAAAGATTTATTCGCATTATCTTTACAGGGAGTTTCCCCCTGACACCATTGCTATTAGCTTTCTCATTAAGGACTAACTTTTAGGGACTAATTTATAAATAAAAATTTCATATTCATATTTTTTTTATTTCTGTAAAACTGCTTTGTGACAATGTCCCTTGTTAAAAGCATTACACAAATAAAGTTAAAATGGATTAAGGAGCCAGGAGGCTGAACAAAAAACAAATGTTTTTTTTGTTTTTTTTAAACACTGCTAAGTAGAATATTATGAACAAACTTAACACAAAGAAAGTTACTGGAATGGAGGAACTGTGGAGCTGGAAAAAGAGGAAGTAGATAACCACACAACGTCAAATGGGAATGTAAAACAAAGGGAAACAAAAGATGCGTAGAGCAAATCACTATGCCTGCAGTATGTCAAGAAGATCCCATAATTCCTTACATTTATTTTTCAGCAAGAGATAACTCCATTGTGTCAGATTTAATGTCAGTCCTATATAATCCTATATTGCCAATTTTTCCTAGAATTCAAACCAGCAGCTTTATTACCAACTGTAGCTTTATTACATATATGTATTAGTTAAGGATGTTCTTTGTCATTATACAAAAAGAAGAATTAGTACCTAAATAAATTTGCTGTAAGATAGAGGGCACTTAAAAAAATAGCAGAAGTGATATTTTGGAGGAGTTGGGTATGAGTCATCCTGAAAGCAGAAGTTCTGAAACTTTTTTACCAGCAGTTTTCTACACAATGTATTTGGACCTGTAACTGGTCAGCTGGTTGATATGATGGAAAGTGATAGTTTCTGGGGGATTTTTGTTTTTTGGGCACCCAGACTTGTTCAGCACTAGTTTTGTGGACAGCTATTTAAATAAAAAAGTCCAAACATGGAACAGAAACACAAGCAGGCAGAAACCACAGCAGTGAGTGGGATATACTCTTTTCTTTGCTGTCTGCTATGTGGTTAGTGTTTGAATTTACTCCAACTCTCATGTCATCTTCCTTAAATAAAGATTAAAAAACATATTTGAAAACTTGCTTCTGGTAGACTGGTGGATGCCTACTTTCGATTTACTGTCTATCATCATATCATATAATCGACATCACTACTTATCTGTGTGACTTCTCTGTGTCCTTTTTTATTTCACATTGAATGTATGATGGAGTGTTGGTTTTGTGTCCCCTGTATTTCTGCAGCCAGTGTTGCCATGTCAGTCTCTAAAGGAGTCTGTCCAAGTCTACCGAGACCATTGCAGAATGGCGAAAGAGTTTCACCAGGTTAAAACAGAGATCGCTCTGCTGGAAGACAGAAAGTAAGTGTGAAGGCTGAGAGTAGGGAAAACCCTGCCACTGTACATGGAAAGCTAATTTTCCACTTTACAAACAACTCATTCCTGTGTGCACACAAGCAGCAAGCTGAAAAGTTGCTGAAAAGTTTCATAAGGGAACAAGGACAAGAACAATTTCAGATTCTATTAAAGTTTATTTCAGAGATTCCGTGATGCAACATGGTTTGGTGCTCTTCCTCAGGACACATTCCCTTTTGAGTGACATGGGGGATTTCCTTACAAGTCATGCTGTGCTCGGTAAAAATAGGCCTGTGTAATTGACAGGCTATTACATGCTACATTGTGGCATGCAACAGTGGTTTTTTTTTGTAATGGCTTGTGTTGCCTGTACCAATCAGATCATGATTTGTTTATATTTAAATGAAGTTAGCATGTGCTTCAGGAATTTTTTGTAGAAGTGATAAAGTGATAAAAAACATGCAGTCATTTGGACAAAAAGAATCTAATCTATCTGATCTATTTATAATATACTTACCTAGGATGAGAGATATAGTGTAATTTCCCACAATAGCTTCTCCTTTTGCCTTTTTTTAAAAATTATTATTAAACCTGATGGAATTGTAATATCTTGTAGGTCAAAATATCATGCAATCATTGTTTAAATGTTACAATAAATCACTAACCTATATTATACCACAGCGTTGTTCAATTCTTAAATTGGGGTCAGAAGATGTTGCATGCTCCTGATAAACCCTGCAGGGTTTCATTAGAATCACATGTTGTATGAATGTGTTTGTTATAATGCACTTGCTCTTTCTAGGGTAACAGCTCATTTACTGATATATATATATATATATATATATATATATTTAAGAATGTAATGACTATCAATGATTAAGAGTGCCCTTTTTATTGTAAAAACTGTGGTTATTTTACTGGAACTCCTTGCTACTGTATCCACCCATGATGTGGTGCTCAAAGGTACAAACATTGGCAGTTTCACTGACTGGCTGCCTGCCAATTGAGCATACTTTACTGGAACAGGAAGTGGTTTCAAAGGTGTAGAAACATTACATTACGGCATTTGGCAGAACTTCATTTTCCAGACTGACTTGAAATGATCTTTTTTATACTACTAAGCAGCTAATGGTTTAGGGTCTTGCTCAAGGGCCCAGGCGTTGAACTTAGATTTGAACTAACAAACTTTCACTCTGAGGTCGTGGTATTTTAAATGTAAAACATAAGTGTACACTTCACTTGTGCACAGTCTGCAAATATGTGTCACATGTGTATGTTTAGTGGGTGTAAATAAATATGGTTTAATTAGCAGATTATAGGTATTTGACTTTCATTGTTGTTTTAAATAAATAAATAGCAGAGATGCTGTCAGGAGTCAAAAAAAAAGGCAGAGAAATTATATTTTAGTGATTGTTGAAGTCTAAATTATATTTAATTAAAAGTGTGAGCATCCAGTAAAATGTATTAAGTATAAAGTAAAAAGTATAAACACTAGCAATTTCCAAATGCATAAAAAAACAGTAGTTTTAAATGATGAAGTTAAATAACAGCAAGTTTTAATGTAAAATGAACCTTATGGCTTATTTGAAATGCAGGTGCATGTAGCCAATAAATGGATCAGAAGTAGTAAATCATATATATTGCTAGCATGACTTGCTAAACTAATCATCTTACTAGAATCTAATTCAATTACATTTTCTAATTAAATTAGAAAAGAAAACAGGGTAACTTAGTTAATTTTAGGCAGTAAACATTAGCAAGTGGGTGAAACTTAACTTGCTTTTCTCATATAAATTCATGCCAAAGTAGCCAGCTGGGTTTATCTGAGTCTCTGCTTACTGAAACATATTGAAACATTTTATGGAGGTAGGGCCAGGCTAATAGCTATAGCATCATTTACGTTATGTAACATGAGATAATCAGCTCAGATGATGAATTGGCATGAGTCTTGATAGGGTTAATGAAGATTTAATTATGTTAATTAGATTAGATTAGATTAGATTAGATTAGAATAAACTTTGTCATTGTGCAACATACCTGTGCAGAGCCTGTGAATGCAGTAATGAATGTGAATGGATGAATCATTGTAAAGTGTGTGTTATCTCAGGAATGAATTAATTTAATAGTTTTCAACTAAACAGCTGTTAAACTCTTTTCCTCCCTTGTTCTTTGTGTATGCTTGTTTATCCTCACCTCAGAAGGGAGCTGATAGCTGAACTGGCTGAGGATGAGAAGGTGACGTTGGAGATCGCTCGTCTGGAGGAAGAGTTTCGCCTTTTAACAGAGGAAAACCGTACCCTTGTCACCATGTACACAGAGCGGACTCAGCAGCTTGCAATTCTGCACACAGTCAATCAGAAAAGGCCGGGTTCCTCGTGACACTTAGCCTTTTGTGTCATAGTCCAAATGATTTTTTCTTTCCTTCTGATCTTTCTTATCATTGTTCGTAACATACAATGTGCATTTTACATGTCATCATGATGTTTGAATCCACAACTGCAGTTCACAATAGTGAGCATTATATGCAGTAGTGTGAGGTCAAGATCAGTACAGTGGAAAAGGGAGTAAGAAGAGCAAATCTTTATGATAACTGTATCAGGTTTGAAACTTTTTCACCTGCTAAAGAGGGAGAATGAGTTACTAGCATTTATTGTTTGTAATACAGATCTTAAAATTCTAGGCAACTGTTTAAGTAAATAAAGGGTTTTAATCTGGATTTACATGAAAATGGGTATAGTTAGTTGTGTTCTGAGATGATTAGTAGTAAGAAGTGTAATGAGTTAATACTGATCTGAGCAATAAGCACTTTTTGGGGTTTGTAATGGGAAACCAATAGATCTGTTATATGGGCTTGGATTTGAGGCTTGGATGTTGTGTGTGTGTGTGTGTGTGTGTGTGTGTGTGTATGTGTGTGTGTGTGTAAATATATATATATATATATATATATATATATATATATATATATATATATATATATATATATATATATATATATATGTATATCTATATATATGTATATATATATATGTGTATATATATGTATATCTATATATATGTATATATATGTGTGTGTACGTGTAAAATTTTGCCATTAAATAAAAAAGCAAGTTTTTCTTTAATATTACTCTGCCACAATGGTATGTAGAGTAAAAGATTCAATAAAAGTGCAAGCTAAATGTTAACCATGAATAAATTCATTAAAATAAAAATGGGATAATTACAAATATAGCTACAGTTAAATGTATCGCATATAAACTCTGTCATTAATTACATTTAAGATAAAGGTTTTCACCCCAAGTTTCCCAAAAACCTGCGATACTGTGTAAAATGTACAAATAAATATACAAATAAAAGTTTGCAATGATTTGCAAAATCTTATAAACTCATATTTTATTCTCATAAAACATATAAATGAGGTAGTATACCATTTTGAAGAAATAATAAGGCAAATTTTAATATGATGGCTGCAACATATCTCAAAAAAGTTGGGACATGGCCATGTTTACCATTGTGTAAAAAGCATCTGCTTTTTTTTTAACAACAGTCTGTATACATCTGAGAACTGGGGAGACCAGTTCCTGGAGTTTTGGTATAGGAATGTTGCCCCATTTGTGTCTGATTTTAGGATTCTAGCTGATCAACAGTTCTGGGTCTTCTTTGTCGTATTTTTAGTTTCATGATGTGCCAAATGTTTTTATTTGGTGAAAGGTCTGGACTGCAGGCAGGCCAGTTGAGTAGTCTTCTTCTACTACAAAGTCATGCTGGTATAACAGATGCACTATGCAGACTAGCATTGTCATGCTGGAATATGCAAAAACTTTCCTGAAATACTTCCCTGCTTTATCTGGATGAAAGCATTTGTTGCTCTAAAACCTGTACATACCTTTCAGCATCACAGGCATCTTATAATAATTTCCACCCTTGTCCTTTGTCAATTTGTAGACACAGTTTATTGCATATTGGTGAACCTCAACCCATCTGTACTTTTGAAAGACTCTGCCTATCTAAGATCTTCATAGCCAATCGTGTTATTGAACTGTTGCAAATTAACCTAAGTAGTTCCTCCAGCTGTTTCTTCTTAGTAACACTTTAATTTTCCAGCCTTTTGACCCAACTTTTTAAGTGTTGCAGCAATAAAATTCTAAATTATCTTAATTTTTTTTTTTTATTATCCAAACTATTAAACATTTTATGGTTTCTGTGTTATTTTGTGAATAATATGTGTCTATGAGATTTGTAAATAATTTATTTCTGCCTTTTTCACATTTTAAACAGTGTTCCAACTTTTTTGGAATTGCAATCAAAAACTCACATCCTATGGTGTCTTCTACTACAAAGTAATAAATAATATAGGTGATAAAAAGGCAACATTTATATATGCTATTTAATGTTATTTTTATAAATAAACAAAGTTCCCTGGTGAAGAACTTGCGAGTGTCTAAAGTGTTTTGTAAAGAATCAGATCATACCAATTATGAATCCTTTTTTAATAAAAAAGTATTTTTTATCTATTCTTTTTATTGTTTAACCTGCATGTCTTCTTCTTATTTGTCTGACTTGATGTACTTGTGGTAAAGGATACATTTATGTTGCCATATCAGTATGGTTATATTTAACTCAGTCTTTTTGTGCTATTTCATTTAATGTGAACTGGGCAAGTTGAATATCACTATGGAGATTTAATAATAAGGAACTGATCATTTACAATGAGATCAGCAGATTGTAGGATTTGGAAATCCTCCATAATGCAATGTTTGTCATTTTAAGTATCAGACAGCGGAAGTTGATACTTAATGAAAATGAATGAATAAATACTGAAATAATAATATATATATATTTTTTTAAAATAAAGATCCAAAATCTCAAACATGAAAGTTCAGTGAAATAGTAATAAGAATTTGTTGTCTGAATTGTATTTTTTTTTTTTTTTTTTTTTGATAAACTGAAATATACCTGGGTGGCACATGTCTAAAGTTTAATTTTGAGTGTAAGTTATTGTCCATGTGGAGTTTTACATTATTTCTGTTTTGGTTTGCTCCATTCCGATCCTGAGAAGGATAAAGCTGTTAAGGGAAAGTGAGTAAACTAAATATAATTTTGAAAAGGCATTGGCTTTTATATAGCTTTTCTATTCAACTTGAGAGCAAATGTTTGTGACAAAATAAAAAAACATTTACTTTAACCACAATTTTAGAAATCAAAATAAATGTATATCAAAATAAAGTACTATCAAATTATTGGATGGCACAGGCCTCTGTGTAGTCTAATGAAGTACTTCCACTTCAACCTTGGCAAACCATTACTTCAATGAATTGTGTGTAGGGGCATTGTTATGCTTTAAACATGTTTTGCTCCAGCTAAGGGAAATGCAAATGCTACAGCATACAAAGACAATTGTGTCCTTATAATTGTGTGGCAGTTTTTGGGGAAAACACACATTTTGGTGTGATTATGTCATGTATTAGTGTTTTCAGACAAAGAGATATGAGCCTTGGTGGTTTCAGAACTTATCTTTCACAAAGCACCTCCTGTTGTTAAATTCACTATTAGAACAGTGACTTGATCTTGGTAATGGTGTTGCTATTAAACTATTACCCAATCAATAGTGATTATTAGATCTAACCTTATCACAAATGAGGTCAGTGAAGAGTAGGACTTGGCTTGAACACAGGTCTAACGATGTTTAATTCTTACAAAACACTAAATATTCACTCCACTGTTGGATATGCAACACCCATCTGATGCAACTATGATATGACGAAATGGTTAAGTTTGTGCAAGAACACATGATATAAATGTGAGTGTTTATCAGAGCAACTAGTGGATCATAAAATGAATTCCACTCATAACAGTATTTGACATTTTTAATGCATTCAATGCATACCTTTTCAGAAATTAGATTGTGGTATAATACCACTGTAAAGTGTATTATTTTTATATATCTGCATGGTCTGGAGTGTGTTATTCTGCTTACACCACAATATTCTGCTAAGGGTTTAAACATATAATTTATTAATGATAGTCCTCTGAAATGTCCACAAGACATATTAGTTCATATTATCACTAACACTTAATAATGAAAAACTGTCTTTCCCCACAAACGATTTTCCCTCATCTTTGCAAAGCTCAGCGAATGTTATAAAGTTAACACACAATAGTCTTTATATAAATGTTAAATACATGTTTACAGAGAGAAATACTTTGCACTAACCAACCACCTTTTTCTTTCATTAATCAAATACATAAATGTATGGTTTATTTATAATTGGGGGAATGAGGGGTTGTGATCCATTTTTTGTCTAGAGTGTGTTGTTCCTCTTATTGCACTGCAGTCTGGTATTTATTTATAACATATCATGCATTTGATGGTTTATAGTCATATTTAATTTTCTGGAATATTTGAGAGACAATTTATTACTGATTCCACCTACATTACAGCTGACAGACATTCGATCACCCGTTTCTCTTTTGAATGCAACTTGTCATTATAGGGGAAAACAGTATGGCACTTGTGCAGTTATAGAAAATTAATCAATGCTGATGGTTTTAATCATGGACATTGTCCCAAATCAGCTTTTTAGAGATAAAAAAAAGTTGTAAAACATGAATTTAACTTATTTGTTATATTTCCTATTCGATTCAGTTGTATATGTATAGTCTTTTAACAATGTTTTACAGAGAAAAATAAGTTATAATATATGAAATAACAGTTGTTATCTTATTTTTCAATTCAATTTAGTTTTGTCCGTATAATCTTTTAATAATCGATTTTAGGTTCAGTAGTTGCAGTTGATAATTCTGTATTGTCTTTGTCATGTACAAAATCTCGCGAGACTTCACTCACTTTAACTAACACTTGTGAACAGTCTGCACGCGATCTTGAGCACAGAGCAGAAACGCTGTTGTTGGAAGAGTTAGAGTGACTGAAACATTGGCCACGTGGTCAAATCTCAATTCATGTTTATAGGTGAACTTCTTAGGGAATGAGAGTTCTAAGTTTACTATCTATCCTAGGGCGCCTACAAAGGGAGTGTAGAGGGTATTGGGATTTTTGCCGTTTTAGTGGGCCGGAATAATAACACCAGGCTTTGGCTTGGGTCACATGATGGAAACACAAGCGCCTCCTTGTTTTGTCGGAGTTTTTTCTTTTTTTAAACCTACGTGTATTGTTGACAAATCGAAAAGTCTGGAGATTTACTGATATGACAGGTAAGGTTTAACATTTATATTCAGAACACATGTTTATGAGGCTTTAGGATTTTCTAATTACAAAGGACGGCAAATATACTTGACAACAGCATCGACGACCTGACTAACATATGCTGTCAAAGTCTTTCAGGCTCGTTCCTAATTTTGGGGTTGAATAGCGTTAAGACGTTTTTTTTTACATTTGTTTTTGTATGTTTGTTTTACAAGTCACGTGTTAGGATTTCGGTGTAAACAACAACTCGGGTTCTCGCACGCTTTCTCTTTCTCCTGGATATTTTTATGGCATTTTTCGCTTAACCCTAGCCAGAGGTTCAGAGCTCGGGTTTAGGGTGTTTTAGGAAAGTGGGTTGCTTGAGGTTTGGTGTGTGTTTTATCCTCTGGAAAATAAAATAAAGAAGACAAATGTGAAAGGGAGCGGCGGAGAAAATTGCTGCCTCATCCTTTATCAGCAGCGCCGTGAGTCAGCAAGCCCGTCGCACCCCGCGCGCGCGCGCACGCGCTCGCTCTCTCTCTCTCTCTCTCTCTCTTTCTCCCCGTGTGTCTCTCAGCGCACTTCTCCCTTTACTCTAACTTTCATAAACATCGGTAAGCACACGAACCGCACCACTTCTAACGTCTTTCCTTGTTCATATTCTTACATTTATGTTTATATATATGTATGTTTATATAGAATAACCAGCCATAGGCGACTCCTTGTCTACTTCCACCCAGGCGTTAGTTATCATGCCTTGACTGTGTGTTTCAGGAGCAGGGTTGCTTTCTGTAGGAGCCTCTCTTCTTTTTGCCTGTGTGTGTGTGTGTAACTAGACCCATTTTCTAACATATTTTTTTTTCCAAAGCACGAGAAGTGTAATGAATACTGTTTTATAGTATTTAAAGTTGTTGACTAATAGTATTTGACTGGTCACTTGAATAAATAGATTTGGATCTTGGAACAGGGTCACTTCCTGCAGGAGCATTCTCTTCTCTAGTCTGTTTATGGATATACAGATATGTAACATATTTTTCTTCCAAATCATGAGAAATGTGGTAAATGATGTTTTATATTTCTAATAGTTGTTAACTGCAATAATAATATTGACCGGTCACTTAAAAATGAATGGGTTTAAATTTTATATATATCAACTTATTATTTTATATATATATATATATATATATATATATATATATATATATATATATATATATATATATATATTCTTGAAAACACAGGTCAAGAAACACACACACACACACACACACACACACACACACACACACACACACACACACACACACACACAGACAGGCGAGAGAAGAGAATATTTATATATGTAAAAACTTTATATATATAATTTTATTATAATTATATATAAATATTCTCGAAAACACAGGTCTAGGCACACACACACACACACACACACACACACACACACACACACACACAGGCGAGAGAGAAGAGAATGCTCCAGCAGGAAGAGTCCACGTTCCTAGAATCAAACCCATTCATTTCAACTGACCAAACAATTATTAGGGGTGAAACGATACACAGAATTCTCAGTTTCTATGTCAAGGTTCGCTACAGTTTTGGTACAGTTAGCCTGACAAGAAATGCAGAACATCAAATTGCTGGTTGTTTTTTTATTAACTTAGTTTATTAATAATAACATTTGTGAACATCAATAATTTACATAAATAAATAAATAAATATACTAAATCACAATGCAATACACTTTTTATTATTTTGATTACATAGGCACAAATAAAATTAATTTGAATCAAATTAATGGAAAATTGTAATTATCGAAAGCACTGTACCGAACAATTTCGATAATAATGTGTGCACCGTTCCACCCCTAATATATAGATATAACATTTTTCCGTTAATACCATTAGAAATGTGCTAACTACTGTATTATAGTTCTTATAGTTGTTACCTGTAATAATAATATTCTTATACAGTGCTTGTTATAGTATATTAGGGATGCAACTAATGATTATTTTGATAATAGATTTATCTGATTTAAAACTGTTTTGCTTATTATAACAATATAAAAGCCTAATTCAGGGTATTAATGAATAAAAGTGTATTAAAAAATGCAAAAGCCACGTATTGTGATTAACTATCTTTAATTTAGACATTTTAGAGCTTATAGTAGCTGCTTGTTAAGGAGTGCATGGGGCTTTCTCATTTAAACAAATTCCCTCATACTGGGTTGTTTCTTTCTGTAAAAAACAAAACAAAACAGCATTTGAGTATGAGAGGTGAAGCAGTTTGTGTAAGTCAACATTTGTATTGTATTTTGCAGATGGCAAATTGACAACCATGCTTAAAAAAACTTTATAAAATATAATGCTTTTTTGTAAAAAGAAAAATACACAGACATTTTGTTAATTTGTGAAGATATAAGCATCTAGAATATATAATTAATTTACTGTTGTGTAATAATTAAATTATATATGCATAAGTTAAATATACATACATCGAAAACAAGCATTTGAACGTATAGTAAAACAGGCTGTAGTAGTAGAAGATAAATGCTATAAAATGAGAATGAAACGGAGAAAATGGCATCGTTTACTGCTGCTGTTATTTGCTGCTTTTAGATTTAGTTTTTGTTCGCACTGTTTTAATTGAATCCATCACTATGTGGCGAACGAGCTGATTACACAATCTGATGCTCGCGTATCACAACAGAACAGATCCACTGTAACTGTCCTGAAGTTACAAACAAACAGTTTACACAATAGCACTTCATTCAACTAGAAAACTTTCACATGATGAGGATTATACAGTTGTTTACTTACCATGCTGATGTTTCTCCTTCATTTTATGTGCTCGTGCCTCACTGTGGTACTTCCATGCCACACAAGCTCAGCTTTGCAATAACTTCCAGGTACCTCCAGTTTTCTTTGTAGCGTTTAATATAAAATGCTCACATGCCTTGCGTTTAATATAAAATGCTCATATGCCTTGCATTTAATATAAAATGTTCACATGCCTTGTGTTTAATATAAAATGCTCATATGCCTTGCGTTTAATATAAAATGCTCATATGCCTTGCATTTAATATAAAATGTTCACATGCCTTGTGTTTAATATAAAATGTTCCCGCTTTGGATGACTTTGGATGTACACTTTTTCCTGCTGCCTGTACTTTGCACCATTTCACAGACGGCTGTGTTATCTTACTGTCACACTAACCCGTAACTTGAGCAGCCCAACTAATCGATAACGGCATTCGTTGACAACCAATTTCATTAGCAATTATTATCGATCTTAACGATTAGTTGTTGCAGCCCTATATATAATAATATAATATAATATAATATAATATAGTATAATATAATATACCGTAATTTTAAATAAATTTCCGGACTATAAATCGCATATATAAGCCACTGAATTTGACAAAGATTTTTATTTTAAACATAAATAAGCCGCACCTGTCTACACTGAAACTAATAAACTTTACACAGGCTTTAATGAAAGACAGTGTCTGTTACACGGTGTAATGGGTGAAATATGTTGTGGCTCCTTTAAGAGCAGAGCGGTATTTTGGGAATAGCATGCCGCCGCGTTTTCCGGTATTACTTCATGTGTGCAAGACCGAGGAATATGTCCTCATTATTTTCTGATGCTCATTTCTAAGTTTCTTTGACTAACCCGTAACGCTGTTGCCAAGAATAATAAAGAAGCACGAGTTTTGGAAACCTGTCTGTGCTTATATGATTTCTGTTGCAACTGGAGTTAGCGAGCTCTCCCTTCACCATGACTCAACGCGTTACAACGGCTTGTATCTAAACAGTAGCCTAACAAGAAAGTCATTGTTTACTGTCTTCCTCCTTCCTTTCACAACTATTTCTCTCGGGAGTTTATCTTTTGGCATCGTCGTGCGTTTAAAAAAAAAAAAGTTTTTTTTCTCCCGATGCTGTGCAGCTCAGAACACAGAAATTTAATTGGTTTAATGTTATGGGGTTCAGTTTTTCCAGTTCCTGGGAAAAACCCAGGAAAAATTCATAAATAAGCCGCTTCGTTGTTTAAGCCGCGGGGTTCAAAACGTGGGAAAAAAGTAGCGGCTTATAGTCCGAAAAATACGGTAATATAATATAATTAATATAATATAATATAATATAATATAATATAATATAATATAATATAATATAATATTCTTGTTAAGTATAATTGACTGGTCATTTGAAATAAATGGGTTTGGATCTGTGATCTCACATTTACTTTAAGTAAATTTAAACAAGCATTTCTAAATTGAACAACTTTAGTTTATTAAATCTAATAAAATTTATGTTAATAAATCACAATTTTGACACTTTTTTAATTTTTCAATGATTTAATAAATGAACAAAGAATAGACCAAAATTTCCTTTTTGAATCGAGCGGTTGTATTTATACCCCCATGTTATTTAATACTCAAGTCTGATTAGCTGATGGTTGTTCTAGAGGTGTACAAAATATATTTTTTTTCAGTTAAATCACAGCTGCATTACAATTCTATATCCGCCAAGTTAACTGAAAGAATGGAAAAGTTAGATTGTTGTTAGATCAGGACACGGATCTAACAACAAACACAATAACACACAATTTGCATTATTTCCATTAATTATGCATTATTGTTTTATTTATTATTGCATGGAGTAAAAAGTATTGCAAATCATATAATAAATACATACACTGATACTTGTTCACAGGACTTTCTGCTCTCATGCTGTCTCTCTTTCTCTCTGGCAGGACCACCTTGGTTGTGCATTATTTATCCAATAATTTTATCCAATAATAATTAATCCAACAGTGTCCTGTTGTCAATTATTCCTTACTTATTAATGTTAAAAAAAACAAACCTATGATTCTGCAGTTTGCCTGTGGAATTTGTTTTGTACTGCAAAAAGAAAAAAGGGAAAAAAAGCCTGTATATCTGTCTTGGCTCAGAACTTCGTTCTCTGACTACAGTGTTTGTTATGACAGAGTATGTGTCAAAGTCCATCTGTTGTAAATCCTGTCAGCGAGATAATAAACTGCCATAAATGTTTGTCTGCCTCAGTTTTGACTAAGTGTCACATTCGACACTTTTTTTTTTCTTTTCCTTATGTGCAGAATTTCCTCTTTCACAATGATGTAGATGTAATTTAGCGTGAAAATGTCTAGCAGCAAGAATTCAGAGTTCAGGTTCCAGTCGTCGGTGCACAGTGCGCACGTACTGCGCTGTCTGGATGAACAAAGGCAAAAGGACTTCCTGTGTGATGTGACAGTGGTGGCTGAGAACCGCAGTTTCAGGGCCCATCGCTCGGTTCTCGCCTCCTGCAGTGAATACTTCAGCGCCCGCATAACCAACCACACAGGCCAGGGACTCGTGATCAATTTGCCTGATGAAGTAAGTGTGTACTGTGTTCTTTATCCAACAGCGTGTAAAAGTGTCTGCTATTTACTTTATTAGACACTTAGCATATCCCTCATTACCAAAAAATCTAAATATTATTTCTCTAAAATGTCCTGATGCTTAAGTGGTTTTGTTTTCCCAGGTTACAGCTGAAGGATTTGAACCCTTGCTGCAGTTTGCATACACTTCAAAACTACTCTTCACCAAAGAGAATGTGCTGGAGATCCATAACTGTGCCACTGTGCTGGGTTTCAAAAACTTGGACATAGCTTGCTTTGACTTCATCTTGCCCAAGTTCTTCGACAGCAACAGAGGTTCTTCGAAGGTCCAGCGAAATCAGTGCTGCAAGACCAAATGCTGGAAAGCCAAGGCTGAATCAGGATTCAACAAGGATGGTGCTAATGATAACGCTGATGTTTTGTCCGTTACTCTGCCCTCGAAGAAACAGGAGCCAAACATCTCCTCAAATCTCAGTGAAAAGGCAGGAAGAACCTGTAGCCCGTGTCAAGTAGACACTGAGGCAGATACAGAAGTAGAGTCAGACTACTCCTCACTTTGTCCGAAATACCGCAAGTTTCAGCTCGCCTGTGGAAAAAGCCAGTCTTACACAGACACGGAACCAGAGAACACTGTGAGTACCTGCTCTCTAAACTGCCTGCCTTGCTCCAGCTATGAAAAATGTGAGGCTACAGACACAGTGGCTAGCAAGACCTCAACAGGAATTGCCGACGAGGATGCCATGACTTTTTGCTGCTCATTAACAAAGCAATCACCAATTAAAACACCTCAAAATGTTTGCTCAGGCAAGACACTTCCACAGATGTGTCCAGTGACTGCATCCTGCAGTCTCAGAGGTTCTTTTTCTCCTCCTCCAACAGCTGAGGAAATGGATGAAAGTGCTTCTGTGCAAGTCACGGGGAAAGAGTGCGCAGTATCCGATTGTAGAGCTGGAGCTGTTTGCCTGAACCCAGGAAAAGAGGAAAGGAGCAGTGTGGAGATGGAGGTGGCTAACCAGCTCAGTGCCTGGCCTGATGTTTGCAGCTCGCGTGTCTCAGAGGCCGCATGTGGTCAAGGTGTGACGATGAAAAGCTCGGAGCTACAATGGCTAAAACAGCTCGAGTGTCCTTTTCTCAGGGATTTGGGTGCAGTGGATGCTCAGGTGCGATGCAGTGAGGCGACTTCTGGCTCAGCAGAGTGTTCCTACAACTTTTCTCTTCATTCAGGAGAGGATTCTGATAGCTTCGACACTGAGGGGGACAGCGAGTCCTGTACGAGCGAGCAAGCAAGTCTGGTGAGCATCTTTCTGATTTCTAATACCGTGACATTTTCACCCAATTGTCAGGTGGCACAGGAAAGTTTTTTTTTTTTCCCGCTATGTAGTTATGCTTTTTGTTTTTTCAATATCATTTGAAATGGTCACTGTTGTATTTGCATTCGGTTAACTATCGCATCAAATAGGCCGGCCCTTTTTTCAATATGACCAATGATGTACTACATGCCCTCATGCATAGACCCGAAACACTGCGAGTCTACAGAATAAAAAAGCAAGAAACAACATCGGAAATCTGTAAGTGAATTTTGAAATCACTCAAATGCCTGCATGTAGTGAGAAGAAAAATTTCCTAATTACTAAACAGATGATGACTAAATGTGTGAAATCGAAAACTTGCCAATAATACATAACACACATTGCATCTTTATCTTTAACTTTATAAAGTGGCTTACGAGTCATTTGAGCTCATTATTTAACCACTTGTTAATATTACTGTTTTTTTTGTTAACGTTGGGAGAACACAAAGTGCTCTGTTCTCTTCAATCTGATTAAAGATAGAGCAGAGAGATCAGTCATTGCAGAGGAGTAGTCATTAACAAACCATGGCCTGATACAGTTGTGTAAGAATTTAGGATGTGAGAATTGTGATCTTATTTCTAAGGCAAACAAAACATATTTTTTTCTTTTTTTCATCAAGAATGAATCATATAGACCAAATTACTTGGTTTGTGATTTTAAAAAGGCAAACTGATGATCATTTTAGAGTTTTTTACCCTCTGTTAGATGAACAGTCATTTTCAATTGCACCCTTTCTGTTGAAGCAACAGCTACTTTTAGCCCCTTAATGAATGTCGACTGTAAGCTTTCTTCTGGTTTGACATTGGAATGTAGACATTTCAGATTTTTACTTTTTGTATTAGTTTCACTGTAGTGACTGAATAATTTACAAATTGTACATGTTACATGTACATCATACAGCACAGTGAAATTGTTTCTTTGCATATCCCAGCTCATTAGGAAGCTGAGGTCAGACGTGATATAGTGCCCCTGTAGCAGAGAGGGGTTGAGGGCCTTGCTCAAGGGCCCACTCGGGGCAAATTGGCAGTTCTGGTGCTTTAACCCCCGACCTTCTGATCAGTAACCCAGAGACATAAATGTTGAGCTACCACTTCTCAATTTATATCCAGAACTATATATGGGCTAAAAAAAAAGGGTGATGGCAGGACAGAAGTGTCATAGAACTAATTTTCAGACCAGAACATTTGAAACATAGAGTGCATAATTTCAATTTGACAATTGAAATATATAAAAATATAATATTTTATCCCTGCACCTTGCTTTAGTGTGTGGCCGTTGTTCCTAGGGTGATGTGCAGTGTTGGATTTTCTCTTATGATGGATTGTTCTGTGCGTTATTGCGACATTTATTTTATAAGGATATAATGGAACTTCACAATACGTATGGGCTATTTTTTATAGCCAAAGCCTGGCTGATACCGGACTTGTTTTGATAGCTCCTTAACCTTAATGTAGTATGTTTTTTTTTTTTCTTTGGGGTCTTTTCTTTCACAAACAGGTTATATTCTTATCATATTTCACTTTAAATGCGTACAGGTGGACTCCATTCAGATAATTATGTGACTTCTGGTGGGGAATAGTTGCAGCAGAACAGATCTATTGGTTTTACAGTAACATTAACATTTATGGAAAAGTTAAATAAATAAAAAACTATTAAACTGTAGTGACTTCTTTGCTCACCATTTAATAGCATGGGATATTTCGTATTCAATCAATACATTAAAATCCAAATGGAGTCCAAGTGTAAGGTGTGGGGAGGAGATTGCTGAGATTGAGAATGCATTAGTAAGAAGAATGACGAAGAAACTATTCAGGTGAATCAAATAAAATGATTGTTATATACCTTGAAACAATTGTTAACAAAATGTTCCTTTACATCGATGTCTCCAAACTCTTTATAGAACCTAAAGTTATACATATGATCAATGTTCTTCTAAATCTCAGATCATATGGAGCAACTATTGCCAACTATCTGTGGCAGCCAGGTCAGGCCAAGTTTTGTGAATAGCTTAAGACTGTGTTTTTTCAATGCTCTGTAAATAGAAACTGAAATGATGAAGTGGATGTATCCTTTTTATTATTCATGGAAAGACCACAAGTGTTGCTCCTGTTTAAAAGGAACAGCTCACCGCTCTAGCTATTTCTGTATTGCCTCTTTATAATACAGTGTAATAAACAGCTTACACTTTGTACGAAAACCAACCCAATGCAAAGAATTGCAATATTCTGCAAAGGACAAGTCAAAAACCCTGGCATTTTACTTCCAGAAGGCAAAGGATTTGCCAAACCTTAAACATGACAATTTAATGTAGGTTATGTTCCTTTGCCCTGTTACATTTGGTTCCTTAAGAAGATTTTAGACCACAATTTATTATATTCCTATTTATTTTTATTTCAAATCCAGTATACTGTGGTAGACAGCTGACATAACAATAACTTTGTCAATGTCCAAATATTTACAGACCTGTCTGTATGTGCCAAGTTTGGTGTGAGAGTAAACGTATTGTTGAGATATGGCCTTACTTCCTGTTTGGTAACTTTGCCACAAAGTTAATTTGCACGTTGTGGACATGCGGTGATTCCGATTTTGTGAAGAATTGACAAAATCTATAGGAAAAGAAGCATCTTTTGTTTCTTTTGTAAACTCCAAATGTCTAACTTCCAATAATAATAAAAAAAAGAATTAATTACATAAAGAAATTGTAATGTAGCCGCAAATGTAAACTGGTTGATTTTTTTCAGCTTCTTGCTCAGATGCAGCTGCCATTTTCTGTGGATGGCATTGTGTCACTAAGCCGCAACGACTTCCAGCAGATGCTGAAGACACAGCGGCTGACACGTGAACAGCTCGATTTTGTGCATGATGTGCGGCGCCGCAGCAAAAATCGCATCGCCGCTCGCCGCTGCCGCAAGAGGAAACTGGATTGCATCCACAACCTGGAGTGTGAGATTGAAAGACTTGTAAGTGACTATAATGTGGTGATTATTTCCGTTATAAACATAGGTAGTATTGTGGTTTTATATCTGTGCTTGTGTATTTGTGCTCATTCAGCACAAGGGTGTTAGTAAGTCAGGAGTAGTTACAGTGATGTAGGAATGTTTGGATCAGAGTTAATTGGCAGGCCACTCACATGTAAAAGTCAAGTCAAGTTTATTTCTATAGCGCTTTCACAACAGACATTGTTTTAAAGCAGCTTTACAGAAATCAACAGTTAAGGTGAATGTTGTGCATTTATCACTAATGAGCAGCCGTGGCAACTGTGGCAAGGAAAAACTCCCTTAGATGTTATGAGGAAGAAACCTTGAGAGGAACCAGACACAAAAGGGGAACCCATCCTCATTTGGGTGACATCAGGAGTGTGAATATAGTCTTTAAACAATACAGAACACTGGAGAGAGAGAACTAACATGAGCACTAGAGTGTAAGAGGTGTGGACCATGAGCCGGAAGCGGGAGTAACTCTATCATGCTTTAATCAGAATACACACACACACACACACCCACACACAAGTCATGTAGAGTTACGCAATCCACGGAAGGAGTATAATCCACGGAACGGAAAGTAATCCACAGAACCAGCGGGGAATGCTGGCAGCCTCGAGCAAGGTCGGTGTCCATAGCCATAAAGTAGGTCCGACACTAGTGATGTCGGAACGGAGGCTTATATAGGGGACACCTGTCTCTCGTTAATTCCGGGAGCGGCAGAGCGAGGCAGCGTGACAGCTACCGAGGGGGGCGTGGCAAGTGGATCCCTGACAATAATAATATAATATAAAGTAATAATAATGTAGCTGGCTTTGTGCACAGGGGCATTGTCATGCTGGAAAATATTTGTCTTCCAGTTCAAGTGAAGGAAAAATTAAATACTACTGCATTAAGACATTTTATACATTTGCATGCCTCCAATTGCTCACTTGCTGATGTACAAACTTAAAATATACTGATTCACAAAATATTATTTCTTTCAACACAAATTATTTTTGGGTTTGAAATTTTAAATAGACAAGGAGGGGGTACACCATACTTTCACAAATTTCTACATTAACTACGGGTGTAACGGTATACGTATTTGTACATACAAGTATTCGGCACAGGTACAGTTACAGGTATGGTTTGGTACACACGTGTACCTCATGCAGTCCTTTTAATAATTATATAATATAAATGTGATTTCCCTCAAGAACATATTAAGTAGCGGACCACAAGTTTGTTTAGTCTCCGCCTCGCACTTAAAGCGCATTTTTCATTATTGAATATAACATCATACACAACAATGCCAAGAGTATAAAAAAAGAAACTAGAGTTAGTGCACTGTGGTGACTGTGGTGTGCTAACCAGGAAGTGGCGAGCAGCTAACGATAGCGATATGGATTCTTCGGCGTTATATGTCCAGCTTCTAGAATTTATTTTAAAAGAAGAAAAATCCTGACAATTCTGCATATCTGGGGAGTAAATGAATGAAGGATGGAAGGAATAAAGAAATGCATTAAAGTATGCTGAAATAAGTCAAACAGTTTTCCCTACATTTATTCTTCAGGTAGGCTTGTTCCTGGATTTCAGCTGAGGATGACGGCTGAAGCTTTGCTAATCTGGTTATATGAGTTAAGCAATATATGAATCATTAATCAGTCATGATCAGAATGTGTTCAGACCATTGTATTGTCATGATCAGAGGACATGCACTGCTATTGAATGGAAAAATCTGAATAAACTAAATTAAGGGGTGGAAATACCTGTACTTTATTATTACAGTTTTATTTATTTATTTATTTTGTTTGTTTGTATTAAATTAGATTAGATTCAACTTTTGTCATTGCACATGTTATGGTACAAGGCAACAAAATAGAGTTAGCATCTAACCAGAAGTGCATTGATAGCAGTGTAAAATAGAATAATATAGATTAGGGATGCACCGAATATTCAGCCACCGAAAATTTTCGGCCAAAAGACTTTGATCACCGAAAAAACACTGCCGAAACAGTTTGTTGTGATGACGCAAACAGAAACCGCTGCCTGCACGTGCATGTCTAAAACAACATGTATCTATCTGAGAAAGACCCACGGATAGCGATTTGCAAAACATCTAATGCCGTAATTTCGTCTGCAAAAACTTTCTCCACGTCGGGTTTAATTTGAAATCCAAACATCCGATCGCTATGTTGAATATGAGAGGAACGCAAACGCACAGAAAAGCAAAACCCCTCCGAGCATGCGCACTCCGTCTGTGGTGGACGTTTTTGAAAAGGCTGTATTGTTGTATTGTATCTTTAAGCAGTTGCACTGGTTCTGAATGCACTTTGTTTTTATGAAAGAACATATTTAATTGTACAACCTTTCAGCAGGCCAGAGGGCCTGTACATTATTATTTAATGTACACATGAGTGCATTTAAGTTAAACATTTAAGACTACATTTTAATTTATTTTATCCTGTGCATTGTTGCAATGTGCTATAAATAAATATTTTCATAATTTGTAATTGATTAATTCTTTGAAACTTTAATATTAATTTATGCAATTGAAATGCCTTGATTTTAGTAAGGTTAGTACACAGTCATAGCCATAAATGCAATGGTAATAATAATTGCCATAATTTCTTTCGGTGTTTCGTTTTTTTCGGTTTTCGGCCTTGCTTTCCTCCTTTTTCGGTTTTCGGTTTCGGCCAAGAATTTTTATTTCGGTGCATCCCTAATATATATATATATATATATATATATATATATATATATATATATATATATATAGATAGATATAGATAGATAGATAGATAGATAGATAGATAGATAGATAGATAGATAGATAGATCTGCATGTTATACATGGACTTCTGCCTTCTGCAAATTTTCTCTTAGTTTCAAGCTTTCAATAAAATGAATCATTGTAGAAAAATAAAATGATAGAATGTGAGATTTAAGGATAAGTAACTCTGACCTTACCTCGGGGTAATGTTTCAATATAATGATGTAAGCAAAGTCTAGGTTAGTCAGCTAACATGAGATGTCTTCCTAAGGCACAAATTCCAACTTAAGCTTTGCTTTTTTTTTTAAGTAAAGTTTTGCTAATTAACTTAATATTATTATTATTATTTTATGATTTTTTTATCAGAATGATAGTAAGCAAGCTATCATTTATTCAAAAAGCAAATATACTTGGCTAGAAGCAATATATATATATATATATATATATATATATATATATATATATATATATTAGTATGAGTAACACTCACATTTCATCAACCATTTTAGTATCTTTTGAAGAGACAAGACTATAGAAACGAAACTTGGATATATTTTAGAGTAGTCAATGTGCAGCTTATATAGCAGTACAGATTTACTGTCTTCTTAAAACAACTGAACATACATTTTATTATTTTCAAAATAACTGGCAACAAAAGTGAGTACACCCTAAGTGTCAATATTTTGTGTCAGCACTATTGTTATTGAGTATGCCTTAATCCTCCTGGCCATGAAATTCACCAGAGCTGCACAGGTTGTTGCTGGGAACCTCTTCCACTCCTCCATAATGACATCACCGAGCTGCTGGATGTTAGATACATGGCACTTTGAGGATGCCTCAAATATATATATATATATATATATATATATATGTATGTGAGTGTGTGTGTGTGTGTGTGTGTGTGTGTGTGTGTGTGTGTGTGTGTGTGTGTGTGTGTGTGTGTTAATTCATAGTCATATAGCCAGCAAACTTCCAGAGATTGGAAAGATGTTGACAGAGTTGCTTATTTACCCATAAGTACATTAACACAAGTTTGCTCATGAAAACATGACAAACTGATGGCGTTTGTTTACTTGTGTACATTTTTTAATTCTCTTTTAATGAAGAATATTGCATATAAAATACAAATTAGAACATTTACTCAAACACATCTTATGTTCCTGCTAGTTGACCGTCAGTCCACAGTTACACCTGAAGGCTTAGATTACATTGCATGTAGCTAGGGAATGTCAGTAATATTTAATGCTAGTGGTATCTGATGTTCGCTGCAATATTAACTTTCTGCTGCACTTATACTGTGTCACAATGTTTATGTATTATAAAACAATAAGCCCTGTACAGAACCTGTTTCGTGCACTTGCTTTTTAATACTCTCATGGAGCATAACATTTACATAGCTTTCTCCTACAGGCTTGAGTTTGTTCTGTCTAGAAGTAGGCTCAGGTATGTTTATTAGAAAATATTGCAGACAGATACAAACAGTATTGAGTGCGAGTGAGCGTCTGGATCGGTCAGAATTCCTTTGGGTTCAGGCAGGAGTGTGATTGAGAAAACACTATTTTGTGTCAGTCAATATAAACTGTCCTTAATCTCTAAAGAATGAGAAGGACAGTGTGACTAACCATTGATTACCCGGTTAAAGGTGTGGCTCAAAGTTTTGTCTTTTGACTGGAATTTTTCAGGGAATGTTTACTTTCCCAATCCTTGGTTCTCCCTAACTTAAAACAGCTGTCTATGACCTGAAGCTGACCACTTCATCAGCTACACATGTGAAACATTGCTCACAAATTATGCCCTGTGATCTCTTTCTTTCCAAGCCTATTGTTCAGTTAGTCAATTGCTGACACTTGTTTGCTTTCGTTCCACAGCAGAATGAAAAGGAAAAGCTGGCTGCCGAGAAGCGGCAGCTGGACGAGATGAGGCTGAAGACATGGGAGAATTACTCAGTTCTGTATGACAAGCTGTGTGCTGAGGCCAAACTGCAGCCTGAGCAGCTACAAGTGTTTGCCAAGTATACCTCTATGGCAGAGTGCCCTTTCTCTGCCCACCTGTCCACCAAAGCGCAGCTCTACCACTGCTCTGAGCATGAGCTCCAAACCTTGGCATCATGTCTTGGCTCTGACACTGGTATCTTCGAGCCTAGCACCTCCACCACATCTGCCAACACTCAGAATCGTGCAGCTTCTAATCTCCGATCTACTGAACACAGGGAACAGCATGACCACGTCCATGTTTCCAGACCAAATCAGTAAACTTGACACAGATAAATCCTATGGTGCTTCCTTTTATATTAAATGTAAAGCAAGAACTTAAAAGTCTTTGTTTTTTTGTTTGCTACAGAAAGCAAACATTTGTTATTGACAACATGGGTCTATATTTTTATGGTTTGTTGATTCTTTTCACAATGAATTTGATGTCGTTCTCAGTGTTTTCTCACGTTTTACCAAACCAAATGATATTTTTTATACTTCTAATGTAGATACTTTTTAATTACACTCCTATGAACTTTCCATTATGATACTTCTTAACCATTCTGATATTTTGATTTATGAACTGGTAATTACAAATATTGCATTACTTTATACATTTTATTGCATTAATTACAGTGTACAGGTGGCACAGCTATATGTACATTTTGCTATTGTTTTCTATTGTACAGTATTATGTACAAGCAAAAACTTGGCTACATACATTGCTTCAGCTGACTGTTCTATTGGCACAATTTTGTATAATTTAAAACGAATGATAACAGGGTAACATGCTGCTAGATACATTTTATTCTCTTTTAAATCAGAATATAAAATACCTTAGGCAAATACCTTTTTGCAGTTTTCTTACAAAACAAATCAATAAATAGTTCTTGATCTTGATTCTGTTTGCTTCAATTACCATAAAAAAATTTTTTTTATATATATATATATATATATATATATATATATAAAATTATTATTTTTTTAAATATGAAATATTAGTTAATTTGCTAGTCAAATTGATGGGAGGTGAAAATGTTGGGTGCACATGTATATTCCTATATTAATGTTTTTGTTAGCTATTGTGTGTTGTAAGGAACAAGCATTTCACCAGCAGGGGACAGCAGTTGAATAAAAACCTTGGTAATGAGCAGTCAAAGACAAAGGTTAGTATATTTTATTCGGTAATGGAGACATGATTATATTTCATAAAATGTAATCGAATTTAACACACAAGGAATTCAGCTTCCAGCAGGTTCCAGCTGTTAGTGACTCTCAAAAGTAAAGACATAAATAACAATACATTTAGCTTGGACTATACAAGACAAAACAGACTATACGAGACAATATAGAGAGTACGGGATACAGAGTATATGACTAAGTAATGTCATATACAAGTGTGAGAGTAGTGCAAATAAAAGTATTGTGCATTTATATATATATATAATATGGGTGTAAGGGTACACAAAGGTCATGGTTCAGTACACACCTCAGTTTTTGAGTCACAGTTCAGTTCAATTTCGGTACAATATATATATATATATATATATATATATATATATATATATATATATATATATATATATATATATATATATATAAAATTAAATAGAATAAATCAAAGTAATTCCTGTTTAGTGCCTAACACATTAATACGTTCCTGATGGAACTCAGATTTTAATTTTGTTTTAATTGTACATGTGTATCGAACCAAAATCCTTGTACAGAAAAATTTGGGTACAAATACTTGTACTGTTACATCCCTAATATATACTATAATATATTCACATATATTTACATACTATAATATACTGTTTTTATATAAAACAAATATATATACTATTTCTGAAATGAAGTAGCTTCTAAGCGATGTAATGTGTAAATCTGTATCAATCAGTACAAAGGCAATGCAGAAGAATGTGTGTGTGTGTGTGATGTTATTTTTTTTTTTTTAAGAAACAGACCTGAAAGGAAAACAGCAAATATATTGTGCTGTGAACATGGAAAGCACAGAAATTGGTGACAGGTGTCACTGCTCATCTTTCCTGAATTGAAATGTAAGTTAAAAGTCAGCAGATGCGGTATCTAAGGAAGACTCTGAATCCTCCCTGTGTCCTGACAGATTCTTCAGCTGTCATTCAGATGAAACCAGCTGCTATGGAGAGAGCAAACTGACAACACATAATCCACAGTCATGTTCATCCATGATTAAAACGGAATGAAAAATCTGCTTGAGGTACTGATTATGAACAGATTAGAGGCTACATACGCAGTATAATCCAACCATGCAAAGACCAAGAACTTTATAAACATCAGTCTTCAGAGTGCTTTGCATTACTTCACACTTCTGACTAAAATTGATATCCTTTCTCGAAGTGACTACCATCTCAGAACATTTTTGATCACTGTAGAAAAGGTGATCTTTTTATAGGTACACATTCTGAAACTATTTGAATAAAAACAAATTATTGTTTCCTTTCATACACTATATAAATGGTGTCTGATTCTCTCAAATCTTGACAGTGAAGTTCGAAATGAACTGACCCGGCACTTATTGCTTTAATTAACGGGCCTCATTGTTTCACCAGCCAACTGTAACCTGACCATCTGACCAAGAGACACATTTCACACAGTAATCCACTCAATTAATCTTAGTGTAACAATGTTGGTAAAAATACAAAAGGCATTGTATAGCAGGCACAGTCTATCCACTTTAACCTCAATTGATCCAAATGAGCCGTTTTTTTAGACTAATCCCTTTATGCATATAGAGGCCCATGTGTTGAGATTTACATTGCCAAGATAGCCATTAGCACTGCTCTGCTTAGCCTTCTGAGGCGGATCATGAGTGCGCACGGATTACAGTCATTAACACTAATGGTACATTTGGCTTCATATGTATGACCGCATCATGGTGATAAATATGCATAATGTGTCCTCCAAATGTGATGAGCTGTTGTACCTGAACTATCCCTCCCATACTGCTTTAAATGTGTATTTGCATTGTTTTTGTGTAGTCAGGTCGTTTGCCTTTTGTGACTGTGCTTGCATGTAGAAAACTCGGAACTAAAATATGATGTAGAAGCAGCTCACAGGGTCCTAAATTTCACTATCTGCATTTTGACATAGGGTATATTCATAATGACTAGTAGTTGGACATCAGCATCCTTTTATTTATATGCAACAAACCAGATGTGTGCAGCAATCAAATTAAATATTACTTAATTTTTTTTCCTTAAAATGCTACATTCCATTAAGTTTAGTTTAAACATCTGATATGTTTTCTATGTTCTATTGTGAATAAAATATGGGTTTATGAGATTTGCAAATCATTGCATTCTGTTTTGAATTACATTATACACACAACATTTTTGGAATTGGGATTATATTTGTGTGGTAGTGTGAAAAACACACTGATTTATTACAAACATAATTGTTATAGTTCCTTGGCTTTATAATGTCTTCTATTATTCCCCGAAATTCCCTTTTTGAATGAATTCTACAAAAAATTCTACAAACCAACTGCAAAAGAAATGTTAACCATTATAGGCCTGAAAAGAGGACAACAATTATAAATAAACTCAAACTAAAAAGCAGAAGAACTGAACAAAACTGACCTGCATTACTGTCATCATTGAGAATCCCTTTCCCGAGGCAGTGGATGGAGACAGTGGGTGGAAGGAGACAGTCTCCACATTATCTAGATCATTGGAGCCACAGTGGCCAGAGGCAGTACAGGGGTGTGAGTTGTGCAAACCTGCACCTTCAAATGCAGTAAACTGAAATAGTGCTATAGAGCTCAAATCTCCCATCCTTGCTGGGCAAATTCCTGGGTGCTTTTCAGGCCTTTTTCTAAGCCATATGTGCCTGAAACAGACCAGTCTGGTTCTCTGCTTTCAGGCTCCACCTCAGCAATGTCTTCCACTTCCTGTTCCACTTTATTCTCACTTAAATCCCCAGGCTCCTGTACTGAAGCAGTCTTTGGGGTCGCTTTTCTTCCTCCACTGTTCATATCACGGAACAACAACAAAAATATTTGTGTTTTTAGAAAATCTGTGCTCTGCTGGGTCTGACCCAACCCCTTCCACCACATTCCTCTTTCCCCTCTACTTGCCTGATCATTAACACCTGTGCAGGCTTATCAGGATGGGGGACACTTTACATATGGAGGTTAACATGCAGGATTCAAGTAGAGATTCAATTTGCACACGATGCACTTTATGTGGTGAGAAAACTTACTAGTCCTTAGCCCTGTGTTTTCTGTGATGTAGCTGTATGTTGTTTTATGTAGCACCAGGGTTCTGGAGAAATGTTGATTAATTTCACTGTGTACTGCGACAGCTATATATGGTTGAAATGACAATAAAAGCTTCTTGACTTGACTTGAAGTAGGACGACCTTAGCCTGGCCTGATTTCAAGCAAGCTTTATGCAAAGCCAAAAACATCTAGTCTAAGACTTTTAAATGGAGTACTTATAATTGGAAGAGGTTGGAGGAAGCCCAACTAGGACCTCATGGAGAGACCTTTGACATCTGGGGGAACATTTGCAATATTGAGTTACACCTGTTTTCAGGCCAGGCCAGTAGAAATGTATTTTATTTCTGGCAGTGGTCTTATGGCTTTCTAGGTGGCCAGCCCAGGGACTCAAGTGGGCAAGGGAGAAAATTTCCTGCACACACTGTAACACCATTATGTACTGTACAGAATTTCTGAGTAAACCTCTCACATTTCAGCCATTTTAGAATATTTTCTCAAGGGACAATACTATAAAAATGAAACATGAATTTGTGTATCTTTTATTAGAGCAGTAAAATTTGGTGCTTTAAGTACAATTCTCTTATGCTGACACCTAGATGTTCAACATGGCACCTCATGGCAAAGAACTGGATTTGAAAATTAGAATTGTTGCTCTCCACAAAGATGGCCTAGGCTATAAGAGGATCAGAAACACCCTGAAACCCTGAGTTACAGATCAGTGGCCAGGGTCATACAGAGGTTTTCCAAATGGGTTCCACTCGGAACAGGCAAGGGTCAAGCAAAGAAGTTGAGTCCTCATGCTGTGCATCAGTTGCAGAAGCTGCTTCAAAAAACAGATGCATGAATGCTTACAAGAAAGCCCACAAATGGTTTGCTGAAGACAACCTGTTCAAGAGCTTGAATTTTTGGAACCATGTCCGGTGGTCTGTTGAGACTAAGATAACGTTGTTTGGCTCAGATGTTGTGGCAACGCCCTGGTGAGGAGTACCAAGAACATTGTGTCTTGCCTACAGTCAGGAATGGTGGTGGTAGCATCATGGTCTGGGGCTGCATGAGTGCTGCTGGTACTGGGGAGCTGCGGTTCATTGAGGGAAACATGGATTCCAACATACATTGACATTCTGAATCAGAACATGATGCCCTCCCTTCAGAAACTGGGCCAAACAGCAGTTTTCCAACATTAAAACGACCCAGAAAACACAATCAAGATGACAACTGTCTTGCTGAAGGTAAAGGTTAAATTTCAATTTGATTCAAGTAATTTTTATTTGTATAGTGCTTTTAACAATGTACATTACAAAAGTGATGGAGTGGCCAAGAATAACTCTAGACCTGAACCCTATTGAGCACCTATTAAGCATTCTCAAGTGGAAGGTCTAGAAGCGCCATGTATCTAACATCCAGCAGCTCCGTGAAGCCATTATTGAGGAGTGGAAGAGGATCCCAGCAACAACCTGTGCAGCTCTGGTGAATTTCATGCCCAGGAGGATTAATGCAGTGCTAGATAACAATGGTGCTCGCACAAAATATTGACACTTTGGACACATCATATTATATATATCAGAGTATACTCTTTAAGAAGAGTTATCTTTCTATTGCATTATCAATCTCAAAGTTACTACCTGTATCCTCCTGCTTTGACACTCTTGGAAATTGGAAAGACTGGCATCCTCCTGTTAGTAAGCAATGTTTATTAGCAACTTAAATCCTGAAAATTAGTCACACAAGGAATCAAATATATTAGAAGCATTATTAAAAAAAGATTGTCAGCCTTTGTTCCTGTGGGACTTCCCAGCTTTTGCACAATCAGAGGTTTATACCTCACCCCAAAGAATGGTAGGGCAATAAGCAACTGCTCCACCTCTTTCCCTTCTTTTCCCTTCTCACTTTAGCTTACGTTATTATATGCTATTTTACGTGGGTGCGGGCCACAAGAAGTCCTAAAACATTAGCAGGTCATAACTAATAAAGAGAATGGAACAGATTCTCATGACCATTAACACAACGTTTCCTGTCACTAGAGTGGATGGCAGATGAATTATATTTCCAATGTGCCAGGGTTTGGTCTCTAAAAGCTCTCAACAAGGGCTTTCAGTTCTCAGCTATTCGCCCCAAATGTTGCCATCTGTGGGAACCTTCTGATTCTAAGTTTGGAATGCATTTTTAGGACACCGGTTTTGTATGAGCCCTCCTGATCACACATATAACATCAATACTTTCTTAGAAATCTTACAATAAGCTGCAAATTCAGGTCTTCATCCAGGAGACTGGACCAGAAAAGTTTGGCGGCTTAGGTGTAATATGCCGGAATCTCTGTTGGCCTACGGGCACCATGGCTGAACATTCTTACGTGCAATCATAAACACATTAGCATGTGTTGACAGGAACAGTCTTGGGGTCATGGTCCTGGATTTAAACCTACAGCTCATTAAAAGCATTCTTATATATTGCTTGAGAATTATAATTTAAGGGATTTCCTTTTTTGATTAATTCTTTAGTTCCATGTGAACATACGCAGCTCTGGCCTTACCAGTTAGGAGGGAAATCAAATGAAAAGCCCAGTCTTTGTATCTGCAGTTCTTTGAAAGGTGATCAGATAATGCTCAATGTCATCAGATTCAGATAGCTTTTCAGGTTCTGGCTCTTTTAGTTGACACAAATGTACAATACACTGAACTAGTTTGTGTGCACACAACCAGTTGTGATGTATGAAAGTGTAATAAACTACTTCATTGAAAAAAGTAACCGTGCCTGGGTCTTAATCCATAACATATACTGAAATAATGAACCATGAACTAAATAAAAAAATTCTAACCACACACACATTTTATAATATATATTATAATATAACATATAATATATATATATATATATATATATATATATATATATATATATATATATATATATATATATATATATATAAAATATATATAAAATAAATGATTGAGTGGAGCTCTGTGAGCATTATTATTAAAGCACATTAACGTTGTGGCCACACATATGCAGTTGTTACTAACAAAAGTAGGCCTATTATGCAAGTGGGTGGCCTGGTCTGATGAATCATGCTTTCTTTTACGTCATGTTGACAGTCGGGTGCATATTTGTAAAGGGGTGTAGTGTGTGTGCAAAATATGCAGAGGTAATCTGTTGTCAATGTTGATATTTTCTCACACACTCAATGTAAATATCAACAATAATTATAGGATACCTCTGCATATTTTTCACACACACACACACACACACACACACACACACACACACACACACACACACACACACACACACACACACACACTACATCGATTGACAATGGGAAAACCAATATGGACCCAATGCAGGACTTTGTATGTGTTTTTTCTACATGCACACACTTCTGTTTCTTACATTTAAACTATTCTTATATTGCACAGGTGTAAAAAACGATTGTTTAAGTGACTGTGAACTTTGTCAACTCAAGCCAGTTTGGCCCATTTTTCTTGGACCTCTTTCAACAATTATTAGAGAAACACTTGTCTGGAGAGATCAGCAGTTTCTGATATATTGAAATCTATTTTTTTTCATTTAAACTGAATACATTTGGGTTTAAAAGACATAAGGGAGGCAGATACATCCATCCACATAGATAATCCTAGACAATCTTAAGGCAGTAGCAGATCAGTGAAATTTGTATTGGATGCCACCTTTACCACAAATTACTTCCATGATCAGCTGTAAATGTTATTATGATAAAAAGGCATCTACCAGCTACAACAGCTCACAAAGCAGTAGACCGTATGATTGCATAGAGCAGGAAAATGCTAAAACAAAACCTAACATCTGCCCACTACAGAGTTCCCATCTGTCTACTCAATAAGCGAAAAAAAAGGGTTTTGCACATAATGAATTACATTTTATTTCCTGAGCGCTTTTAACAATAGACATTGTCACAGAGGAACTTTATAGAAATGCGGATATACATTTTACATTTATCCCTGGTGAGCAAGCCAAGGGAGACAAGGTGACAAGGAATAACTCTTTAGAGACGATATAAGGAAGAAACCTGGGAAGGAAAAGACTCAAAGAGGAATCAATCTGAGTAATTGTGAGCTGCATAATTTTACAGACCTGCCATGGCTCATTTACTAAGATAGATCCTTGACCAATGAGACCCGCTGCCTATGGCTTTGAGCTAACTGCAAAGCCTGACAGCAATGATGAAGTTGAAGAAAAGCTTTTGGATAAAGATTATGTTTAAGTGGTTATAATGTATAACCATCTGGAGTTTTTACCAGTACAGGTTTAGCCATGACTGCTTTAACAGATGGAAACTTTAGCAGGAGCTGCTAGTCTAGGCATTACAATCTGTTCACACTAACCGTAACTTGCTGATTTTTTTTCTCTCTGCACCATGAAGTGTATAACCTGCCTGACTTATACAATACCACCCTTACTTTGCATGGAATCTTCCAGTTAGGCCACTGGAAAGGTCATTAAAGTCCAAGTGTGCTACTTGCTAGAACCAATCTTATTTATTATCAGAGGAAATATACTGACCTTTGGCAATGACAGGACTGTTACAGAATAATTTAGCATGCTATATGAAATTTCATATTTTGCCTCCATCTAACATCCTTTAAAAATGCAAGCTCTTGTGGAACCCCAGCAGAGCCGAACATATTTAAACTGAATTAATATTTATTATGAAGTGAAGTCTCCTTGAAGCCTTTTCTAACTGTGTTTAGCCTAGTTTTGAAACATGCGACTAGTTCTGACTTATTTTGCCTTAAGCATTTTCTTATCTTCTCTTAGCATTTGGAGCAAACCTACGTAAATCCTGAAAAAAAAAAAACAAAAAAAAGAAAAAAAAAAAAAGCCAAAGGTTCTCTCAAATCTTTTAAAGGTAATTGTCTAAAGGTGTGAAATTCTACTTGAGCTATATGAGAACAATATGTGTACCTTCTGGAATTTTTTTGACTAAAAAAATCATCTGTAATCACGATAACGGCAGTAAATGTCAAAAATCTGTGCTCTTTCATTTCTTCTGCTGACTTATTAACAGCTGTTGCAGTTGAAAAGCTTTTATGAGTGCATTTCTCTTGGTTTCAGTAAGGCAAAAAAAGTGAGGGCAGTTAATGTTTGGCATTTATTGAGAGTCTTTGAGCTTTAAAAATATTACCAGTCTGGTCAATACATTAGGGATGTGTTTTGTATAGATCGGAAAATGTACTGAATTGTTCCAGCTTCAACAAAATGATAGATAATGAGGCTCGAATGGCTTGTATTTAGATATTAGACTGTTTATGTTTAGATGTTTTTGTTGACATTGGCTTCAGGAAATTGTATCACTGGTTAAAACTTGCAATATTATCAAGACCTGTGAACATCTGTTAATTCATATAGACTAAAATAGTTCTGTTTAAAATATACAAAATCTTTTTATTTTGAAAAATAACGAATGGGCACATGAAATGCTACATTGGAGTAACTGATATCTTCCTGATTATGACCCCAATACATTTTCATTCAATAATTCCACATACTAAACAATTACCCCAAGATGCTTTCCACTACCACAAAGTTTGATATGCACACTATGCCCATGTTCCAACAAATAAATAAATAAACAAACTAATTTGTGCAACTCAATTGTTAAATTGAAATGCTTTGCCAAAATCAAGGGAAAAGCTTTTTTTTCTCTTTAGGTCACAGTTTCTTTCCTCGGGAAGCGTTTGGAATAGCATAAGACTCCTGTGAGTGCTGCTTTTCCTCGTGGTCTTCTTCTTTTCCTCATCGCTTTGTGGCACCTGAAGGAGACTCCTAGCTCCTCCATTAACTCGCTAAAACATATGCACTGAAAAAGAAGGTGAAGCCAGAAGTGAGCTCGCATTCTGTAAGAGAAACACTGCTCCATTGTCTTACTTTAAATTCAGTTGAGCATGAGGCTTCGTAATATAAATGAAAAGGTTTGGCAGTTGCAAAGAAACTTTAAGTCTTACTAAAATGTATTATTTGCTAAATAGTATATAAAAAAATGATTAAAATTATAAAAAAAATTATACAAAAAAATTCTCAGCTCACTAAATAAAAGAAAAATAAATGTATGATGATACATGACAACAGGATTACACACATTTGTATTTCTATACTGTGAAAAGGCTACATAACACACATAACCGGCACAGCAATTTACAGCAAATTTTCTTTGCTGGATGCAAAACCTGATCTTTTTTTTTGCTCAGTGACTACAGGGGCACTTGTTACCTACAGCCTTGTTTTTTTGACTATGGCAGAATATCTCACCTGGTCCTATTCATCAAGAATTCAGCAAATTTATATACAGTGCCCTCCACAATTATTGGCACCCCTGTTTAAGATGTGGTCGTGGACTTAAAAAAATTCTCCTTTTTTTTTTAAACAACATAGAACCCAAATGCAAAAAAAGAGAAAAAATCCAACCTTTCATTTAAGTACATTACTTTGGTGGTAAAAAAATCACACATTTAGAAAAAAAAAACAAACTTGAAATCATGTGTGCCACAATTATTGGCACCCCTGATGTTAATACTTTGTACAACCTCCTTTTGCCAACAAGACAGCACTTAATCTCCTCCTATAACATTTCACAAGATTGGAGAACACAGAGAGAGGGATTTTTGACCATTCTTCTTTGCACAATCTTTCTAAATCATCCAGTGTCCTGGGTCCTCTCTTATGCACTCTTCTCTTTAGCTCGCCCCACAGGTTTTCGATTGGGTTGAGGTCTGGGGACTGAAATGGCCATGGGAGGACCTTGAGTTTGTAACTGCTGAACCACTTTTGTGTAGATTTTGCCACATGTTTTGGATCATTATCCTGCTGAAAGACCCAATGACGACCCATCTTCAGCTTTCTGGCAGAGGCCATCAGGTTTTTATTTAAAATATCCTGGTACTTCAAAGCATTCATAATGCCATGCACCCTAACAAGGTTCCCAGGGCCTTTGGAAGAGAAACAGGCCCACAGCATCACAGATCCTCCACCATACTTCACGGTGGGCATGAGGTGCTTTTCGGCATACTCATCTTTTGTTTTACGCCAGACCCACTTAGAGTGTTTGTTGCCAAAAAAGTCCCAATCTTAGTCTCATCTGACCAAAGCACACAATCCCAGTTGAAGTCCCAGTACCGCTTAGCAAACTCCAGACGTTTACGTTTGTGAGTGTTAGTGAGAAAAGGCTTTTTCCTTGCATGCCTCCCAAACAGCTTGTTGGCATGTAGAGAGCGTCTGATGGTTGTTTTGGAGACTCTGTGACCCCAAGATGCCACTCTTTGATGCAATTCTGTGACGGTGAGCTTGGGAAATTTTTTTACTTCTCTTACCATCCTCCTCACTGTGCGTTGTGGCAAGATAAACTTGGGACCTCTTCCAGCCTTGTTTGTCACTGTTCCAGTTGTTTTAAACTTCTTAATGATTCCTCTGACTGTAGATACCGGCAAGTTAAGGCGAGTGGCTATTTTCTTGTAGCCATTGGTCGACACACATCTGCCTTACTTGAATGGTGTGTTCTCTTGTCTTTGCCATGTTGACAAATGGGTAAGAGAATTAGGCCTCTGTGTCACGTCATATTTATACCCCAGGGAAACAGGAAATCATGAATTACTAATTAAAAGTCCCTAGATACCCTGACCAACCTTAGCAACTACAGAAAAATATATTAAAAAAAAAAAAAACAATTAAAATTTTCAGAGGAATTGTTAGGGGTGCCAATAATTGTGGGACACATGATTTCAAGGTTGTTTTTTTTTTCTAAATGTATGATTTTTTTTTACCACCAAAGTAATGTACTTAAATGAAAGGTTGGATTTTTCTCTTTTTTTGCATTTGGGTTCTATGTTGTTTTAAAATAAAAGGAGAATTTTTAGAAGTCCACGACCACATCTTAAACAGGGGTGCCAATAATTGTGGTGGGCACTGTAATACATATAATCCCAGCCCACAAAAGCCACGAGCAGAGACCCACTACTCTGCATATAACAGGCCTTTAGGCCTATCTTGGATTATCTATGATGAATAAGGCTATTTGAGTTTAAAATGGCCAGTACATCCTATGCATGGGCACACACATATTTTGGTATTTTCTCAGCACCAATACATTAATCAAACAAATCAGCTAATTAGCAACCCTTTTGTAACAAGCAATAAAATGACTGTCACAAAAGTAAAAAATCTAAAGTAGAAAAATGTCAACTTTTAATAATTAACCATCATAGAATAGAAGTCAACAGATACACCATTTTGTTGTCTATTATTTCTCTGTGATAGGGATATATTTAGCGAGTGTATGTAGAATAAATCAACAAGTAACAAGTGGAAAAAGGTCTGGTCACAGGAAATGCGTGATTAACAAGGTTGCACGCACCCCTTCCATAGCTACCAAGCTGAGAGTGGGAGTGATTAATTTAAGGAGCATACATCATCCTCAAGGAGGTGCCCACTCTCTAAATCTGTGGATTTGGATGTGCCAGTGAGCGTGGGGGAATCATGTCTCTGCAGCTGCCGTGAATGAACCCCATAATAGAAACAAAAAGCCTTGCAGATGAAAGACACAAAACAAACAAATAAGTGCAATCATGCAAATAGAAAACATACAAAAGAAATAGATGAAAAAGAAATAAAAATGTTTAAGAAACAAGCAAGCTATTAATAAAAGAGATAAAATATAAACATATACAAAGCATGTAATTTAATAACATGTACTGAAACTCTGATGCTGAACAATGAATTCCAAATCTGTGAGGTCTTTTAAGCTGTGAGTTATAAACACACTCATATGCTATCCTATCCTACCTCCTCAACGTCACTGTTCTGGCGAGATTTATAGATGAACTCTCCAATTGCCACAAAAACAGAGAGAACAAGGCCAGCAGCAAGCACAATGAAGATACCACCAATGTTCTCAACTCCCAAGGAATTGGCCTCTTTGTTGTTCTCCTCAGGGCAGCCATTCCCCCTCCACCATTTCTCCTTCATCATGTGAAGCTTGCCCTCCTCCTGCAGCTGCAGGATGGCGATAGTCACCTTGTCCCGGTAAGGCGAGCCTGGGGAAAAACACAACTATTATGTTGCAGCTAGTGCTACTGAATAATGTGCACATTCAACTGCACAGTGCATAGGATCACAAACAATGGAGCTGCTTACGGCCATTGATGACTTGCATTTTGTAGTAAAAAATGGCTCACTGTGTGAACTGATTTATTCCAAATGTTCCTCTCAGCTCCAAAATGATAAAATAAAATCAAACTCAAATTAAATTTTATATTCATATATGAGATATAATCTATATCTCATACATTAAAAAAACAAACAAACTACAATATAAATTTTTACTGTTATACCGTATTGCACTCATTCACAAATCTTACCAGATAAGTTTGCAAAATAACTGCATGTATGAAAGAATAGTCCAATAGATTTTGAATATATCATGTGTTAAATATTAATAATATGCCATTTGCTTAGTGCACTCATAATCTACAACATAAAAAAAATGTTTTATGATATTTGAGAACCACTGAAGATTCCTATCAAGAATCTTAGAATCCATCAGCTGCCTTACCTATAGGTGTTCCTACTCCATAGCCTTTGGAGTCTATGAGTCCACCGACCTGAGTGAGGTTACAGTTTCTCTGGCTAATGTATTCTATGCTGGTGGACTCCATGAGAAGTGCATAGTCTGTGGTAAGGACACGTGTAATGCCCTCTTTATTGTTCTTCACCAGAGCGGTGTTCTTCCTGCTGCTCATGAACGCCCACATCTTCTCATATGTTGAGATCTTTGACTTCTGAAGGCAAACAAAAGCAAAGCAAAGTTGCTCCTGACTAAAACTTTCTACAAATGGAAGAGCAATCCTTTCTGTGCATCTTACGTCTCAGATCTTGTTATGTAGGTCTCAATGTCAGCTTATCAATGATAAAAAGTAAATCAGATCTGTGCAACTCATGTGCATTGACATTGTACCCAGTGCCTTTCAGGATGTAGCAAGAAAGGCATGGTGTCACAGATATGCAGTCTGTGTGCAGAGAGTCTTTAAATTAAAAAAAAAAAAAAAAAAATAGGACAGGAGTTTTTCTGGGCTGATTCAATTTGTTTTGTTTGTCTACATGTCACTGCTTTATCAGCTACAGAAAGCAATAATCATGGGCTTTATTCTTTCTTGATAAACCGATACTGGCTGTGATGGCTCTTCTGACCTCAGCATAGGTCTCTACTGCCAGCTATGTTTCTCTTTTTTTACTTAAAAATAGCTCTATTTGTCTTTAAAAGCAAGCAGAAATATTGCTTGAATACTGGAAATGAAAAATGTGGCCTTATAAAAAAAACCCTAATATCATTCAAGGGCATTTTAGTTCAGTGCAATTCATACTAATGTTGCAATTATTTTGAAGATGCTGAAAGACGGCACATTTACAGACCCTGTTGTGTGAACACATACCTTAAAGAAAGTCATAGTGGAACCATCTCGCACTGCTCCATATTCTATTTTAGTCTGCTTAGCCAGATCATCCGCTGAATCAATCGGAGCGTCCATCCGCTCCACAGTAAGAAAAGCGGCCAGGTTTGCAGTGTATGATGATATGATGATAAGTGTGAAGAACCACCAAATCCCTCCAACAATTCTGGTGGATAAAGCCTTCGGCATCTGATCTGACCCTGTCACAAAACATTAAAAGCGTTAGTCAGTGCAATTTAAGAACACATACTGTAAACACAAAAAAAACCTATTTAAGACCCACAAAGTTGAAAATGTAAAATACTCATGCAAATTAACAACCATTTATCCTGATCTATCGTTATAGCTGTCATTTTTTATAATACTTTTTTATTCTACAACTATTTAAGCTTTTTAATTTATTTTTAATTTATTTAAGCTATTTGCTGTTGTATTCTTATTATGATTATTTCTATAAAATGTTATGTTTCTAACTGTAAGTTATATGAATATAATTTTACTGAATATGAAAGTGTAACTGTTGAAAATCTGTTGTTTGTGCACTAAAGGTGCTTATAGCCTTTTGCTGTAATAATAGCCTCCACTCTCCTAAGAAGTCCTTCCAGTTGACTCTGAACCATGGTTTTAAGGATTTTTCATTCACATGTGCAGTTCCACTCCAGTAAGACATACTGACAAAACAAAGCATGTTTTTAGAATTTTTTTTGTGCAAATCTTAAAATGCTAAATTGGAAACTGAAAATAAGATCATCAAGATCTTGAGAAGTATCTAGGACATGTTGGGACTCCACCTGTGGCAACTAATTTAGAAAGGCAACACATCTTTTTCACTGTATGACATTCAAGTGTGCATGTCAGACCAGATATCAAGCAATGGAATCCAAGGAACTCTGTATCGACTTCTGTCATTCAGCTGAATCAAGACACAGATCTGGGAATTGGTATGAAACCATTTCTTAAGCTTTTCTTTTTTAAAAACCTAAGAAGACAGACTGTAATTACTTACTGAAGAAACTGATTAACTGTGCTGCACTAGCTGTACACAAATTCATAGTGCTAGCGCTTATATTTATAGCAAAGGAACAAAACAAGGTGGTTAGTTGGAGTACAGTTATGTTGATTACAACATGGTCTTACTGAAGCATTTTTACCACTAAGTACTTCATTATCTCATTCATAAAAACAATCATTAATATACAGGCTTTTCAAAAACCGTCATAACTATCACAGTAGGTAAACTCGTTCGTAAATCAATATGAATTTAGACCTATTATCACTAAGCACTTTGTTAATTGGATCTTGTGTGCAGTTCTACCTCAAAAAGGCAGAGGCCACCAAAGAATCTTTATTTACATGAAGTGTGTTATTCGTTGCCCTAGTGATAACTTTATAATTGTCTGTGGGATGGTGGAACAGAAGAGTAGCATGTCCACTCTGCAGTGCCAATTGCTTTGTTTAAAAACCCAGCTTGGGTCTGTGCAGGGTTACACATCATTTTAAATATTAACCATATTAGCTGTACAAAAACAAAGTTGGAAAGCTGCATTTAATGTTCATGCAAACTTAAGTCACATACTGTAGAACCAAGTTAAGCGTAAGTGTGAAAGAAAAACTGAGGTTGAAGTAACATTGTGTGGAATCAATGTATGCACTAAAATCAAGTAAATTCTTTTTGTAGGTCTATTCTCTTTGGTTGTTGCTTTGTACAGTGAAAAATATCCAGTAAGTATATTTCTCATTTATAAGGGAATTGGTTTCTGTATAGTCAGCAATGTATATTTGAAGCGATTGTCATGATTATGCTGAAATCGTCAAAAATTACTACATCACCCATCAGCCACTGCATGTTACATAATTTTTTTTTTTTGTTCTATCCATTTAAATAAAATCTACACTTGCATTCACCTTCTCCTGAATTACATGACATCCCTGAAATAAAGTTTAAATGCTTCACACTGACCCAAGTGCAAGATCAAACCCAGGGCAGTAGAATAGCAAAGCAGCAACACTATAGGAATATACAACGAATTATGATTAATCTCCACAATTTAATGTTAGTAGATTAGCTATTTGTTTAATAAAATGTGCTCCTTACGCGACTAATACTAATGCACAAATACTCCTTACAGCAAAACCTTTCTAGAAGACTGAAAGTTGTCATAACAGCAAAAGTGGGCTATATCTGGAATTGGATTTTTAGAATGCATAAATGAATGTGACCATGCAAAACAATGATCACAGTGGAATCTAAATATGTGTCAAGTGAGCCCTGTGTCAGGTGAGGGCTGTCAAGTACCATATGGATATGACAGCTTGCTTACCAGCTATTTGCACGCTTCAGAAAGCACTCTAAGAGAGACTTTGTTAGTAGAAGTTTAATATTGAATGTTGCTTCATCAAAGTTTGTCCCGTTTTTAAGATTTCAAACTTGCACTATGGGGTAAATTATAACAGGTAAAACTCAGGAAGTCAGAAGGCTTCCAGTCTGAGAATAACAAAAAAAACAGTGTTTCTTAACATCAGACTCAGCTGGTGGTCTTTGACTGGGCTTAGAAATTTCCTTTGGCTTGTCAGGTATAACTATTACCTATGATTCAAGAAGTGCTTTAAACACCTGTGCTTAGTGGCATGCTGCAGTAAGCAAACAGCAACTCACAGATGCAATTACACTGTGCTGGTTTATAGACAGAACAACATTTACCATTAGCAATGACTTTTACATATCCAGCAGATTATGGACACACATATACTACAGTATGTGCTTATGGATCTGTTAGACCTTATAGTATCCGGCCAAACCCTATATCATACCACACCTAGCTATCTATAATATATGGTTGAATGATTGCTATTATTATGAAGCCACACTTCAAGCAAAATCATGCAAACTTTAATGTACATCTGATACATCATCCATTTTGTGTGCATCACTTTTTTATATTTTTTTTTTATACAAAACAAGAAGGATAAGAAAAAATGGTCAAAGTTAAATCAGGCATTACATTTCTATAAAACAATAGCTATTTTATAAATTAAAATATATAAATAAAATATAAGAATACCTAATTATAATTTGAACAAAAAGCTGTTAATTCGATTTTTTTTTGTTGTTAACCAACTGAGAATTAAGAAAAAGTGTGATCTCTATGACTCAACATAATGGTCATGGCATGGATTTTGTAACAGATGGGCTGGTATTTTTTAAACTGCTTGCATTTTCACACACAACAGTCCATAAAGTTTATACAGAATTGTGTGAAACCCCCCCCAAAAAAAAACACATTGTGTGAGTGGAAAACCTCGTTAATAAGAGAGTGGAGAAGAAAATGGCCATTGAATCAGGCTTCCAGAAAGAATATAGGAACTTACTTAAACACTCTTTATGCACTTCTCCAACTCTGCTGAGCATAAAAGCCTCAAATCTTGTGGTGGTCAAACTACAGCATCTCAAAAGGATATCTGGTTATCATGGGCACAGAATTACCTAAACTGGACAGTTCAATATTAGAAAAAAGATCACCTAGTCCTTTTTCAGTCCTCAACTGCCCACAATAGCTTCAAATTCTTGTCCTTGGCTGATAAAATGGAAGCCGATATGATCTTCTACTGTGGTAGCTCAATCACCTCAAGGTCTTATGTATTGTGCATTCTGAGTTACTTTTCTGCTTACTAAGGTTATAAAGAGGTCTGGTCAATCTCCTCTGATCTCATCTCTGATGCTCATCAACAAGCCGTTTCAGCCTGCAGACCCTCCACCCACTGGATGTTTCTGTGTTTTTTTGGACCATTCTGTATAAACCCTAGAGACTATTGCGTAGTCTCTGAAAAACATTCGAGATAATACTGAAATACTTCAACTATTCAAGACACAGAGTTCACACTTTGTCCCATATTTTCTTTATATTGGAGTATATCTTGAACTGTATAATTGCATTATTGTTTAAATTGTGCTTCTGCTGCATGTGTAGCTGACTGGATAACTGCATACATTATCAGGTGGTGTTTCTAATACAGTGGAGGGTGAGGGTCTAAACTTATTTTTTGGTCTCCATTAAGATATATACAAAATATATACAGTATACAAAATATATATAAAAAATAATCTGTTTGTATCTTATTAAAGAGATAAACTATAATAATTGTTATAACATATTGCACATTATATATATAATTTTATAACAGAAACTATTTCATATAAAACAGTTTTTTTATGTCCTACCTTGTCTCATCAGTGCTGCAACTCCAAACCACAAGCTATTTAACAATGTGAAGTTGTTTTCCATCACTTCTGATGAAGGATTGCAAGGATGAGGGTTATACCATTCATATGGTGTGAACCTTTATGGAGTTTGAACAAGAGAATTATGCACAAGAAATACAAAAACATGCTTGTAAAACTAAGCAATTAAGAAGAACCACAGATTTCATAATTATGGGACCCCAGGACATCATTATCATTTTCTGAACAGTCTAGTGCAAACACAAGGTCAAGATAATTTCAAGGTTAAAATGAGTTTAGTAGACAGAATAATTCACATGTATTATCATGAAACTGAACATTGAATAATAGACATAGACATTAATAGACAACTGTTACAAATGTGTGTTTTCAATTTACATATCACATAATAATACTTTATTTAATACATGCACAATAGATAACTATCAACATTCTTATCATCTTTCAATGTGAAAAACACAGTAGATTTTCCTTCAGTAAATTATTTGCTGAGATGCATCAAGGAATCAGTTTCTCTTATTAAGCCAGTTTTTTGACTTTAAATGTTTGGTGCACTTGGGCCCCATTAGAAGACAAATCTCTTAATATACCTAGCAATAATGAAGAGCACGCAGCTGACTCCCAAACACGCCAACAACACATACATCCAGATGTCCGGGGTGAGGGGGTTGAGGAAAGAGAAGACTCCTGGATTGGTGCCATTGGGTTTACGATACAAGATACTAATCCCCAGGGTCATGAACGGCTTAGAGAAGTCTATGACTTTCTCTCGCACATAAGTGATAGTCAAAGGTGCCACAGCTAGATCAGCTATCTGATGAGAAAAAAGTATAAGTGGGTGATAGTTTACAGCAAAACAAAACCATGAACTGACTGGTAATCTGCACTGTGATAGGTGACAGTCTGGAAGCATTTCTAAAACTAAAACCTGGAAGACTAATATTATTGTGAATAACAAAACTTTTATATAAATTTTTTCCGAATATAAATAAATAAGTGAACGGATTGTTTATTGCAAGTTATTTACAAAATGACCCACACTAGGTTAAGTATTTAATTATTCAGACCAAGAAGATGTAGTTAATCAAATATTGCACACTAGTGTTACATTTATGGCATTTGCAGATACCCTTCTCCAGAATGACTTACAAAGGGCTTTGAGGTCTCCAACATAAAATAAGATTCCATTACTGTTGTAGTACTCAAGATTATTTTTTTTAAAGGTCTCACTCTTGTCTGGGTCTCAGACCAAGATAACCATGGATTTTATTTAAAGACCAGTAAATATAACAACTGTCTGGATATTACTAAATTGCCAGTGCATTGCCTAATTTATTTGTTAACATTATTAATGTTATTAGAAGTAAAACTTCCTGCTTTAAATGCAATCAATAACATATCTCTAATTTCTTTTTGTTTATTTTTTGTGCTGGTTCAGAAATAAACGGGGGATTGTATCAAAGTGTCACCAAAATAAATACAAATGGTTGCAAAATGCAAGATAAGATTTTAACTGTGTTGTTTTTTATAATGTCTGTTAGAATCCAGCAAGAGAGCTGTTTTCCAGAATATGAGCATGATTGCATGAAAATTACATGAAATTGGTTCTATTTAAAGTAAAATGTTTGCTCTATTTCAGTGAGGAAAATAATTGAAAACAAATTAATAGCAGAATTGTTGTGTGTATCTTTAAAACAGCTTTAAAACAGTGAAATATCTCTGTAGTTCACACTCTCAATGACTGCTGATGAGCATCAATATTCCACATAAAGTATAATTATTACTATATTAACGATCATATTATTATTCTATTACTGTTTTATTGGAAATTTATAGACTTTAATATGTCTTTGGTATTTACAACTTGTCTGCATTTAAATGTAATTTTTTTTTTTTTGCTTCCACCAAATTTTTTATGTTTTAGGTGTATGATAAAACACTGAAAATTAGTGTTGAATAAATCTATCTATCTATCTATCTATCTATCTATCTATCTATCTATCTATCTATCTATCTATCTATCTGTCTGTCTGTCTGTCTGTCTGTCTGTCTGTCTGTCTGTCTGTCTGTCTGTCTGTCTATCTATCTATCTATCTATCTATCTATCTATCTATCTATCTATCATTTTTATTATAACAATAATAATTTCTGTATGAATAAATTCTATCTAAGCACAAATTGTGTACCAGTTATATACAGTATATAAGAAGTAAGAGTAATGAGACTCACATGGTCAATGAGCTCCCTGACCATTCCATTCCATTCCCCCTTGTCATTCTGGGCACCGTACTTGCCATCCGACACCAGCCTGACTTCATAGCTGAATCCCAGAATGTTGGAGAGCTCCTTCAGTAGATCTAAACAGTAGCCTTCAAAGCGATCATTCCCATAAAGCACCTTATCAGACTTTCTATACATTACATACGGGTTTTCCTGCAAACACCCAACAAACCGACCTTATTAAAAGACATTAAAAGCCATACAAAAGATTAAAAGTAACAGTAGTTAATTACATAGTTACACCAGACAGAAAATTTTTTTTAACCTTACCAGAATTGTGGTAACAATCAGCGTTCTGTTGGCCAACGAATCTGTGACGTTATTAGAGCTGTCCCGCTTTTCAGTCAGGTTCAAACCAGTAGATGATTTCCACACTCCAATCTATGAGTAACGCAAATTAAATACATCTTAAGAAACATAGGCAGCTAATTATAAAAGAAAATAAGGGGACGTTAAGTATTTAATACAATAACAGAAGAATTCTTTATATTTCAAGTCTTAATATATTTTCAATTATGATTATTTGTTTGCATGAAAGATATCTGCCTTGATAGTTCAAATTCACATTTGTATTTGACATCTATTTGTTATTATCAGAAGCACACCATACACCAGGTATGCACAAACTGTTTTCAGGTACATTGTCCCATTTTTATAAAAACCATAAATGACTAGATATGCTGTATGTATTTAAAGTTTCTGTTTATGGTTCAGTAAAGGGTCTATTACCGACATATGGCAAAAAAAAAATAGGATATACATCATGTTGATATGTTTGCTAATATATAATGGCTCTTATCTGAAATTTGAAAATGCAATCTGTTTACTTCTGTAAGCTACTTTAGGACAATGTACATATTTAAAAGTGAATTGAATAAAATTAATCTGAAAAGCATTTGAATTAATAAAACATAGGCAGTATTTCAGCACAACGTTGTAATGTGAATTTAGCCAAATTATTTGCTTCAGTCTTCAATGATGCTCGCTAGATTTATATATTTGTGTTTTATGACTCAGGCTTGTGAGGGGAGAGAGAAAGTATCTAGTTCACTCATCTCTTATTTTCTTTTTAGAACATGGAACTGGAAGAAAATACTTTATAAACCACTATGCAGCTCTTTAAATGATTTCTGTTTACGCTGTGTTTTGCAATTGTATAAAATTCCAAAAATGATATGCAATGATTTGGGAATCTCATAAACCGATATCCTGGGGGTGTTTTTGGGCCCATGCAGTGATTTCCATTACAGATCATGCCTGTTTTAATGCAGTGCTGCCTGAGGGCCCAAAGAACACAGGCATCTAATATGATGTTTTGTCTTTGTTTCTTGAACACAGAGATTTCTCCAGATTCTCGTAATCTTTCGGTAATATTATTTACTGTAGAAGATGGGATATTCAAATTCTTCAAATTCTTCAAGCTGTTTTTTTTTTATTGGTGAACCTCAACCTATTTACTTCTAAGAGACTTTGCCTCTCTAAGATATTTTTTTTATACCCAATCATGTTACTGATAAGGTTCCAATTAGTTAAAGGTTCCAACCTAATTAGTTAAAATTATTACTGCCAGCTGTTTCTTTTTAGTGACTAATTTTTCCAGCCTTTTGTTGCCCCGATCAAACTTTCTTGAGATGTGTTGCGGCCATCAAATTAAAAATACCCTATTCTCTCTTAATATGGTACATTTATTGTCTAAACATTTAATGTTTTGATGTCACATGTTTTCTATGTTCTATTGTAAATAAAAAATTAATTTGCACATCATTGTATACTGTTTCATGTACAAATTGGAATTAGGGTTGTAAAATCACAACGCAATAACAATATTATGTTAAATATTCAATTATTCGTAATTGGTAGAAATTTTTATTATTTGCATTACATGAAAAATGTAATAAAACACTATCAGTACTTTAGAGCAGTATTAATGAGATTTGACATTTGTAATGAAAAAGAGGATTGTTGGATTAAAATAGGGAGTGAAAAAGAGCACTAATACTAGAGGAAGGGGGAAATGGTATTCACACAGGATGCAGAACTGTGAAACATATGGATTACATATTGATATATTTGGAAAAGCTAAATAATACACTTTACAGAAGAAACATTTTTGTGTATTAAACACAAGAGAGTTACTGTGAAGTGTGATAGGGAGCTGGCAGAAATTAGTATAAATGAAGTTAAATGTCTTTAAAGAGGGAGAATTTTTCTTCCCCTCATGCTCTCTAGCCTGAATCCTAGACTCGCTAATACAAGACATACACAGAAACGCTCACCATGACAATAGCAAAAATCAAAAATGCATTGCTGTCATTTCTAGTGATGTGCTGGTGAATTAACAGAGCTGTAAGCAATAAGAGAATTAGAGAAAAAAGCTACATAAAATGACAAGTCTACCTCTGTTTGACAATGTTTTTATTAACAGTGCCATAAACCACTTTAAGTATTTTGTATGTCATACAGAACTGCTTCCCTTTAGGGATTTTCTATGCAAAGGCTCCAGAAATAGTGTTCAAACATAAATTAGCACTTCTCTCCGAAGATCTGCCAGTGGATTAACTGTGTCTACGTTGGAGCCACATTCAGAAACATATTGTTTCAAAGAATTCAGTGCTGACAAATACGGGAGCGCTTTCATTACTCTGAGAACATAAAATGTAATTAGTGGCATTAATTATAACTTGCATATTCCAGAATCACAGCTGTGCTTTACCCATATGAAGTTCAGAGATAATCAGTGAAGGAACTTAATGAGGAAAGTTTGATATAGGAAGATAACTCTGGGAAAGGGATATTTTGTTTAAGAACTAAAAAAAAAAAAAAGACAACAACAAACCTTTGTCCACAATTTTGTACGACGCGGTGCACCATCATCTACATGCTTTTGAAAAGTAAGCATATAAACAAGGTTTCTGAAACAAGGACTTCTCAGGTGGCAATTAGAATTACTATTTATTAAAATGAATAAAAGTATTATTTTAGCAAATCCAGACAAACAGACAAACATACTTTTAATAGTAATACCCCAGTAGTATTTAAGATACAACATACAGTCCTCTCCAATAGAACTGGCAAAAATGGCAAGAATGGCAAGACCAAATCTATTGCTTTGCTCTACACGAGACATATCATATGCTTTGTTACAGGGAACAGTTGGCTTTAAATATTTAGTCTTTAGTGTGAGCCCTGAATTTCACTTGTAAAGACTACATTTGTTGAACAAGCACTGGACATAACAATACAAAATCTTTGTTCTGAAAAGAAATTAACCACCAGTATACTAACAACCAGACATGGAACAGTCAGCCAAGGAAAATAGCAAACGTTGATAACAGAAACATTGGTAGAGCTGTAAAGAAAACCCCCAAAACAACAATCTGATATCGCCAACAACTTCCAAAGACATGAGTAAATGTATTATAATCAGCCATTAAAAGAAGACTTTAAGGGCAGAAATATAGAGGACATACCACAACAGTAAGAATCAAAAGGCTGGTTTGCAAATTAATACAGAGATGAGCCACAAAAGTTCTGGAAACAAGAACCACTACCACAGATATTGATTATGTAACTCATAGTGGAAGCAACTGAATAAATGTAAAAGTCTACAGAAATATGTATTGCAATTTACAAAGGCAAATGCATCCAATAATGTGTGAAAAAATACAATGAAACGAATCACATGATCAACACAGTAAAGGATTATCAGAAAAAGGTTTCGGACTAGCCAAGTAAATCATCAGACCTGAAACTGATTAAGCATGTATATCTCCACCTGAAAAGAAGAGTAAAGGGAAATCCCCTAAAATAAACAACAACTGGAAGAAGCTGCAGTACATGTCTGGGAAAGCACCTTGAAAGAAGAATTCAACAGTTGATGTCAGTGGGTCACAGGGCTGAAGCAGGAATTAAAGGCAAGATACAAACCACCAAAATATTAGCCTTACATTTCAATACTTTTGGAGGGGACTGTAAATGAAATACATTTTAAAATCTCAGATTGGAATACCAAAGTACAACCCCAATTCCCAAAAAGTTCGGGATGCTATGTAAAATGTAGATAAACACAGAATGCAATGATAATTGATTTGATTACTTACCAATGTTCTATTTCGAACACAACATAGAAAACTTGTCAAATGTTTAACGTGATGTACAATTTCTACCATCATATTTTCAATTTTCAATTTTGATACCTATAACACATCTCCAAAAAGCTAGGATGGGCTCTGAAAAAAAGACAATATAAGTAAGTGTTATTGAATAGAAATAGCTGGCGGAACATTTTGCATCTAATTAGATTAACTGTCAACAGGTATAAAAAAAGACTGTCATAGAGAGGCAATGTTTCCCAGAAATAAAGACGGGCAGAGGTTCACCAATCTGTGAAAAACTGCATCTATACATTACGAACATCTATACATTTATACATTTAGAAACAATTTCTAAATAATGGTTGTCAACATAAAAACAAATATCATGTAATCTACATGATCCAGATACGTCACCATCTTCTCCGGGCTAAAGCTTATTAAAAATAGAATGAGGCAAATTGGAAAACTGTTCTGTGGTGAAACAAATCTAAATAAAAAAATTTTGTTTTCTATATTGTTTCTATAATGTTTTCTATATTCTATTGTGAAGAAAACATAGGATTACTTGATTAGCATTCTGTTTTTATTTACATTTTATACAGCAGTTCTAATTTTTTGGAATTGGGGTTGTACATAACATTTTGATTACCATTAAAAATCATACAAATAAAATAAAAATAAATACATTGAATCAAACCTAAGCAAACCTATTAATGATTTATAAATGATCTATTAATTCAAATACTGTTCTGTCAGAAGCTTCAACTGAGCTGTTTAACTCACCTTTGTTGTACCTTCATCCGTAAGGCTGATGAGGTCCAAATTAAAGACTTTTCTTAGTCCATCGGTCTTGTTTAGGACAATGCGTCCTGTCAAGCCATCCCATTGCGCCTGAGGCATTGGCCACATTAAGGAATAGGTGGTTAGACATGGTTAGATTAGATATACAGTGAATCATTAGGTTACATCTAACTTACTTAAAAGTAAGTACTTCTTGTTCGTTCTTTTGTATAGCTTTTTTACTAAAATAAATGACCACTTACTGTACAAGAATTAATGTGTCATTTGTCCTCACCTCCCCTTAAACTTTTCAACATTTTAGATGGCACCGTTAATGGCAGAACACAATATTTTGGTGGGAAGATATGGGAAAATAGCCTTAACGTAAATGAGAGCAAATAACTCCTAATAACTGGTTGCTTATCTCTTAGTAATAACTTTTAATAACTTTTAGTTTTCTTACTACAGTATCCTTTTCAGGATGTTAAATGCATGCTCAAATGTGTTAATCTCTGGTGACTGACTTACTATCTAAAACATTCCACTTTTTCCATTTATAATGCCATGATGTTTTGGATCATTGTCCTGAAGGAGATGAAGTTCCTGCTTATTAGATTTAATGCATTTTTCTGTAAATTCTGCTTCTATTATCAAGATTTACAAAATCAGTATAGATATGTGAGCTCATTTAAACAGTCAGGCAAGTCCAATCCATGAGACTACTTCCACCATGCTTGATCAATATTTACAAAACAAATGAGTGGTTTACATCTTTACATCTGTGAAATGACCTAAATGTATTTCTTTGAAAGGGTGACTGTTTTGTTGAGTTTGTTAGTGATGTCACTTACTGTTGTTTTTAGACGTCCTTCACAAAATGTACAATCTTTGTTATTTTTATTAGTTATCTCATTTATTGTCTGATTCTTAGTAAATTGGTGATTTTTTCTTTTTCTATACAATCAAATTGGTGTAATAACTATAGTCAATGCTTGTACAAAGGCTTTGATTGATTTTCCCCCTTACTTAGCTTTAGAATGGCTTCTTTTTTGTTCCCTTAGTTGGTTTATCTTGTTTAAATCCAAAATGGAGGGCTGAAATCAGGACTGTTTTTAAACAATAATAGAGGTCTGTAATGGAGCATACCTGGACATCAATCTAATAAACAATCTGTTACAAGACATTATTATTAATCCAATATGAATTTTCCATACAGTCTGAAAGGATTAATGCACTTTGAGCAAGAAACTGCAAGAAAACCACACATGGAGGTGCTGATCCGAATGTGAAAAGAATTCAAGGGGTGGGTGTCAACGCGGTACTTGCAAATCACCTTAGGCTTATGGCATTGTAGTTTAACAGTACATAAGACAATCTTACCTGCTTAACAATTTTCATGCATCTGATATTTGAGCCAAGTCAAGGCTGATATTCTGATGTTTCTCAGGCTGAATGATAGTAAATACTTTGTTGTGATTCCACTGTTAAATATTTTAAGTGTTGTATATTAAAGCACATTTTTATGGGTTCATTAAGGTACATCAACAGTATAACAGCTTGTGAAGAAGAACAGATGGGTATATACGTGAAATGAACGTGTATATATTGGTATAGCCAGGAAGCCCTTATAAATTATTGGAAGCACAGAAATCATTTTTCTTCACAGAAGCAGAGTTTCTACCTGTCATAAAACCTGAACATGTTCTGCCAGATCACCAGGCTATTACAATTTTTCTCCAGCCATCTATGTGATGATCACAGTTTTACTTCCTTATCTCATTACCATTCAGAGGAGGGAAGTCCAAATCCTGTCTAGGATGACAGCAGTGCAGTGTGTGTGTGTGTGTGTGTGTGTGTGTGTGTGTGTGTGTGTGTGTGTGTGTGTGTGTGTGTGTGTGTGTGTGTGTTTGTTTAGATACAACACCCCAAATTCAGCTCATGAGGGATTTGATAATTAGCAGGTTAGAGAAATGAAAATACTAAACACAGCAGTGTCCAAGACCTCAAGGGCTGGATTTTAAGCACTCCTGCTATGAACAGTAATGAGACAGAGAAAAATGCTGCCATTCAACTGTGGTACCTAGACCATGAAACAGAAGGTGACCCTGGGCCAGAATATATAACTACCATCAACATGGGATTAAATCTGAAATTATTTAAATACACACTGTAGTCAATCACATTTTTTTATTACCTGTCTCACATACATAAAAAAAAGCTCTAAATAGTCTCAGGTATATTGCCCGGATTTTCCTAAAATAGCTAAGGAGGGTATAATTCATGACCTTACTCTTTGCAGGACACTTATTTTACAGGGCTTGTGAAATAAGAGTCCTGTTGAGGTAAGCTATATCAGATTCAGCAGCAAATGTGGCCTTGAAGGGCTACACAGTATAATCTTCACAGCAGTAAGCATATGATGAAGTCCTTCTACCCTTGATCAGATCCAGTACATTGGTTAGTATTATAGCTTGTTGGATAAACTGTGAAAAAAACTCACAATGCACACTTAAATGACTTAATCATGCTGTAATTCAGTTTTTATAGGTCATTTAAACATGGCATCTGGAGTCATTTAAGACTCAACCAAGCTTGGTCTTTTTTTCTCTTTTTCCTCTTTCATCAGTTTAATGTCACTTGCTAAAGTTTTACGGCTTTTTGCTTCGAATGTAAACTCTCATTCTCGTAACACACACAATTGGAAAGCGATAAGACCAATTACACACAAATACTGTTCTTTAAGTTTGTCCAAGTCATACACAATTGTGAAGTATTATTAGTGTCTGGAAATTCCTATTCAGAAATGTAGAGCTCTCTGCATTTACATAATTACCAGTCTGCAGAGGTGGAAAGCTTACCGTATTTTTCGGACTATAAGCCGCTGCTTTTTTCCCACATTTTGAACCCCGTGGCTTAAACAACGAAGCGGCTTATTTATGGATTTTTCCTGGGTTTTTTTCCGGTTTCACAAACCTCAAGCCAAAAAACTGAATTCCATAACATTAGACCAATGAAATTTCCGAACAGAAACAAAAAAAAGGCACTTTACCTGTGTTCTGAGCTGCACGGCTTCGGGAGAAAAAAAGATTTTTTTTAAACGTACGACGATGCCAAAAGATAAACTCCCAAGAGAAATAGTTGTGAAAGGAAGGAGGAAGACAGTGAACAATGACTTACTTGGTCGGCTACTGTTTAGATACAAGCCGCTGTAACGCGTTGAGTCTGGGTGAAGGGAGACCTCACTAACTCCAGTTGCAACAGAAATCATATAAGCACAGACAGGTTTCCAAAACTTGTGCTTTTTTATTTTTCTTGGCAACAGCGTTACGGGTTAGTCAAAGAAACTTAGAAATGAGCATCAGAAAATAATAAGGACATATTCCTCGTCTTGCACACACGCAGTAATACTGGAAAAATGCAGTGGCATGCTATTCCCAAAATACCGCTATGCTCCTAAAGGAAGCGCAACATATTTCACCCGTTACACCGTGTGTAACGTGTCTTTCGTTAAAGCCTGTGTAAGTATATTACTTTCAATGTAGACACCTGCGGCTTATTTACGTTCAAAATAAAAATATTTGTAAAATTCAGTGGGTGCGGCTTATATATGCGCTTTATAGTCCGGAAATTACGGTAATAAAATATTCTACTCAAATAAAAGTACTGTTACTTCAATGAAATTTTTATTAAGAATGAGTAAAGTTACTAGTCTAAAAGTCTACTCAAGTAGAAGTTAAAAGTATCTAATTGAAAATGTTACTACATTTTTTAAAGTAAAATGTACTAAAAAGTAACTTTTTTAACAGCAGATTGGGGATTGGGGATTCTAATTAAAGTGCATATAAAAAAACTAAAATAAAAAAAACAGTACCATCCATGACTTCAGTCTAATATGAGTTACACACTTTTGCAGCAAAAAAAATCCTGTTATAATATAATTAATGATAATGAGAGGAATTGCAAATGCAGATTCAGAATTCAGACAGTGAGCGCACGCACTGGACTTTCGATTCAATGGTATTTCGCTTTCAACTGATTCTGCATTACTGCCGACTGTCTTGTCCGTCTCCATCTTTCTTTCAGGTGAGTTTAGCACGTTTGTTCTCCTGCCCATCAGTCAATCAGTGTAGTATTTTCTGGAGTGCGATTGCTTTGTCCCCTTGCATTATATTTATTTTCAACATAACGAAAATGATTTAAAATGTAGTTAGATACAATATTTTAAACAAAACATGCTTAAGTAAAAGTAAAATTGCAGATTTAGTACGCAAAAACTACTCAATTACAATAGTGCGAGTAAATGTAAATAATTACTATTTACCTCTGCCAGACTGCATGATATGAACAAATGTTACATACTATACTTCAAGTGTAATAAGCATGTCAAATGAGATCAATTCAAATGATATTTTATTGTATTTTATATTAGACTATATTTAGCATTGATATAGACTGATGTACCATTTTGTATTCATTTCAAACAGTCAAGTGACACTTTCATTTGTAATCATGCTGCTACATTCAAGTCAAAGTTCTGGGCTTGTATATACAGAACTGCATTTTTGAGGTTGAATTTAACTTGAATTGGGTTGAAGGAATACTCTAGCCTAAAGCACCTCCAGGAACACATTTAATCTTTGGTGTGATAAATTCTCAGAGCAAAAACTGTAAACACAGGTTATAAAACGGACTAGGCTAGTGATTTACGCTGCATTCACAGTGCATCGAGGCTTAACAGGATCAAGCTACACATTTATCAGAGTCCATGAACTGACCCTATATTCTGGCCTGAAAAAGTCTCTAGAATTATGTATATGATTTTGAAAACCTTCTGGTAGAGTGAATAAACCTGTGATACATTAAATAAACAAGGCTTATTTTACTTGTATACAAGATTTAAAATGCAGTCAAAAGATCCAAAATAGCAATGGTTTGCAATTATGTGTTGGGTGAGATGAAATAGGGCTGCGCCTGTATGTCCTTGTACTGTATGAACTGTAATAATTTTATATTCTTATCATGAATATAAATTTTTCTGGTATGGATGATGAGTCCAGGTATAATCCTCAACTTTAATTAATTTTTTTTTTAATAATGCTTATTTAAATAATACTTATGTACCTACAATGACATTCAGGAAAGGTTATATAATTTTATTATTTCTGATTTTATACAATATGTTCTATTATAAGTTAACAATGTTCTGTTATTAGTGGTGTACTACAAAAAAAATGTATGGCCTTTCGTTAGACAGCACTGTTCTGTAACGGTTATTTTATTCCGTACTGTGAAAATACATCTTGGACCTTTCTTTCTGACAAAAAGATTCTTGGGTACCTATTAATAGTGAAAAAGTGCTGAAAATCACATATTGCAAGAGTGTGTAGTTTTAGATTCCTGAGGCTCAGTGAAAGGAAGTGTAAAGGTAGACCATATATTTTAAACTGGAGAAAATATTAGGCAATTTTCAGTAGTGTTTCCAGAACCATAAAATACAAAGGAAACTGATGACTTTCACCTTGTTGCTAGTTTTTGCAGAAATAGCTATTAGCTTACTGTTTCTCTAATTGATCTCTAATTTTCAAACATCAACATGCACCAAACAACAAAACTAAATTCGCCGTAATCCTTAATGATGGTATATCGTATATTTTGTATAACGCAATTCTACACAGGTAATTAATATTATATAAGAGAGTTTTACACACAGTCTCAGATCCAAACTAGATACGAGTGTGTCACTTTCAATTTGTGTTCTTCTTAACCCAGCCAGCCGCAAGTGTTTGTTATAAGCCCTCACCTCCTTAAACAGGTTCATGAAGCGAGGTCCATACCGCCACGGTTTGTGCCTGTGGCACTGCAGAGAACTCACTGTCATCTGACTGGCACGCTGTGATGCCACAGAAACCATGAACACAGCGTCATACATGAGAGCGGCTGATGTCTGAAGAGAAAAGTAAAATGATGAAATTATGATCTATCCAGCCTAAAATATTTAATGACACCTCAGTATGACTATCACAGAAGTTGATCAGCAATACAGGGCAGACATGAATCTAAGTGCTCCCATCAATATATAAAGGATGAAACAGATCAACAGTGACTAAAAGCAATATCAGTAGCAAAGCTTAGAGCACAGTTTTAATGCTGACAGGATGCTGTTCAGCGTAGTTTGGTCATTTATCTGTTCAAGGACATAGGATTTAACTCAAAAATTGTTTATGAGGTACAGTAGGTGTTAGTCAGCCCGCAGGACAAGAGCTGTGTCCCTGTTAATGTGTCAAAATATGAGAAAGGAGCCTAGGGCATGGGCACAGAGGGTGGTCAAAAGGAGGGTTACCTTAAGCCAGAATGGGGGCACTCAAGGTTAAAAGAAATCTAGAGATAAAACCCAAAGATTTTCTATAAGGTTTATTGTAGTAAAGAGCAAGTTTAATGTGTATATTTATTTTTTATTTGTATTTGTTAAAATATACATAAATGATTGTGTAATTTAGCACCCAGTCACAGTTTAAGGTTCAACAGATGTGATTTCTACATCTGTGAAAATGTTATAATGAAGCCATCATCAAACTGTAAAAATTTACCTGGAATACAAAGGTAATAGAGCTCCATCTGTTTTAAACAATCTCAACCAGCATGACTAATTCTACCTAGTGAGCAGTGCGGTCATTTCAGTAAGTTGTTCTATTCAGAGTACATAATAAATAAGATATACGAGATATAATATGGTGAGACTTAATAAACGAATTCTACAAAAGATCTGTTACAACTACGGTTACACTGACACAGAAAAAAACGGTGCTGTAATGGGTCTAATGGGACTGACAAGTGGAATAGATCGATCCTTACAGTCATCATGCCACTCATCAGGCCACTTTCAGGTCGGTATGGGGCGAACTGCCATTCTGCGCTCCATTTTTTAACAACGGATGCAACATTTGGATTGTCCAGGTTTAGCAGGCGGAAAGCCGTCATGTTCACGCCACTGTATCGGTATGGCTCCAGGTCAAGTGCAAAGAGATCCTTAAAAGTAGGCAAGAAGTTTTTTTTAGACTGATAGAAGCTGGTGTCTTCTCTGTGTAAAACTGTAAGAGAGATAGCAGACAGGAAAACAGCAAAGTACTTATAGTTTCCAGAAAAACTAGACATTTTGGACAAAAGCCCTTCATCAGCTGTGTAAGCAAAGTGCTTCTGAGGCCGTAGGAGGTTAAGACTAGTTGATCATTTGATTGCAGGGATAATGAAGGACTTTCATCATCAATGCCCTGCTTCCCTGAAAAGACTGTATTAGACTACAATTTAACTAGCTCACCATTTATACTGGATTGCTCAATACTTTAATGGCATGCAGAGAATTTCTGAGAAGCCTTTTGGAGAGTTTTCAGAGAAGCATCAACTTATTTCTATATACACATTAACATGTGATATATGTTGAATATATAAATCATGCAGTCTGAGCAGTAGGCCCACATCATATTTGCATGTCTATTTACATTGGATTTAAAATGCTGTTACCAAAATAGTCAACAATTTTAAATACATACCAAAGTAGTGAAGAAAAAATGGTAGTACTCAGTCATCATTCCCATCGACATTAGCTATATATACAGAAAAAAAAAAACAAGAACACACTATAACTATAAAAATATAATATAAAAAATTCCATGTTTTAAAAGGAATTAAGAAAAATGGAACAACTAGAATACCCTGGATTATGGACATTCTACAATAGAAAGACCTTTAAATGTTTAAGAGTTAATTTTTTTTTTCTTTTTCATTTGGTACCTGTTTAAGCAGCTCAGAGGCCATTTGGTAGGAGCAGTCAAAAATGACATAGAACTCCTGTTCCTTCTTCATCTCTTTGAGAAGTGGGCGAGCGTCAGTGCTCCCCGTGGGCAGCTGGCGAATACGCACCTTCATACCATTCCTGGAGGGTGCCTTGATCACCTCCTGCATGCGCATTAGGCCTGAGAAAAGTGAACAAACAAGGGAACTCAAATGAAGGACAAGAAATCTAGGATTGAATTTGCTGGAGTATTTTTTATTTTATGGAGTTGTTTTGAATTTCTCTAGTGTGAGAATAGTGCTGCTTTGAATCAATAAAACTGGGACCCAAATTATCTTCTGCCTTTTCTATTTAACTCATTCAAAATTATATCTTTTACTTCCTTTAATTCAATCTTTTGATAATCTTGTAAAGTGGTAACTTTTAAGCACACTTTAATGTAGCATAAAAAAGTTTGGAAATGTAAGTTTGATTCCCTGTAATTTAACAGTAGGTTTTGGAAAATACATACGGCTATGAAGAGGGTAAACAAAGTACACAATCCACAATTGAAACAATTGCTTTATCTGTTTAAAAATAATTTATGGCGGTGTAAGACTGAGATTAACAGGTTTCATTCAAAGCAATCTTTAATTAGGCACATCTTGTACTTTAGTATTAATTTGAATCAAAAAATTACACAGAAATACATCAAATATATAGATCAAATAAAGAAAAGACTCGATTGAAAATTATTTATTTATTTATTATTTATTTATTTATTTATTTATTTATTTATTTATTCTTTCACAATAATACACACAAAATCAATCAGGTTTGTTAAGGAAAAATTTTATGATTACCTCATGCTCATTTTATACGAACAATACGACCTAAAAGTGATAAATCAGGGGATTAGCTAAAATTTTATATTCTCATATTATGTAGATATGAATGATTATGGAAATTCTTGTGTTATCCCATTTTGTATTCAAAGGAAAGAAAAATGCCCAATAACTACGCCATTTATTCAGTTGATGGAGAGCACAAACCCACATAGCAACATTTTGCTATTAACATTACACTGCAGCATGGTTTTGTAAGTCGTCAGGTTCCAAAATATTTGGGATTATTTAAATGACTTTTACAGCACTGTGCTCTGGTAAAGTATTAATGTAATTTACTATCCAATTTTCACACTTTCTCTATCCTTTTCCAGTGAAATTCTAAACCATAGGCTCATTCATTAGATACACTATGGCTTAAAAATATCTACATAAATATTATTTTATATATATATATATATATATATATATATATACACACACACACACACACACACACACACACACACACACACACACACACACACACACTGGGGAAAAAAAAGTATTTAGTCAGCCACCAATTATGCAAGTTCTCCCACTTAAAAAAAAATGAGAGGCCTGTAATTTTCATCATAGGTACACTTCAACTATGAGAATCACATTGTCTGATTTTTAAAAAATTTATTTGCAAATTATGATGGAAAATAAGTATTTGGTCACCTACAAAAAAGCAAGATTTCTGACTCTCACAGACCTGTAACTTCTTCTTTAAGAGACTCCTCTGTCTTCCACTTGTTACCTGTACTAATTGCACCTGTTTGAACTCGGTATCAGTATAAAAGACACCTGTCTACAACCTCAAACAGTCAGACTCCAAACTCCACTATTGTTAAGACCAAAGAGCTGTCAAAGGACACCAGAAACAAAATTGTAGACCTGCACCAGGCTGGAAAGACTGAATCTGCAATAGGTAAGCAGCTTGTTGTGGAGAAATCAACTGTGGGAGCAATTATTAGAAAATGGAAGACATACAAGACCATTGATAATATTCCTTGATCTGGGGCTCTCGCAATATCTCACCCAGTGGGGTCAAAATAATCACAAAAATCCCAGAACCACACAGGGGCATGTAAACCTTTAGTGTTTAAGCCACAATGTTTACTGAATTGTATTATTAGATTGAGACCGTACAATTATGCATTAAAATTAAATAGTTAATAAAAACAGTAAAATATATTCTTTAAAATGTCCTGTCTGGCAGGCCTTAAGGTCCTTTTAATGCCTTAGAGACTTCAGAGATGTTCAGGAACTTTTACACCCAGGTTTGGGAACAGCACCAAGAAGGACAGGTGAGCTCTCCAGAGGATGGTGCGATCAGCTGAGTGTACCATCCTCACTGAGCTCTCTGACTTGCAATCCACCTTCAGCAAGCAGTGATGGACCAAGGCCAGGAAGATAATGAAGGATCTCAGCCATCCAAACCATGGATTGTTCTCACTGATGAGTTCAGGGAAACACTTTGATGACCTTAAGGCCAATACGAAGAGAATGAGAAGCTTCTTCCCTCAAGCAATTCCAGCCCACAACGAGGGGAACACCAAGGAGACTATAGAGCCTGGATTCACATTTACAATTCCCATTACCTTATCATCCTTTTTTGCGTGCACACACCCACACACCCACACACATTTTAAATTGCACATCCTGAACAGCTGCACTTCATTAGCTATTTGATTTGTATTTATTATTTGATTTAGCTATTTGTATATCTGCAACCATATTCAATTTTGTCAATTCTTCTGCATTCTATTTTTATTATTTAAATTTTCTAAGCTTTTAGTTTTCATTTCATTGTATGTAATGGAGCATTAGTAACAAGCATTTCACTATGTTGTACCGTGTATGAGTATGGATGATTAAATAACATTTTATATATATATATATATATATATATATATATATATATATATATATATATATATATATATATATATATATATATATATGATGCCTGCATTGTATATGAAAGATGATTCTGGTTTTATATCAACTGTTGCTTATTTATACTGTTTACTGTGTTTGATGTGTGCTTTAATAGCCCACTGGCCTATCTAGTAACCATTGTTTTGAAGATCTTTTGATCTTCATATTTATTCACTTGATATGCATTATTTAAACCTATCTGCAATCACTCCAATTTCCTATTAATTAATGACTAGCAACTTACAGTTTTTTATCAAAATCTTAATAGCAGGGGCCAAATGCTTGGAAAACAACAAACAAAAACCATCACAATGCCCTGCATTCTGTATGACTGCCGCTTGATTTCACCTCTAAAAAAACTTTATTAAAACATGTCTATCCATTGCCCACGCACATTTTCTTGACAGCAGTCAGCTTTGCGTCTGCCTCTGCCTTCTTATTTTATAATTATATAAATGGATTTATTTGACAACAAGCATTTTTGTACGATAACTAAAAAGGCTCTGCCTGAAACATCCTCAGAGTAAGAATATTCCCCACCTGCCACTATTGTTTGCTACTTCAAAAAAATTTTACATGTTACCACCCCCTCGTTTTTTTCTTACTGCTGTTCATGAATCCTACATCCCAGTCAAAGAACATTTGGTTTAGTCTTGAATCAAGTAGCAAAAGCAGCCTGTTCAGAGTTTTTCTTCCCTTTCTACTTTTTTGAGTTCATTCCTCATACCAGAATTAATTCATTATTGGCACAGTTTAACATTTAATTATTTTTATATGCTATGATACATGACCTTTGACCTGGTCAAGATCTTCTAGAAACAACCATAATTGAGCTCATTAAATAATGATTGAGAAGCAGGAGACCAGGCCACATCAGTCATTCATTTGTGGAAATCCATTAGCCCTCATCTCATGCAGATTGGGTTACTCACTTCATCAGAATCATGTTGCTTAAAAATGCATATTGATACAGTATTTCACAAAAGTGAGTACACCCCTCAAATTTCAGCAACCATTTTAGTATATCTTCAAGAAGAGACAAGACTATGAAAATGAAACTTAGATATATTTATAGTATTCAATGTGCAATTTATATAATAGTAGAGATTTACTGTCCTCTCAAAATAACTCAACATACATCCATTATTGTCAAAATAGCTGACAACAAATGTGAGGACACCCTAAGTGTAGATGTCAAAACTGTGTCCAAAGTATCAATATTGCCCTAATCTTCCTGGGATTTCACCAGAGCTGCACAGGTTGTTGCTGGGATCCTCTTCCACTCCTCAATAATATCACGAAGCTGCTGGATGTTAGACATATTGCGCTTCTCCACCTACCACAGGTGCTCAATAGGGTTCAGGTCTGGAGACATACTTTGCCACTCCATCACCTTCACCTTCAGCTTCCTCAGCAAGGCAGTTGTCATCTTGGTGGTGTATTTAGGGTTGTTATCATGTTAGAAAACTGCTGTTTAGCCCAGTTTCTGAAGGGAGGGCATCATGTTCTGCTTGTGAATGTCACAGTACATGTTGGAATCCCTCAATTAACCACAGCTCCCCAGTAGCAGCAGCACTCATGCAGCCCCAGAACATGATACCACCACCACCATGCTTGACTGTAGGCAAGACACAATTTTCTTGGTACTCCTAATCAGGGCATTGCCACACATGGTGCCACCATCTGAGCCAAGATAATTGCATGGTTCCAACTTTGTAACAACAGTGTAGAGAAGACCCGCATGCGGGTGTGATGGACAGCCTGCCAAATCTGCACAATCATTTATTACTCTCATGTCACGCTTTTTTCAAAAGGTCAGCTTTTTGGTGCTCATGCTCAACAAAATAACATCCAGACACTAACATGAGTAACCTTGTTATAGGCCAACCAAACCTCACACAGATGAATAAATACAATAGTGCTCCTAAAAATGCAATTAGTTCATCGCAAGAGCTCCACAGTTTCAGTCACCAATCAATGAACAATAATTTTAATTGAAAACTAATTCTGGTGAACTGGATCATGAAATGTTGTCTTGCGCTGTCTTGCACTGTTTGCACCAGTTTGCACACGATGCACTTTATAAGGATACATACTAGTCCTTAGCTCTGTGTTTTGTTATGTAGGTTTGTGTTGTTTTATGTAGCACCAGGGTTCCTGGAGGATGGTTGTTTGATTTCACAGTGTACTGCGTCGGCTATACATGGTTGAAATGACAATGAAAGCTTCTTTACTTGACTCCAATTTTTTTTTTATAACAAGTCAGCATTTACATCTCAAGATCTTACCAGTTCTCCTGTCTGAGCTTCTATGGAGTAAGTCGCCCATTAGAGGTAGTAGCTAAACAACCTGAATCCCAGTCTCACCAGGCAATTCCTCCTTCTCACCCATTATGAACCCTGCTCACCCAATTCACCTCTAAAATTATCTAATAGCTATTAAATCTGAATTTTTCTCAACTTCTTAATACCAATGTATTACCCTTAATCAGGATCTTACTAGTTTTGCTCCCAAAAAGCTCATGATCAGCTACTGCGTATACATTCAATGCATATGCTAAAGCATTAATTCGAAAAAAAAAAATCCACTCAGTGGTCCAGCTGTTACCAGAAGCTTAGCACAGCAAAGCAATCTAGTAGTATAAGTCTCACGTCAACATTGGACCAAAGCTGAATGTTGCACCAGCTGCTGGTTTAAATGCAATGATTAGAATGATTGTTATTCTTGTCATGCTTTTTCAAACACAAATGTAGCTTTTAACACTCTGAGAAAACCCTCTCATGTTTGCCATGTTGGCTGAAATTGACCTGATTAGAAGGCTACAGTCTTAACCACTGAGCTACTGTAACACTTTTCATTTGCATTAAACCAATATGCATATTTATATTGAAAATTAAACCATGAAACGTGAAAAAGTGTTAAATACAAGAATACAATCACAAACATTTTTAAACTCTCTTAGTAACTCACCTGTGCTATCTTCATAGACCACAGTTATAGTCTTCCACTTATAGTAGGCCACAACATCCAAAATGGCCCTGCTGATAGAGCTGTGCTCTGGATAAAGATTGATAAAAAAGGAGTCCTTGTTGTCCACAGAAGGATGTTTCCAGTGGGTCTGAATGTGTGGGACTTCGAGAGCATTACAGATGGACTGAACAGCACTGACTGAGGAACTGTGAGCAGGGCCAAAAACTGCAGCAACACCTAGAGCTAACTGGTCACACACTGACAAATGGATGCAAATGAGTAACAAAAATTAATATGAAGTTAAAATAGAAAAAAAAAGAGAGAGAACCAAGGACCATAACCACATTAAACACAGAGAATGAGTACACATAAAAGTAAGAGATGAAACAGCATACAATCAAAATAGAGAACAAAGGACAAAGAGAGGAGAAAAGACAGAAACAAATGAACTGTTAAATAGTTACCCTTTGTCCACGGCATTATATTTCTATACAGTATAATCTGAATTCTGACCTCTTCGAGAGGCTTCGAAACTGTCAAAAAAGTTCACTCTCTGGATGTCGTAGGTCAGTGTGGTGTTTGACATTAGTGATCTGTTGCGGTTGATACTGGTAACAGCAAATTTGAAGGCTAACTCATCCACGCTCACTGGCTCATTTTCCCGAGTTTCAAATATACCCCCTGCAAATGATGATAAATAAAGACAAAAAATAGAGAGAATTAACTAATTTGTAATTGTGAATAATTTTTTTTGCCATTTTAAAATTGGATACAATAAAACATTATAAAACTATAAAGCAAAAATTTAACTATTTTTTTAACTATAAAATTATTGTGTATAACATTCAAATTAATAAGAATTTAAATAGACAGAACTCAAAAAACGGTGTAAAACTAACACACTCAAAACTTATGGAAAACATTGTTTATGTTTATACGAAAAAATAGACAGGAGATGGTACTACTAACACTACAGCATCATTTCCTGAATCTCAAATTGTTAGCTGTAATAAGAAGACAAGGCTATACAGCAAAAGTGTCGCTCATAATAACCTTTAAATGATTACTCAAATTCCCTGGAGTTGTGCAACTTGTTCAGTCATTATAACAACATGCAAGTTTGTATTAAATATTTGTTATTACAATAAGAGTAAAATACACAAGAAAGTAACATTTTGTTAAGCTACAGCAAAAGTGTCAATTAAAAAAGTCCAGTGAAAACGTTAGCCAGTGTCATGCCCTCTTGCTTGCTGTGTACACAGCAGGTTCCAGATTTCCTCCCTTCTTTGCTCGTATAATAAGATTCAGTCTTCTGCAAAGGCTTTTCATGCTATTTTAGAGAGAGGATTTGTACCCATTCAACCAAAAAAGCATTAGCGAGGTCAGGCATTGACGCTTGGAGTGTTCACGCTAGCTCCATGCAGGTCACTCAAAATCTTTCACTCTGACCTTAGCAAAGAATGTCTTCATGGACCTTGCTTTATGCACATTCGGTCAGTGCTGTTTTTTGCCACATTGTACTCCTGTCAGCATTGACAGACTATAAAATATCACATTTACCTGCCACATGTCCTCTTTAATAAGTTTAATTTGTCAGTGGAGATTTGTTTGTGGCCTTACCTTACAGTATAATCTAGGACATCAATACAAAAACACAAATATTCATTAATTAACACCATCACTCTCACCCTGAAGTTTTGAGGTTGTTTTTTGTGTGGTTGTTAAGTATGAAACACTAGGTAGCACTTGAATGCCAGTCATCACTATAAATAATTATGTCCAAATAAGCAGCAATGTAGACAGTGTGTAGGTGGAGTCCATGAGTCATTAAAATATGGTCTGGTCCCCGAATAACCCTAAACACAATTAATCCATACAGAGTGGAAAAGGCCATATTTTCCACAAGAGTCAATAGATATGTCTGCAGTAGGTCTATGCTATCCAACATCTTTACAGTAGACTTGGAGCAAACGTTTCTGTGCCTGAAACCATCTCACAGTGCTGAAATAAAAACCAAGGGGCAGTTTATTTTTATTGGCAGAAAATATACATGCACTCAGGTTTTTATTGCTGTTCATGTGTCATGTAATATGTTGAATGCATGAAGTGCAGGGTAACAGAGTTTATTGTAAAACAGCCAAACAAATACAAATCGATAAGCAAAATAAAAATGTAATCCAGGCTAAAGTTAAGCGATATTAAAACAACATGAACTGGGCAGAACAAGAACAAGAATGAAACCGAGAGTCATTAAAGAAAAGGCTTAGATATTTCAGCATGCTGAACAAGTGACTCCACAAACGCAAAATGTACTCAAAGAGGGATATATATATACAGACTTTGATCAAACACAAAAATGGCAGTGAAAGAGACAAGCACAAGAAAACCAATGATAGGGCAGATATAGGGACGTGACATGAAAGAACTAAAACATGCGAGCCATCTGAGTAGGCACTTCACGCTGCCATAAACAGAGCGAAGGGTAATCTCTGACATTAAGAGTTGGCTTCAAAAACAACTCAGAAGCTCATTGTGTGACATACTGGCAATGGTGTAACCAAAAATTACAATTGTTTTTATGATCTGTTCAGAAAATACCAGAGATGGGAAGTAACAAAGTACAAATACCTGGATACAATTTTACTGTACTTAAGATGATTTTTCTGATATCACTACTTTACTTTTTTTTTTTTACTTTTACTCAAAATTTGTACTCAAATATCTGTACTTTCTACTTCTTACATTTCTAAAACAGACTCATTACATTAGTACTGATCTAAAACTAAATGTGCCGTTTTCACCCAATCAACCTATTTCCTGTTGGGTATTTTTTCAATCCACCCCTGGTATATAATTTTCTTTATCTTACACACCACAGATGTAGAATAATTTATGAAGATAACAATGAACAAGGCAGAAGGCAACAATAGTAAACATGACTGAGAACAAATAAAATTCCCGATCACCTAATCATCATAATCTTTATTTGCTTGTGTTTTATATGGTGGTTGTTCAGCCTGGATACATTGATTAGGTAACAAAATTAAATTCATGTTGTATTAATATATTAATTAAGGCTGAACTAATTTTATTATTGCGCAATTAAGGCAGCTCATTTTTGTTTCACCGTTTTTACTAAAATATATGAATAAATAAATATTATAAATATAAAAGTGCCGAAATTAAAACCATGAAATTACGGAGTAAGAGCTTTGAGGATTTGGTCTGTAGTTAATGTCAACAGTCCGCTACATTTACTCAGGACTACAGTTGTCTTCTGATCATCACTGTACCCCGCAACATCGTTTATCTGTAATAAATGGACATTCAGTGCAACCTAGATGAGGAAGGGTCTACTTGGTTCTGGTCTAAATTCTGGTCTACTTTTATTTAGCAGTAAACTCCTTATTTATTATAATATCAGTACACGAAAAGTACTGTACATTCACTAAACTAAATAGACTGATCTTATTTTCATAGAAACATCCTTTCCAAATTTCAGAGCCATGATTATTGGTGGCAGAATAATTTGAATACTTGAAATGTTAGCAGTTAAATAAATGTATTAAATACTGTACCTAAAAACCTCGATTATGATCCTTCAGGGTCTCCCAAAAATGCTGATTTGGTCCAGGCCATATATGGTTTCATGCCATGGAAGAGCACTATGAATTAAATATTTGCTTTGAGAATGTTAATGGACAAATATAAAGAAGGTCAGAAAGAGTTGCATTGTGTGTTTGTGGATCTAGAGAAAACATATGACAGGGTGCCAAGAGTGGAGTTGTGGTATGTAAGGGTGGGGCAGGACATGTACGAGGACAGTGGGAAATGAGTGAAGTGTGCAGTAGGAACGACAGACTGGTTCAAGGTGAAGGATGGATTACATCAAGGATCGACTCTAAATCCTTTTCTGTTTGCAGTGGTGATGGACAGGTTGACAAACGAGGTCAGACAGGAGTCTCCATGGACTGTGATGTTTGTGGATGATATTGTGATTTGTGATGAGAGTATGGACCAGATTGAGAGGAGCCTGGAGGTGAAAGCATGCACTGGAGAGAAGTGAAATGAAATTTAGTAGGAGTAAAACAAAGTACATGTGTGTGAATGAGAGGGAGAGCAGTGGAGTGGTGCGGATGCAGGGAGAAGAGGTGAAGGATTTTAGGTTCCTGGGGTCAACAGTGCAAAGTAATGGAGAGTGTGTTAGAAAAGTGAAAAAAAGTGCAGGCAGGGTGAAGTGGGTGGAGAAGAGTGGCAGGAGTGATTTGTGATAGAAGAGTGTCTGCAAGAGTGAAAGGGAAAGTTTATAGGACTGTGGCGAGACCTGAGATGTTGTATGGTTTAGAGACACTGGCATTGAATAAAAGACAGGAGGTGGAGCTGGAAGTAGCAGAGCTGAAGATAAGTTAAGATTTTCGTTGGGAGTGACGAGGATGGACAGGATTAGAAAGGAGTTTATTAGAGGGACAGCGCATGTAGAACATTTTGGAGACAAGGTGAGGGAGGCGAGATTGTAAGGGTTTGGACATGTGCAGAGGAGGGACATGGGGTATATCAGTAGAAGAATGCTGAGGATGGAGCTGCCAGGAAGGAAGAAAAGAGGAAGGCCAAAGAGGAGGTTAATGGATGTGTTAAGGGAAGACATGCAGGTAGTTGGTTTAAAAGAGGCAGATGTAAAGGACAGGGAAGTATGGAGAAGGATGATCTGCTGTGGTGATCAGCCGAAAGAAAAAATTTCAAGTTTTCAAGTTTCAAGTTTATTTCATTAGGGCTTTTCACAATGGACTGACAGAATTTACGATTTAAAGTGAATGATGTGTGTTTATCCCAGATGAGCAGCCTCGGGCGAATGTGTCAAGGAAAAGTTCCCTTAGGTGTCATGAGGAAAAAACCTTGAGAGGAACCAAACTCAAAAGGGGAACCCATCCTCATTTTGGTGATATCAAGAGTGTGATTATAAATGTATAATGTTATATATGTATGTATGTATGTATATTATATACATACATACATACATACATATATACATACATACACACGCACACACACACACACACACACACACACACACACACACACACACAACACACACACACACACACACACACACACACACACACACACACACACACACACACACACAGAGTATATCAGTCTGTGATATAATGCAGTTTTGAAAGTTCAAACACTTGCAGGGTTAGGGTGATGCTCATTGCTCACATTATGAGTATGCTAATATTACAGCTTCCTGCAGTTTCATACTACAAAAGAACACAGTGGATATCAGGTCTAAAATGTGGCAGTTTTGTGTTACTGCAACAAAAGGTGCTAATATGGACTATTTATAGTTTAAGTACTAAATAGTGTGTGTGTGTGTGTGTGTGCGTGCGTGCGTGCGTGCGTGCGTGCTCGAGAGAGAGAGAGAGCGCGAGCGAGCGAGAGAGTTGCTGAGCTGATGATATGAAATAATATGATCTTGATACTGAAATCTACACTATATAGCCAAAGGTTTTGACTCTTCAGCAGACTAAATTTTCAGGCTTTTCTTTGGCCCGGATTGGTATCCAGGGATATCTGACCAATAACAATAATAATCTGAACAATAACACATCACCTTGTCCAAGAGGGGCAACTTGGTGATACAGGGACTTAAACCCCCGACCTTCCAATCAGTAACCCGGCACCTTAACCACTGAGCTACCACTCCCACTCCCACTATTAATGCTCTCGTTCAAATATGAGATAATTTCATTTTATATGCTGCCTCTGGGTGAAATTATACATAAACATGGTATTCACTTCCATTGCTATGCTGATGATACACAGCTGTATATTTCAGCAAAGCCAGATGAGAGAGATCAGCTTAATGTTGAGGAGTATGTAAAGGACATTAGACAGTAGATGCTTGATTACTTTCTTCAGCTCAACTCAGATAAAACAGAAGTACTTTTACTAGGGCCACATGCAGCTAGAAGCAAACTTTCTGATTACATAGCATCTCTGGATAGTGTTTCTCTTTCAGCGTGTATAGCAGTCAAAGATCTTGGTGTGATTATTGACCCGAGTCTTTCCTTTGAGGCTCACATGAATAATATTACCAGGATTGCCTTCTTTTACCTTAGAAATATGATGTCGTTTCAGGATGCAGAAAAACTAGTTCATGCTTTTGCTACATCTAGATTAGACTGTGACTGTAACGCTTTACTGTCTGGGTGCTCAAGTAAGTGCATAAATAAGCTTCAGTTAGTTCTGAATTCAGCAACAAGAGTCCTCACCAGATCTAGAAAATATGACCACATCACTCCAGGTTTTAATCAGTCTACACTGGCTCCCAATCAAATCTCGCATTGATTATAAAATACTACTACTGACATATGAAGCACTTAACGGTCTCGCACCACAGTATCTGAGTGAACTCCTGTACCAGTATGATCCCCCCACGCCTACTGGTGCAGGCTATTTGTTAGTACCTCAAATAATGAAGACTACAGCAAGGGGCAGATCTTTCTCTTATAAAGCCCCACAGTTATGGAACATCCTTCCAATCAGTGTTAATGGATATAGTGTTTGGTGAACTGGGATATTTGTATGCTGTCGTCCCCTCACTCTCACACGTTCACTCAGGTTTGTTGACGGTGGTGTGGTGGGTCGTCTCTTATCGCAGAGATCCCTCATTTCGGTGTTACCTTCTGGTTCTCCCTTTTATTTATGCTGCCATAGCGAGTCTTGCCGGAGTCCAAACTGCACAGTGACATTAACTTTCATACAACAATAAGGACACTTAATAATTCATATTCTTCTCTTCCTGACATCCCTCTTCTCTCTCTCTCTCTCTCTCTCTCTCTCTCTCTCTGTCAGGATAAACATGCTCCTGGGGTTCCAGTGACCACTGTTCCTGCCCCTCTTTCTTCCGTGGATCTTCCCACTTCGTCCAGGCCTGCCTCTGGATAGTGTTCTCTTCGATTGGAGGCCACTCTGTGCAGCTGGGGACGGTTTCTCATCAACTCGGACATTCGGTGCAACACAGATATTAATAAAAACTGTTTTATCTGCACTTTCATCTAGCCATTTTCATGTTGCATGACACAGATCAAATTTAATTGTGTTTTGTTTGTTTAAAAAAGAAACCTATATACACTGATATGCTCATTTAACATTTATGGAAGGAGTCTCAGGTGCCAGTGCCTTCTAATAGTCAGTAAGATTTTCTGCAACAGGAACGTATATATTCTACTCTGAACCTTCTGGTTTTCATTTACTAAGACAAGCAGTATTTTATTGTGTTATTAGCATCAAGAGAGAAAATATGATCAGGGAACAGCTGTTTACATATGTTGTAAGTAATAACTGGAACTTGTACAAAAAAATCATACAAAAAAAAACATTTTTAAAACAAATTTCATGTAATAACTGTGCCAGTTATGATTTGAAAATGAACTAGAAAATTTCATGTTGAGTGATTTAAGAACAAGAACATATTTTTATGATAATTTTTTACTATATGTGACATACAAAAGTATTTCATATACAAACAGTATATGCTGGATTAAATTAATTGGACAAAGATATGCACATTCAACATATTTTCTCAATCATATTAAAGTATTCTAAGCCTGGTGAAATCATTATAGAACAATTTAAATTGAAGACTTCTATTAACAACTTCGCTGTTAGACTTTTTTTTCGTGCTATTTTTGAAAAGATTTATTTTACTTTCATTAGTTTATGAAAGGCTTTGAAAGGAAATGTAATAGTTCAGAATGTTTAATCTTTCGTTGATTTCAAAGCATAAATTAGCTATTATTCCATCGTAAATTGAAATTATTTACAACATGATATGCCTGTAAATTATAAATGAACTGCTACTGAAAATAACTCTTATAAATAACTGGTCTTTATTATGGCTGAAGACTAACTCTTTTGCCAGAGTGAAAGGTGCAGGGTGAACCCATTACTAGAGTGGAAGTTAGTTATACTGTAATCCTTATACCTAGCCTTATGAGTGATCATAAGGAAGTATTCAATTTTTTTTATCCATATGCGTTAATATTTTGCTGAAATCATTTGACAAATGTATTTTAAATGGCTGAACAATAACTTCAAGGTTACAAAAATAAAGCATGAAAATGTGGCCTACACTACAAGCAAATCTGTGAAATCTTTGAATCAAATCTGTGAAATCTGAGCATCATTCTAACAACTGAATAAACTTTAACAGACAGCAGAATTGTTACCAATTGTTACCATCTGCTACCATCTCTGTTTTAAGAACTCTCATAGTGAAATATTACAAAGCCATATAATCGCAACTTTCACACACTTTTCTTCTTATACTTCTTCTTCTTCCTTTAGGGTCGCCACAGCGGATCATCCAGTTCCACACTAACCTGTCATCTACATCTGCCTCTTTCACACCAGCTACCTGCATGTCTTCCATCACCACATCTATGAACCTACTTCTAGGCGTTACTCTTTTCCTCCTTCCTGGCGGCTCCATCCTCAGCATTCTCCTACCGATATACCCCATGTCCCTCCTCTGCACATGTCCAAACCATCTCAATCGTGCCTCTCTCACCTTGTCAAAACGTCCTACATGCTCTAATAAAATAATTTCTAATCCTGTCCATCCTCGTTACATCTTTAGCTCTGCTACCATCTCAGGTCACACCACAGTCCTATAAACTTTTACTCTTGCAGATACCCTTTTATCACAAATCACTCCTGCCACTCTTCTCCACCCACTCCACCCTGCCTGCACTCTTTTCTTCACTTCTCTAACACACTCTCCATTACTGGAACTTGTTTTCTTTATCATACAGTCTGTCGTTCCTACTGCACACTTAACTGCTGTCACACTGTCCTCATATATGTTCTGCACCACCCTCACATACTTCACTGACACACCTGACCTCCTCATACAATACCACAACTCCTCTCTCAGCACCCTGTCGTACGCCTTCTCTAAATCCACAAATAAACAATGCAACTCCTTCTGACCTTCTCTATACTTCTCCATCAACATTCTCGAAAGCAAATAATGCGTCTGTGGTGCTCTTCCTCGACATGAAACCATACTGTTGCTCACAGATGGTCACCTCTTCTCTCAGCCTGGCTTCCACTACTCTTTCCCATAACTTCATGGTGTGACTGATTAACTTTATTCCCCTGTAGTTACTGCAGGTCTGCACATCTCCCTTATTCTTAAAAACTTGTATTAGCACACTCCTTCTCCATTCCTCAGGCATCCCTTCACCTTCCAAAATGTTGTTAAACAATGTGGCTAGTAACTCCACTTCCATCTCTCCTAAACATCTCTATGCTTCTACTGGTATATCATCTGGCCCAACCGACTTTCCACTCTTCATCCTCTTAATCGCAGCTCTCACTTCCTCCTTACTAATCCTATCCATTTCCTGCTTCACCATCTCCACACAATTCAACCTTCTCTCTCTCTCTCTCTCTCTCTCTCTCTCTCTCTCTCTCTCTCATTTTCCTCATTCATCAGTTGCTCAAAATACTCCCTCCATCTTCTCAACAAACTCTCCTCACTAGTCAACACATTTCCATCTCCATCCTTTATTGCTCTAACTTGCAGCACGTCCTTCCCAGCTCAGTCCCTCTGCCTGGCCAATTGTTAATTTATTTTCTCCTTCCTTAGTGTAGAGCTTCTCATATGGCTTTTCCTTTGCTTTTGCCACATCCCTCTGTACCTGCGGCCGCATTTCCTTGTACTACTGCCTTCTTTTCTCATCTCGCTGCCGAATTCTTTTTCACCAACCTCTTTCTCCTTATGGTCTCCTGCACTTCCTTATTCCACCACGTCTTTGTCTTTCTTTCTCTTACCAGATGCCACATCAAGAACCTTCCTAGCCATCTTCCTTATCACTTCTGCAGTAGATGCCCAATCATTGAAGCACCTCTTCATCACCACCGAGCCCCTGTCTGACCTCTTTCCTGAATCTCACACTACAGTCTTCTTCTTTCAGTTTCCACCATCTAATTATTTTTTCAGTTCTCACTCTCCTCCTCTTCATCATCACAGCCATCCTACAGACAACCATCCAATGCTGTCTAGCTACACTGTCTCTTGCTAACACCCTAAAGTCTCCAATCTCTTTCAGGTTGCATCTCCTGCATAGAATATAGTCCACCTGTGTGCACCTTCTTCCATTCTTGCACGTCACTCTATGATTCTCCTTCTTTTTCAAATATGTATTTATTACTGCTATTTCCACTGCACTGTGTGCACTGGCTTGTGCAACTTAATCACGCACTGTTCAAATGTACCTTAAATTAATACTTTACATGTTTTTAATACTCTAATCAACATGGACAAATATGGATGATTTTGGTGCTTGATTTTAGACTTGAGACATCAGCAAAACAAATGTTTAGTGATTAAAAAGAATTTTCGAGTAAAGTTTATTTATTTTACATATATCTAAGTAAAGAAAGGACGTCGTAAATAAATGTGTTGCTTTTAAGGTTTAAATTTTGCCTCTTTTATAAAATTAATTTGCGTTAAGTTATTTAGTCATTATTTTTGACAGCCCTAACACACACATATAATATATATATATATTATTTTTTATTTATTTTTTTATAATATAATATGTAAATAACACTAATTATCTTTTCACCACCAGGAAGGAATAGTGGTGAATTTGGAGACAGGGTAATGGGCAGGCTCGGATCATAGGTGCACGTCGGGAGTGAAAGCTGGATTATCCAACAGATGAGGTACTGTAGCTCCGTTTCCTAAAGAAATAAATGCTGTTAATGCTGAACAGGCCAGGACTGTTTGGCCTGAAGGCCACTCTGTGCAGTTTGGGACGGTTGCTCATCAACACCTTGGGTGGTTCCATGAAATTCCGGAGTAAGAATGGGCGCTTTTTAGGATGGATTGGACTGTAGTTAATGTCAACAGACTGCTACATTGACTCAGGAATATTTGTCGCTTCTGATCATCATCACTGTACCACGCAACATCGTATATCTACTATAAATGGACATTCGGTGCAACCCAGATGAGGATGGGTTCCCTCTTGAGTCTGATTCCTCTCAAGGTTTCTTCCTTATGCCATCTCGGGGAGTTTTTCCTTGCCACAGTCGCCACCGGCTCGCTCATCAGGGACAAAATTACTTATAAAGAACATATTCACTTTTAATCACCACATTATCTGTGTAAAGCTGCTTTGAGACAATGTTCATTGTTAAACGTGCAATACAAATAAAAATTAATTGAATTGAATTGTTTGGTCAGCAAAAGGGGAACCAACACAATATTAGGCAGGTTGGTCATACATAATATGGCCATACAGTTATACCTGATACTAAATAATGCTCATAATTTCTATACTTTCAATTACAATACAGACTTATTTTAAAAACGCTCAGTAACAGGCAGTAAATAGTTAACCAGACAACAAAACCAACTAATTAAATAGAAATTACATTGCAGCTATGTGCCAATCCTAATCTTAATCTTAATGATAAATGTCAACATGCTCTGATAAATGTGTTCTGTGATTGATGTTCTGCACATTCTGAGAACGAACAGGATTATTTGTGCACGAGCTGTGAATAAAAGCAATCAAAATATTATTAATGCATTAGAATAAAGATATCTCTGAACAGTTTGGCTTAAATCAGTGCCCAGAGGCGGGAAGTAATGAAGTACAAATACTTTGTTACTGTACTTAAGCAGATTTTTTTGGTATCAGTTTTTTACTTCACTATTTATTTATTTATTATAACTTTTTACTTTTTCTTGTAAAATTTTTACACAAATATTTTTACATATAGTCTTTTTCAATCTACCACTGGTGTATGTTGTCCTGGCTCTCACACACCACGGACTTAGACTAGTTTATGAAGCTCACAATAGTATAGCTAATGTGGATGAGACAGAGGGAGTCAGTGATGTTAACATGACTGAGAACAGAGACATTCCCGATCACCTAATTATTATCTTTTCTCTGCATGTGTTCTATATGGTAGATATTCAGCCTGGACACATTCATTAGGTAACAACATTTTTCGTTCTTTTTGTAGCAAAATATTAATTAGGGCTGTCAAAATTCAAACGCAAATTCCTTTTTAACAGCACAAAATTTTATTAACGTGCTATCAATGCAGCAAGCATTTTTGTTTGACCATTTTTATTAAAAATATAAATACAGAAATAAACAACTAAATATAAAATAGGCAAAATTATACCCTTCAGCAAAACATACATTTATTCACGACGTCCTTTCTTTACTCAGATATAAACTATATAAATAAACTCCACTAAACATTTGTTTTATTGATGCGGCAAGTTTTAAATCAAACGCCAAAATCCCCTATGATTCACACAATTGACCCTCTGGGGGGCGACAAATGCGCCGGGGCGTTTTGTGTTTTTTTTTTCCCTCATAATGCCGAAACAAACCTATATCATCATTCGAATCCTTGAAGGATCTACTTTTATTTGTATACAATCATAACAACAACAAAACGCTGTGCTTTTGTAAAATAAAGTAAACAGACAGGGGGCGCTCTCTGCCATCACCGTCATCTCCCTTTACAAACACATATATATATATATATATATATATGTATTGAAAGCTCAAATTGTCTTTTACATAAACCAGTTCACGTCAGATACATACATTATTGTATAATTTTACTTAAGTACATATCAAAACCCAAACTTTATTACTTTAACTTGAGTAGCAGAGTGAAGTCACTTCTTCAACTTTTACTTGAGTATTTTAAAACATGAGTATCTGTACTTCTACTTAAGAAAAGGATGTGTGTACTTTTGGCACCTCTGTCACTGCCTCATGAAATGTAAATACAAAACATTTGACATAAGACATTTTCAGCATTTCAGTTAAAATGTGACAACACATTTACATGTAATTAGTAAACAACAAACAGCTGAATCATCATTCATCTGTAGTAATCACTCTATCGTGGTAAGTTAGGTACATCCTAATTACTGTATGATGCTAGTTTACTAGAATCTAATAACATAGAAAGAATTCACAAAATATTAATACTATATTAATACTATACCGAATACTGCAGGGGAAAAACACAGTGCATCTTGCTGTGCATGAAGCTACATAGCTGCAGGCCAGTTAGAAGTACTCATGCTGGCCCCTGCCCACCTCAGAAGCCCACAGTGCCCATTGAGCAAAAACCAGACCATGGAACATTTGTGGTCTGGTCTAATAAATTACGTTTCTTTTAACATCACCTGGATGACAAGTTGCGTGTGTAGTCCTGGCACTCTCGGGAATACTTTGACACATACTGTACCACCTGTATATAGTTTAGATACATCATTAAGTCATTAGCAGGTCTCACAACTAAATAAACAACAGCTCGTTTTATTATTTATTTTTACAAAAAGCTGAAATGGGGAAACCATGCATAAAAGTGCACATTATAATTTAATCGATTGTACAGCCACCTTTAGCAGCAATGCCTTGAATTAATTGTGTTCACATCGTTGTGAAATAATTTTGGTCCACTACTACTTGTTTCTTCTGTTCATTAGGTTTTGTGGGCATTTGTTTATGCACAGCTCTCTTAAGGTCCTGCCACAGAATTTCAGATTGAGGTCTGGATGTTGAGTGGGCCATTGTACCACCTTGATTCTGTTATTTTTTTCCAGCCATTCTGTTGTAGATTTCTTAGTGTGCTTGAGGATCATTGTCCTGTTGCATGGCTTGTTTCGGTCAAGCATTAGCTGTGAGACAGATCACCTCACTTTTATTTTAGAATGCTTTTGTATACAGAGGAGCGCAATAGCAACTGGCTGCAAGTTGCTGTGGCACCATGCTTGACAGTTGGTATGAGGTGTTTGGTTTTCGCCAAATGTGGCACTGTGCATAATGACCAAACATCTCTAATTTACATCTCTCCAGTGGACTTTGTTCCAATAGTCTTGTGGTTTGTACAGATGCAACTATGTAAAGCTAAGCCAAGCAGGTGCTAATGATCATTAATTTTATATGTAGGTTGAAACACACTCATTAACTAAAAGAGAATCAGCTGTGTAGGAGGCTTAAAACTGGGTGAGGAACAATCAAACTCTGCTACTAATGTGGGGTTGTGGAGGACAGTTTCATGTCATACACCATGGCAAGACTGAGCAGAGCAACAAGACAATACTGCATCAGCAATGTCTGTTTCAGGCAAAGATTCAAATCAGACCGGGATTTCAAAATGTGCTGATGACGCTATTTTAAAGCACAAAGCAAAAAGAAACTGGAAATGTTGAGGACCATAGACGCATCGGTCAGCCAAGGAAACTTAATGCAGCGGATGAAAGACACATCATGTCTACTTCCCTTCAACATCGAAAAATGTCCAGCAATAACATTAGCAAGAACGGGCAAAAACCAGTGGGACCCAGGTACACCCATGTACTGTATGAAGGAATATCTGGCCAGAAGTGGTAGAAGAATTGGAAGAATTGTGGGCAAAAACACCCCTCCAATATGGAAACAATGCTAAGTGACTTAATGCAAAAAACATAGGAACTGGGTTCAGATAAATAAAAGAAGGTGTGCTGGAGTGATGAATTAAAATAAAAATTATTTTGGCAAGTTGTTTGCCAAAGGGCTGGAGAGCAGTACAATAATGAATGTCTGCAGCCAACAGTGAAGCATGGTGGAAGTTCCTTGCAAGTTTGGGGCGGCATTTCTGTGACTCAAGTTAGAGATTCGTTTAGGATTAATGGTGTCCTCAATGCTGAGAAATGCAGGCAGATACTTATCCATCACATAGTACCATCAGGGAGGTGTCCGATTGGCCCCAAATCTATACTGCATCAGGACAACGACCCCAAACATAGAACCGATGTCATTAAGAACTCTATTCTGCATAGAGAAGAACAAGGAGTCAGGAAGTGATGTTTGGCCTCCAGATAGCTCTTGAGTCTGCCTGGGATTATATTAAGGGCCAAAAAAGTTTTCAGTCAGCCTACATCCACAGAAGAGCTGTGGTTATTTTTCCAAGATGTTTGGAACAACCAACCTGCTGAATTCCTTTAAAAACTGTGTGCAAGTTTACCTAAAATAATTGATGCTGTTTGGCTGTGGGTGGTCACACAAAATATTGATTTGAATTGGATTCTCTTCCATTCATTCGATTTTCATTTTGCTACTTGATTAAAATAAACCATTTACACTTTTATTGTTGAAGGCATTCTAATTTTACAGAAATTATGAACTGTTATATTTATTGACTTCAATCCACCAGTTTTTGTTGCACAGCAATAGTTTTTTAATCAACAATGCAGCAATACATTCTATTAATATTTAAAAAAAATTTAGGTCACATTTCAGTATACTAAAACTTTCTGTTTTGGATTAACTTTCAACACTACATCGGATGGAAAAAAAAACCTACTATTTCATTGCCTACATTGTGCACTTGCACACAAAAAACAATATTCAAGTATTCTAATTGTTCGGTATCAGTCAATACACTGTTGAACAAAGTGTTCATAAAAAGTGTTTGAACAGAACAGAAAAAGGGTCAAAGATGGATGGGTTTTCTAAAGAAGTAAAGAAACAGCTGGGGCAAAAACTAGGTCACTCAAGCAATATGTCAAGCTCTTCAGTCCAAATCAGGGCTGGTGTTTTGGAGAGGAGGCTCAAATCAAGCTTTAGATAGAAAAGAGGATTAATGGAAGTTGTTAAAACTGATTTGAGGATTTCCTGAATGGCACTGGCAGATGATACACACAGGCAGGGGGCATTTCTCAGACAAAGCACAGCTATAAATGTCTACATAGTCATTCAGGTCATTTTTTATTTGTGAAATAGTAGTACGTCTAGACTCCTTTTTTTATTCATGCCTAAACGTCAGGGCTCAAACCAGGAACTGATCTAGCCTTCACACAACAGAAGACACATGACAAAGTCAAAAAAGCAGTATATCAGAATAGTACACCAATATGAACTATGCAAAAAATAAAAATAGATAAATAAAAATAAATAAATAGGTGTTAATGCAGTTAAACATTCCTTTGGGCTTTCCATGTGAGCTTGCAGTAATTGGTATTCCGATGCTCTCTGGTTTATGCTTTAAGATCAAGTGTCGACACCTGGTGCACATTATCAAGAAAAAGTAGCAAACATTTTCATGCATATGGCACAAGTTACAGCAAACTTGACACTTTTACCCACTGGAGACATCAACTGCGACATCTTTCAAATCCACACAACAACAAAAAAGTTTTGGCCTTTTTGCTCACAAAAGCAGAAAAAAATTAAACTTAATACATGTTTCAATGAGTGCACCAAAACAAAATTCAAACATGGGAAAACAGCAGAAACAAAGGGACAGTGTTTGCAAATCAAAGCTCACTAACAGGAATAAACTGACACTTTACAGCATAATAAACCCATTCTGTCTCCAAGTCTCGACACCCAACATATGCTGGAGTTTTACAAATCTGGAGCTTGAAATCAAAAACCTTCCCCGGGTGGTGAAGGGAGCACAAAGCCTTGACCACTGAGCAAAGTAAAAGTAGTATTAAAATTAAGGTGTATATATTCAGAATTCAATTGAATTCTGAAAAACAGCCAAAGAATATATACACCTCAACTTTAAGAATCTGTACACACAATATAAACGTTCTTAATTCAGTTTGCAATCTTTATGTAAGAATGAAGTAAAACATCCACAGGGGTGGAAACAGGACTTGCTAGTTTGTCTTTTCCTCACATAATAAATGTCACACTTTGAACAGGTTGTTGGTTATGTGACACAGTAAAATGCACACAAGCCTAAATCAATTACGATCATGTCCACAAAACAGAAATCGAAACTCCCTTACAGTTTCTGCAGAGATGACATGGGATACAGATTTAAAATGCATACATGATCAAATAAAGGCATGGAAGATGTGCTCAAGAACTCAAGAACTATGAGGATGTATTTGAATGGTAATTAATATGAACAGTCTGCTACAATGGCTTATAACCGCAGTTTGCAGTTCTGCACAGTTCACCACAACAATAATAAAACTATAACAAATAGACATTCAGTGCCACCCAGATGATCATGGGGTTTCTTTTTTGTCTGGTTCTTCTCAAGGTTTCTTCCTCAAACCATCTTAGGGCTGTTTTCCTTCTAACAGTCACCACTGGCTCGCTCATTAGGCATAAACTTATAAGGAAAAAGCTGTAAAGCTGCTTTGGAACAAAATTTCCATTGTTAAACTCTTTATACAAATAAAAATCAATTGAACCGAATGTTAAAAAAAAAAAAAAAAAAAAAAAAAAAAACAGTACAAGAGCCCAAACTAGATATTTTACTATACTGTATAATAATAATGGCAAAACAAATACTACAGCAGACTCACTTCTGCAAGGAGGATTCATAAGACTGGATTGTGCATGAGGTTAGGAAGAACTGAAAAAACATCTAAATGAGAACGATTGAATAGTTGGAATAGTCTATGAATCGTTTGCCTCAACAAAATTGACACTGATATTGGTGTTAATACCAAACATTAATATTAATCGGTCATCCGAACAATATCTGTATTTAGTTGTTTTTTTTTCACTTATTTCCTTCCATCTTTCCTTTTTTCCTTCTTTCCTTTCCTTCCTTTCAAAACACTCTTAGACGTTTAAGTCTAAAGAGTAGGTTTATGTCTTTAGGGTGTATAAAGGCTCCATATAAACACTTGTTTTCTCACAGGGTGTTAATTCACTTTCTGGATATAAATTTCAGAGAAACCATTTCACAGACCTGTAGATCTTTTAGATACAAGTGTGCTTAAAAGAATTGATGCTGTTTTGCAGCAAAAGGTGGTCACACCAAATATTGATTTAATTTGCATTTCTCTTCAATTCAATAACTTTCCATTTTGTTCAACGATCATAATGAACTCTTCTATTTTTAAAAACAGCCGTTTGTGTCTTAAAAAAGTATGTCCTCCTATGTCAACGCATGTAGGATGAATTTTGTTCCAAAGCAATAATTTTTTAACAACAATGCAGCAATATATATATATATATATATATATATATATATATATATATATATATATATATATATATATACATACATACACACACACACACATATATACATATATAAGTATGATTTAGGTCATATGGCAGTATACCCAGAATTTACTGGTTTGAATAAACATTCAAATCTACATCGTAGTACAAGTTTTTTCTTACAGTCTGTTAATTCACTTGCTGGATAGAAGCTTCAGAAGAGAGACACTTGTGCACAGACCTGTAGGTTCACCACTGAGTTTAAACACAGAGAGAGTGAACATGGAGCATCTCACATACACTGAAATAAAGGCTGCCAGGAAACGTACCCATTCGGAGGACCTGGTGTTCACTGAGACACAACTTGGACATCACGAAGAAAAGCCAAAGCAGCAGCCGGGCTTTTTTCTGCATAGCTCCGATCTGGCAACTGCTCCCAAACTTCATCTTCATCTTCCTCAACGTCCAGGGACGACGCTTTCGGGTCAAATGCACGCGCATCCGCTTCCGCGCTGTTTCCCCTGCTTTCTGATACCTGCGTGAAAAACTGGGTAAAGGAAGTCTTTCCAGACTCGAACGTCAAATGTTGAACATTTCTTTATCTTCTTTTCCTTTTTATGTTCTTGCTTTCAGTCCGTGTGCTGAGCTTGAGAAACAATCCCAAATGGCACTTTGTACATAACGAACACCTGGCTGAGCGCGTGACCGTGTTATCAGTGCGGTCGGTGTGGAGGCGCGTGCACCGTGCGCTCTCGTTGTGAACGCGCAGCCCACAGAGGGTCCGTGCGGGTCAGGAAGCACATGCTGTGTGATTATCAGTGTTGAAATAAGGTTTTTGGAATATTTGTGGAAATTTCCACTTATTTATTAAACTGTTCTGAGAGTTAAATCACTATATCGCAACTGTGACATTTTGTACAGAAGATATTCCGTATATTAATTAATTAGCATAAAACCACAAAACCCTCCTAGCTGGACAGTTTGAATGCATATTTGATTTCATATATTGGATTTAATCCAAAACTTATTATACAACCCCGGTCTGTCCTAAAAATAATCGAAACATTTAAATAATACAGAATTTTTCAACAACTATTAACAAACAAACAAACAAACAAATAAATAAATAAATAGAATGGCATTTTCACCCTAGTGCCAAACATATATTCCAGTACATATTTATAGTAATACCATACATATATACAGTTTGGACACACCGTCTTCTTCACCAGTATTTTATTTTTTTATTTTTTTACTTTTTTTGTTGTTGTTATTTTCAACATTGTACATTAATAATGAAGACATCCATACTATGAAAGTACGGAATTACGTAGTAAACAAAATAAAGTGTTAAACAACCCAGATTTTAGATTGTCCAAAGTATCTACGTTTAGCTTTGATGACATCTTAGCCCACTCATGGCATTCTCTTATCAGATTCATGAGGAAGTCACCTGAAATGGTTTTCAATTCACACATGTGGCTTGTTAAGTGTTAATCTGTGTCATTTTTAGTGTGGTTTGGACCATCAGTCTTGTGCAGAGGAACGGGTCAATAGCCCTATTAGTGCTACCAAAACTACTGTACATAATCCAAATTATGGCAAGAAACACTCAGTTAAATCAAAAGAAATGACAGTCCATCTTTACTTGAAGTCAGTGAAAATCAGTCAATTAAAAATAATCTCAATAACTTAAAGGTATTCACAAGTGCAGCCACCAAAACGACCAAACGCTACCTGTGGTGCAGAGGACAAGTTTATTACAATTACTAGCTTTAGAAAATGCTGTTTTACGTAAATGCTTTTTCGGAGTTCAAGTGGCATATTTCAACATAACCCAGCCATTAGTGTTGCACAAGCCAGTGCACTCTTTGTGCCGGTCACAAGTCTGGATAAATGGGGAGGGTTGCATTAGGAAGGGCATCCAGCGTAAAACATGTGAAAAAATAAAAAATGTGGATCAAGAATCAGACTTTCATACCAGATCAGTTGATCGACAGAGAGATGAGAAAAGTGGTCAGGAGTACAAGGAGATGCGGCAGCAGGTATAGAGGGATGTGACAAAAGCCAAGAAAAAGGCATATGAATAGCTGTATGAGAAGTTGGAGGAGAAAAGGATTTATACCGATTGGCCAGGCAGAGGAACTGAGCAGGGAAGGATGTACTGCAAGTTAGGGGATCCACATCTGCCCCTTGCAGACTCGCCACTGGTGTCCCACAAGGCTCGGTACTTGGTCCCCTCCTTTTCTCTCTCTATACCCACTCCATTGGTGAAGTCATATCCTCACATGGGTTTTCATTATCACTGCTATGCAGATGACACTCAACTAATCTTTTCTTTCCCTCCATCAGATACCACAGCTTGAACTGTCCTTTTTCCCACATGTTGCTAACGTGTTTCGTTCTTGTAGATTTCTTCTTTACAACATCCAAAGGATTCGACTATTTCTGTCCACACAGGCTGCCCAGGTGCTTGTTCAGTCTCTTGTGATTTAAAGACTCGACTACTGCAACTCTCTGCTGGCAGGTCTTCCCCTGAACGCTATCCATCCACTGCAAATGATCCAAAACGCAGCTGCACAGCTTGTGTTTATTCAGCCCAAGTTCTCCCACACCACCCCACTGCTGCGCTCCCTTCACCGGCTTCCAGTAGCTGCACATATCAGATTCAAAACACTGATGCTTGCCTACAAGGCCAAAAATAAAACAGCGCCATCTTACCTCAGTGACCTAATCAAATCTCGCACTGCACCACACTGTCTGCGATCCTCCAGCACTGCTCGACTGGTACCACCTTCTCTCAGAATGAGAGGTAAGTACACTTCAAGGCTTTTCTCTCTTCTGGCACCAAGGTGGTGAAATTAACTTCCCCTAGATGTCCGTACAGCGGAGTCCCTGATTATCTTCAATCGACGACTGAATACCTACCTCTTCCTGAAACACTTAAATTAGCACTTTCCAAGTTTGTAGAATTCTAGGGTTATATTTATATTAAGTTTGTAATGTGGTGTACCAGTGTAGATTTATTAATTACTAAAGATTTAAAGCACTTTTGTACGTCGCTCTGGATAAGGGTGTCTGCTAAATGCCGCAAACGTAAATTTAAATGTGTGTCAAAAAGTATGTAAGGGTGGTGCAGGACATGAATGAGGACAGTGTGACAGCAGTGAAGTGTGCAGTAGGAACAACAGACTGGTTTAAGGTGGAGGTTGGACTGCATCAAGGATCGGCTCTTTCTTGTTTGCCATGGTAATGGACAGGTTGACAGACAAGGTCAGACAGGAGTCTCCGTGGACTTTGATGTTTGCAGATGATATTGTTATTTGTGGTGAGAGTATGGAGCAGGTTGAGATGAGCCTGGAGAGGTGGATGTACATGCTGGAGAGAAGAAGAATGAAAGTCAGTAGGAGTAAGACAGAGTACAGGTGTGTGAATGAGAGGGGGGCAGTGCAGTGGTGCGGTTGCATAGAGAAAAGGTGGAAGGTTCCTGGGGTCAACAGTGCAAAGTAATGGAGAGTGTGTTAGAGAAGTGAAGAAAATTGTGCAGGCAGGGTGGAGTGGGTGGAGAAGAGTGACAGGAGTGATTTGTGAAAAGTGAAAGGGAAAGTTTATAAGACTGTGGTGAGACCTGCGATGTTGTATGGTTTGGAGACAATGGCATTGCGTAAAAGACAGGAGGCTGGAGGTGGCAGAGTTTGTGATGTTGAGATTTTCATTGGAAGTGACAAGGATGGACAGGACAGCGCATGTAGGACGTTTCTGTGAAAAAGTGAGAGAAGCCAGATTGAGATGTGCAGAGGAGGGACATGGGGTACATCGGTAGGAGGATGCTGAGGATGGAGCGGCCGGGAACAAGGAAAAGAGGAAGACCAAGGAGGAAGTTTATGGATGTGGAGAGGGAAGACATGCAGGTAGTTGGTTTGAAAAAGCAGATGTAGAGGACAGAGTAGTATGGCGACAGATGATCCACTGTGGCGAACCCTAATTGGAGGCAGCTAGAAGAAGAAGAAGAAGAAGAAGAAAATGAGGCAAATTTAAACATCCACTATTTAGTATCCACGAAGTTGGACTGTATAGTGAAGTAAAAGCAGCCAAAAAGTAGTCAACACCTTCAGGAATTCCTTCAAGATTGTTGGAAAACCATTCCAGGTGACCACATGCTTTAACATTTAACATGTATTGTTTATCTGATAATTCTATATTTGTCTTGTAATGATTTTATTGTCTTCAGTATTAATATACAATGTTGAAAACAATACAAATAAAGAAAAATAATTGTTTGAGACAACTAACAACTAACTACAAGATCCCAAGATGAGCTCTACGGAACAATTTTTGTAAGGTGTAGAATGGCGCCATCTAGTGAATTTTTATTTTCATTATGAACACACGAATACAAATTAATGCACAAGAATACTGCCACCCATCTGAAGTTTGCAAAAAGAGAAAATGTGTTGCGAATGGATGAGTCCAAACTCGAAATTGCTGTTTTAAATGTTGAGTAATGTTTGGAGAAAAGAAAACAATGCATTCAGGTATAAGAACCTTAACTCAGATGTGGAAAATGGTGGTGGTGGTGGTATCATGGTTTGGGCCTGGACAGCTTGCATTCATTGATGAAACAATGAATTCTGAATTATACCAGCAAGTTCTAAAGGAAAATGTGAGGATGTTTCTGGTATCAGTACTTTACTATTTATTATTCTATTTCACTCATTGTAATTTTTACATAAATATCTGTACTTTCTACTTCTTACATTTTCAAACCAGGCTCGTTATTTTTGTTTTATTTTATTAAGTGACATAATCAATATTTTTTTTTTCTTATTGCATTTTCAGCCCATCAACATATTTTCTCACACTTCAAGGCAACCAAAAGTACAAGGCTAAAGTGGATGAGACAGAGAGAGTCAGTGATGTAAACATTATTCAGAACAGTGACATTCCTGATCACCTGATCATTTGTATTACTATATTAATATGATATGAGGTCAAATTACCAGCATGACACTAAAACAGGTAGTTGTATTGGCTACTTTTTGCTTAAGTACCTGTCAGAGCCCAAACTTCTTTACTTCAAATTGAGTGAAAAAGTGTAGTCAGTACATCAGAGTAATTTAAAACATAAGTATCTGTACTTCTACTTGCGTGAAGGATGTGTGTACTTTTACCATCTCTGATAACAACTCCAAAGATTAATGTCAGTCTACCAAAGAACGGTTAACGGAAACATGTACTGCATTGTACCAAACATTATATAAAAAATGTAAGATGCCATGGTTCCTTTCACTTATGATTTACTAATATTAAAAAATGTATTAAGACATAGAAACCATGTTTATGTAATCTGTTTAATTAATGCAGATTTATTTTCAAAGTTCTAGTTCAGTAAAATATTTAGTACAATAAGAAACAATCCAATTTATTGCACTATAGACTTCAGTGCATAATACATCTATTCAGTGACCTCTAATGAGCAACATTAGGCTGGTCTTTTTTAATCAAAAGTTATTTTCAAATAGCAATATACTCCTTTTTTCCCTTTTCTCATATAAAGCAGAGTGACCCAAATTAAAGGTCAACACGGGCTGTACTGGGGTTCAGTGAATGCAGCTGATAGACCTGATTTTACTCATCAAATTATTACCATTTTTATTAAGTGTGCCAACTGGGTAGCTACCTAACTGAAGCAAGATTGGAAAATATGTGCAAGTTGGCAGTTACACAAGACAAAATATACCCATCTAAGCATCAAAGACCAGTCTGGGGCAGTTGCTGGCATCCAGTATATTGTTTGGGCGAACGATATGTTGGGGTATTTTTGATGTCTGTAAAGTACTACAGGTTAGGTCAGGTTAGACCCAATACTTTTATTCCTATAATTTGTTATTTAAATAGCACTTTAAAGAGTACCAAATGCTCTTTTCCCAAAAGCACAATTAAATCTAAGTGTCACAGTCACCAGATTCTGAATACAAGTTTAATTACAGGAAGAGCTTTTTCAATTGTTTTAAGTGCTCTGTTTGAACAGTTCCTTTTTATCTAAAAACTTTGTTTATTCTTATTTTTATTCCTCCCTGTTTCTTCGCTCAACCACTTTTTTTTTTTTACATCCAAATTGCTACATTACTTTAATATATGACTGTTTGATATTAATTTACTGGAACACATAGATTACAAAAGGCAGGTGCTACTTCCTGATTATAAATATAAGCATCTAATTCATAACTTTAAAAAGGGTAAATGCTTTTAGTAAACGGTTTTATTAGACAGATGCACTGTATATAGTTGCAACAATTGGCATTTTTTAAGACACTACTGAAACTAGATTTTTAAACTTTGTTAAATTGGTCAATTTTTATTTCTTTTTTTGGTTGATTGTTTCACTCTCTCCCTTTGTCAAACAACCTCAGTGAACTCTGTTTTCCAGAACACACCACAGCTTACAAATATGGCAGCCAGAAATCACACTTTCCGCAACTGACTCTATTACATTCACAGACACCTGACTACTAACCACACACTTGTAAGCAAATATTTCTCACACTTTCTATATAAGAAGCCTAAGTTGTACTAGCTCTAGGTTTTTCCACTTTTGACTTACCAAGACTCTGGATTTTATCTGTTTGTTCCTGGATTTTGATTGTTGGATTTGTCTCATCTTTGTTGTTTGCACCTTGACTGAACTTTGCACATACTTTTATTACGATTTGAGAATTTTACTGTGATTTGTTTGTCTGAATATTTTCAATAAATTTGCATCTGTCTCTATTCACTTGCTGTGACACCCTTATTACTAAGTCAAGATTATGTGTGTATTCATCAATAATGCACATTATACTCAAGCAATCCATGTTAAAATGCCGATATAAATAAAGAACTTTTATTTAAGAAGCGCAATAATAATAGTTCATGAAACTGTGAGCGTACATTTTCAAAAATGCACAATGTAAAAGTTGAAGAATATTTACAGTTTTTTTTTTTACAACGCATCTCAGCCAAAAGTTTTTAAAAGCACATATACAGGAAGTGATTGCATTTTACATCGTTTCACATACATTTAAAAAATATAACTTCTCTTTCAGAAATACGCTCTGTCCGCCATGATCAAAACAATCGTTGTGAAAAACACAACAAAACGTCCGAATTCATCAAAACCTGATTTAATTCTAATTCACTGCCTTTCGAACTGTTCAAGTGTAGTTCATGATATCAAGTGAGATTGGTGATGTTATATCAAATAGTGTGTCAGTGACGACTTTACGTGGGTGTGTAATTCAGTAGTATACCTTTATAAAGATAAATTGTGACTAGTTTGGTACTTGGAACCAAAAGCACTCGGGTCATTGCAGTGTGCAGGGCTAAAAGGTCAAGGCTTTACACCTTCCCAAAACAACTGTGATAGAAAATTCAAGTACAGCAGGATCCATAATAATAATTTAAAATATCCCTTTAAGTGGTTAGGGCTGGGTAATACTGGACTGGAGGGCATGCTGTAAAATCAAAAGAAAAAGAAAGATCAAGGATGTCGCTGAGAAATCGTAAACGGTGGCTTTCAGAGGATCATAATAGCAATGATATGCTTTTGTGCTCTGGACAATGTGATCTGCATGGTGCTGTTGAGTAAGATGAGGCTTGAGTTTATGCTATGGGGTTCTGGACATCACGAACACACACACAGCCCTTGAGTAAAGAACAGCGGTCATAAGCTATGAAAACAGGACTGACCCACGTTCCTATCGGTTTTACAAAAATAATTATTTTGGCAACTAGGTTTGAAAAGGAAGTGTAGCTGCCTACAGGATATGAGTGCACATCATGCAGCATGTCAGTGTGTTTACGGTTTAGAGACATATGGCTGTCCCCAATTACTGTGTGATCCCATCCAGATGTTTTTCAGCATCTGAAGTCAGCCCATCCAGTCCCAATAAACTGCTTAAGAAATGAAGAGTTCAGATATCGTGTAACTTCATCCAAAGATGTGCAGGGACTTGGGTTTTATGATGTTGACCCATATTGCTTATTTAAGCAGCTGTCGAATGTATTTACACCTGCAACCATTTCCTTTGACATTTTGTCTGACAGTAAAGACAAAGGACTTGTAAAATCGACTTCAGAAGATATCAGTGCCGCAGCCACCGTTAAAATCGTCTCTGCGAACCCAGATAACCTCCACCTCCCTCTGAGGCACATTGTCTTCTACAGCACACTGCTTACGTAGCGGAGTCAACCTTAGATGGCCAAGGGACTTTTCCGGCAGCTTGTTTTCTGAACCTTTGCTGGGAGCTATGTCTTTGTCCTTTTTGTCCTCGTTCTTTTGCTCCTCCTCTACTTCAGCTATAAGAGCTTCGAAAGACTCTTCCAGGCTAGGCTCAGCAGAGGAACCTTTGACAGACTCGCAGTATTCGTCATCATCGCTGAGGATGTCTGTCTCCTTTACGTCCGTCTGTCTGTCATACAGCTGCAAGTCAAACTGCTCTTCCACCCAGTGGTCGGTGTCTCCATCCGTCCTATGATTATTCTGGGATGGAGACACATGATCGCTCTGAGAAAAAACTGTGGAGTCTTGACTGGTGCAGTTGTCAAAGACAATGTCGGTGTTGATGGTGAAGCGATTGCGTACAAGTCTTTTTCGGCCCAGGTTTCCAGGTGGAGCTGAAACTGAAAGGAGAAGGAAAAAAAAACTGTTAAACCGTTTTAGCACTGAGGTCTCTTGGCTTGATCAGTAGATGCTATGCAGGTTTAACACAAAAATAAAGGATTTGGAGGCTTACCTGCTCTGTTTATGGGCCTGACTCCTTTCAGTGCGAAAAAGCGTTTTCCTCCAAATGGAATATACTGCTGACTATGAGGCAAACTCTCTGTCTTTAACAGCTGCCGACGCTGTTTGTCCCTTAAGACAGAGTGCACTGTTTTCAGGAAGTCCCTTTTACTCTCAGAGGAACTGGAATAAAAGAAAAAGCGAAGTGATCATTACATGTTTGTTTGTTGTATAGCTGATACAACAGGTTCATGTCCTAGGCAATAGAATAATAATGTATGTAGCCCCAAAATAGCTGCTTTAACAAATTTGCAGTTAATTAATTAATATATCTGAAAACAACAACATAATCCCGGTCTTCCATTGTAAATCAAACGCATGACTTTCAAAGATAAAAATTAAATAATGAAATTTATTTTCTGGCATCAAATGATGCTTTTGGTAAAAGATTCTTTAGCGACACCAATAATCAGAGGAAAAACTGAAATTCAAAATTGTATAAGAAGTGTGTCAGTAGTATTACACTGTTGTGATTAAGCAGAGTATAAACTTTCTTTCAGCTTCTCCTATTAGGGGTCACCACAGAGGATCATCTGTTTTCATGATTTGACACGTTTTTACGCTGGATGCCCTTCCTAACACAACCCTCCCCATTTATTTGGGCTTGGGACCGGCACTAAGAGTGCACTGGCTTGTGCAACACTAATGGCTGGGGTCGGTTTCCTGACTGGGAATTGAACCCGGGCTGCAGCGGTGAGAGTGCCGCATCCTAACCACTAGACCACCAGGGGACCCTAGCAGAGTATAACCTACTATTAAATCATATACTAGTCATGCACTAGAAAACACATACCATGTGATGGTCACATGGTTCCAGTCTTACCTACAACACAGATGAAAAGTCCTCTCTGGCCTCCCTTCAGACTCAGATCTTATGTGAACTATCTCACATACTGCTGTTCCATCTGAATCTTGAAAACATAGGGAAAAGAATTACATTTGTTTAATAGATTGTCAACTTTGAACACAGAAACACCGCATGTAAGGGTGCAAAAATTAATTACAAATTAAAAAGTGGAAGATTGCAGGGATTTAAGAGATTTTGTATAATGATAAAAGGCAGAGCATGGAGCCACTACTTTCCCATTTACTGAAAAACATGCACTGCAATTGTCCATGTTATAACTAAATACATAGGATATTTAACATCTACATATGAAATATTGACAGTGTTTAAAAAAATAGAATATGTTATATCTTTTGGAAATTGCATGGAATAGTTATCTCTATGCGACTCTGATTTCATAGGATTATTGAATCTTCAAATAGAAATCTTCTAATAGAAATAATTAATGGCCATATATATATATATATATAACAAGCACAGTAGTAGACACACTTGGGGTTTTCTTTGTCAAGCTCACATGGCGTCTTGAGTGAACATCAAATTGTTTGAAATCTCAATCTGCCTTTTAAATAGGAAAGTGGTGGAATGAAAGACACTATATGGTAGACTCACTGGTAGTATTGCGGACTTGGAGGGCATCTGAAGGAATCATATGCCTGAATCGAAATGGGTCTCTCTCATCAGAAACAAAGCCTTTGTGAGACGTTCCCTACAGTGAAAGAAAGAAAAAGTATAAAGACTTATATAGTATAAACTATAACAATTCATAAAGTCACAGACGAAAGGGTCCAGTTCATAATTATTGGCCACCTTCAGGAGAACAGGCATATGTATGATAAGACATATTTCTCATAAATTGGAGAAATATCTCAGAGAAAATAATTTGCATACTGTGCCGAAGTCTGCAGTTAGTAAGGTCAGAGGAAGTCCTGGTTATCTATAGCTGTTTTCACAACTAATGAGAACTTTCAAAGAGTTTTCTCCTCTGACATTTTTATTGCAGACATACACAAAGAACGGCACAAAGGGCCAAGCATACATGCGTTAACAGTAATCATGCTGTCAGGACCAGACTTGTATTGCCCATGCTGTAATTCTCTTATTGTTTAATAAAAGAAAAAGGGGGGTCCAAAAGCACTCACAATTTTCTTCTTTTGCTTGGAGCAATCTTTGTACACAAAAACTATGGCCGTCTTGAAAACTGAAAAAGAAAAGCAGAGAGAAAGGCATTAGGCATGGGAAATCAGAAAGCATGCCAGAATGTAATAGAATTCTTCAGCACAGATGGTTGACTAAAAGGCACTTGGGGCTCTATGTTCCTTTATTTTTTTATCATCCTTTTAGTTTTGGATTTAAAGGAATAACCTCCAACCGAGATTTATGGGCAAATCAACTTTAATGTTACCTGGCTATGTTCATTCTTTCTTTTCAGATTTTCTTTAAAGACTAATAAAAGCAATATTATTGTGCATAGCACCAGCTGTGCTTTCCAAAGCAGCCATGGGCAGTGGTATATGATAACAAAGCAGAAACACTGTGCTTCCATCCCCCTATGTTTTAAGAATAGTTATTATCCCACATTAAACTTTAGGTTGTCCTTTACCTTTAGTAAATATTGACTAACTTTAACTTCAGTGTAAAAGCTATTTTATCTTTTTAAAAATTTTTTATTTGGGTTTTTTATTTTCAGTCAACATTGTTTGCATCTACAGAAGCTTATATGCAATGACTCCTCTGCACATGTCCAAACAATCTCAATCGGGCCTCTCTCACTTTATAATTTCTAATCCTAAAACAGATATAAACTATGTAAACTGTAATCGCATCACTGAATAATAAGATAATGTAATTAATTCACTCTTCAGCTAAACAATCAATACATCAATATCAATATAACACAAAATTAATGATAAAATTAACACTAATCCCTCCGCTGTCAAAATGTCAACATCTCTACACTTAGAGAGTCTTTATACAGATGAACACTATATAATTACCTCCAGCAACCAGTGAAAGTAATCTGTTGCAGGAAGGTTTAAAAGCAGAAATGTAGGTCATCTGTAGAATGCTTTCAAACTTAATACTTGAAGAGTTTCTTTATGAGTTGCTTTAACTTTTACACAAGTCATTTTCCAGAAAGGGTGACAGTAAGTGCAAAGATAAAGTAATGAATAAAAGAATAGATTCTATTTCAGGAAGCGGTGTACCACTTTTTCTCTTCCTTCATCTCACACAGACATGAACAGAGAGAAAGAGAGAGGGGGGAGAGAGGGGGAGAGAGAGAGAGAGAGAGAGAGAGAGAGAGAGAGAGAGAGAGAGAGAGAGAGAAAGATACTTACCAAAGGCAGCAAGCTCTGGGTCTTTCTTTCCCTTCATAAGGGAAGATGGAGGATTGATCCAAACCACAGTAGCATGCAGTAGCAGGTCACCCATAGATAAATCAGCCACCTGAAACACACAATGTAGAATCTTACTTTGTACGAATTTATAAGTGAATGTATAACACTACTTTTTGGCCAAAATCATTTTAAACAGGTTTTATCAGCTAAATTACCTCTTTCTTGTCAGTACTCTGCTCACTGATGAGCTGGTCAAAAACAGCTCCGTACTCCTCATGGATCTTCTGCATTTCATTGATGTGACTGGCTACTTTATTCATAGCGTTCATAGCAACTGGATATGAAGAAAAACAATGCCAGTAGTCAGTCTATGAAGGAATATGTATTGCTCTTGATAATTTAACTATGCTGTATTTAAATGGAATCTCAAATGGTGTTCCAAAAGATGATCAAAATATTATAGATATTTTATCAGAGTTATAGCTTATGAACTTATGATGATTTTGGTTGCTTTGGCCATCAGCTTATGGAATATGGAACAATGACAGTGAGTGTAGAGTAGGCAGGACCAGTGGTTTCTTTGCATCAGTGGTTATCAAAAAAGAAAGCTAATAGAATTAAAAAAAAATGTAAATAAAATAAAATATTTCTTAGATTTTGGTCTTTGTGGAAACATTTGCTGTTTCATTAAAAACTGTTAATGAGAAATTACTGTAATTCAGTAGCCTATTCATGAATATTGAATTTTATGAATTGTGATTATTGTTGGTCCTATAAAAGACACATTATTTTCGGTATTTACCATTGAGATGGTAGTGCTCCTCACTATCAGGGTCCGTGAGACAGTAGAGCTCTCTGAGCAGCAGAGGGTATTTCAGTACCCTCTGGATTGGCTTGATCAGGTAGGACTCCAGAGTGGATGAGTGTTGCTGCCTCGGGTTTCTCTTGGCAAGGAATGCTTTAAACTCAGGGTCTGTTTTAGCTATTTTTACCCAGATAGAGGGAGAAAAAAATGTTTCAACAAGGGAACAGTCACAACAGCCTTTATGTAAATAGCTTTCAAGATGGTGTGTATCTTAGTGTAAAACATATATATATATATATATATAAAATATAGATATAAAGATCTCTTTAATCAATGATTATTGTAATTATGCTTTCTTGCTTTTTAATCTATTTACTGATACATATGTTCACACTTAAACAATTATTAAACAAAGATATTAAAGTGCTATATTTAATGCTTTTTTTTAATAATATAATATTCATTTCTTTCAAAGTTTAGGGGTCCAGTGTTTCTAAAAGCACATGTTTTCTCCAGTCTATGCATTAAACAATAACCCTTTTACTTACAGTGAATGAGTGTGTGTGTGTGTGTGTGTGTGTGTGTGTGTGTGTGTGTGTGTGTGTGTGTGTGTGTGTGTGTGTGTGTGTTGGGGGTTGCTGAACACTTGGCTGAATACTGTTAATTTTCCTTCTCTACTCTCCATAAGTACTTCACACACTGCCAAGCAAACTGCTATGCAATGAAAAATGTGCCAAACAAACATGACTCAGAAAAACACCAACTATGGGACACTTCATGAATTAACAGTTAGGAAAGACCATACATGTTCTACTGCCTTTAATTAAATAGCATTTTACATAGATTTGGGTTGATGATTATAAACCTTCAAATCTTCCAGATCCAGGGTGAAGGTAACATACTTCTTCTGAGAATCCTTGAGCCATCACATCTTTTAAATTGTTGCTAATGGGTCTTTTCAGACATCTAAATGCCTATAAATATGTATTTACATTTGTATTTTCAAGCTCACACATTCTGACAATTATTCTCATTATTCTCATTTGGTCTCTAAGCCAAGATTTTAATGAATGCAAAAACAGCCAGGTTTTCTGGCACAGTGATCAAAGTACTAGAAAAAGAGAGTAAATGGTTTACCTTTGGTGAGGACTTTTGGGACTTTTGTATGACTGGCACAGAAAGCACTGTAAATTTTGAAGCGGTCTGCATAGTAGAGGAATGAGCCACCAAGAGAGAACAGAACTTTCTGTGGAGCAGAGGAAGGAAATTTTATACAAAACAGGATTAATATTAAAATAGGTTTTCTACAGGCAATAGATTTCCACTCCACTGGTAAAACAATTATGGTTTGATAACAGCACCTTGAACTGATCCACTCTCTCAAGCTTGTCTAAGTCTGGAACCAATCGTGTTCCATCTTCCAGAGTCTTGAGAAACTCCACTTGAAACTCAACCATCTCTGGCAAGTTCCCAAAAAGCACATCCAACTGTAAACACACAGACAACACATTAGCACCCAGCAATGACCTTTCTGCCATTTAATGAATATCAGTGCACAGCTCTTTCTACACTCTTTTACTAACAAGCCCCAAAAAACTACAGTAAAATTACATTTTACTTTTGATTCTGAATTTTTTTTAAGGTACATCCAGTTCAACAAAATTCAACAAGTTATGAATCACAGTTCTACAGAAATCAGTCAGTACTGGCACTCACCTCATCCTGTGACAGAAAATGTTCCTTCTGCAGCGGAGTCCGGTATCTCTCGATCACAAAATGTAGGTCCTATCAAAAGAGAAAGTGAGGTGTTACAGAAAACAAAAGAGACTTCATCTGCATTTTCAACACAAACTTTTTATAGAAATAACTTAGAATGTAGCTGTCTTTGTCTGCAACCAGAACATGAAGTAATTGTATTCAAATCAGGGACTCCATCAAGTACATTTATATTCCCTTATTCTTCAGTCATTCACTGAATAGATTCAGTAAATGTAGTTTTCTGACATAATAGCCGTTTCCCAATGTGTACATGTGTCACACACATTAAGGTTATGCAACTACGCAACTACTTCAGTTGCTTTAATGTTAAAAGTTAAACTCCAGCAGGTTCTGACCTTCACATAGGTGCGCTCTGTGTCCACCAGCTCACTTATAACCTTGCGCAATTTGTCAGCATCGGAGAGCTGACGCAGTGTGGAAGGAACAGGTCCCGGAGAGACAGGGCTGGGAACACATGAGGAGGAGGAGGACGAGGGCAAGTATGCAACAGGCTCTGGAGGATTCATGTCATGAAGGCTGCGGCAGAATGCAGTCATTTGCTCTGTGCTCTGTAGAGAGAGAGAGAGACAGAGAGAGAGAGAGAGAGAGAGAGAGAGAGAGAGAGAGAGAGAGAGAGAGAGAGAAAGAAAGAAAGAAAGGCAACCATTATATAATGTCAGTAATAACACAGAGCACCACACTAGAGGAAGCAATGTAAATGCTAATGCTGGTCAACAGATGACAAAAGGTCTACTATTAACATGGTGATTAAATCATAACTCAAAACACAATCCCAAATATTAGACAAAATAAAAATAGCTAAGTTCTGTATTCATTCTGTGATTTTATGTTGTGAACATACATTAGCATTCAAATGAAATATTTTGGATTTTAAAAGAATATAGCAAATGGTATGAAACAGACCCTTCAGATTTATGATGATGTAATACAAAGTCAAGTAAAGTTTATTTCCATAGCGCTTTTTATAAAAGACATTGTCTCAAAGCAGCTTTACAGAATTTAGGAGTTAAGGTGAATGGTGTGTATTTGTCCCTAATGAGCAAGATGACATGAGGAAGAAACCTTGAGAGGAACCAGATTCAAAAGGGGAACCCATCCTCATTTGGGTGATATCAAGAGTGTGAATATATTCGTTAAACAATACAGAACACTGGAGAGTAAAAAGTAACATGAGCACTGGAATGTAAGATTATAAGTAATGTTCTTTCTACAGTCTTCTCACACAGCTAAAAATCTATTTACATTGTTTTGGACAATTATCTTTTTTTGTTATTTTTGTTTGTTTTAAAACGTATTGTTGTTGGGCTAAATACCATACATCACTTCATTCTCACCCAGTTATCACTGCCACCAACATGGAAGGGTGGAAACCATGCTTCCTCTGAAACATGTGAGGTCACTGAGGTCACTTTTTTTTCCAGTTATGCTATGTCCCAGTACAGCTCAAACTATTCAGAAGAAAGTGCAATCTGCCCTTCCACATACATGAACTCCAAAAAAAGGGTTCATTTCACTCCAAAAAGTAGAGAGTAAAACCATCCTTTCCACCCAGACACAACAGCCGTTCTTGGCTCTCTTGGAGAGTGGATGGTATTTTTGAGATTTAATAGGAGAAACACATTTCTTGCCACTTGGAACCCAGTGTCACTTTATCCATCAAACGGAAAACTCAGCTTAATTATTTTTGTCCTCTAATTGTAAGTTGTGTAAGAAAACCAAGCAGCATGCCTTGCTTCTTAAACACACTGAACATCACGAATGTGAGTTGCTCTAGTGCTTGATCACGCTTACATGAGTAACATGTAAACAAATGTGATTTAAAGGGTTATTTTTCAAGCTCACTGTTAACTGGGTTACAATGTGTTGAAGGAAGCTCAAAGACAAAAATGTGGAGCAGCCGGATTTACTGGAAACGCTTTAGTTTTATAGACGCACACGTACACACACTTACGCCCACATACACACACAAATATACTGCCGACTCCAGTTAATTATAGACAATTATCGTTAAAGCAGAAAACTTCGCAAACAACCGAAAAATAGGAGCAGCTCTGAAGCAACAATGGAACTTGAGACGACTTTAACTCAGCATGCAGTCTCGTACATTAAACGATGAAAACAAATAGCCACCACAGATCAGTAAAAATGCTAAATATCTTTGCTCTGGTTATGCAACAACAATAACAACAACATGAAGATTATGTAGAAAAAAGAAAGTATTTAGAAAAGTAAACAGATTTTTTTCTGATGAGTTGGATTTTAAAAAACTGATAAAAGATGACTAGATTAGATGAGGTATCTAGAGCATTTGCAGAACCTGAAAGGAAATGCAGCACATGAGTATTAATACTGTATACATGAATCGGGCATAACATTATGACCAGCTGCCTAAATTTGTGTTGGGTTTCCCTTTTGCTGCCAAAACAGTCGTGACCCGTCGAGCATTACAAGCTTTAATTTCTTTATCAATTTGAGCTACAGGAGCTCCTCTGTTGGATCGGACCACACGGGCCAGCCTTCGTTCTCCACGTGCATCAATGAGCCTTGGCTACCCATCACCCTGTCACCAGTTCATCACTGTTCCTTCCTTGGACCACTTTTGATAGGTACTGACCACTGCAGATCGGGAACAGCCCAAAAAATTTGGACTCACTCAAACCCTTACGCTCGCCCATTTTTCCTGCTTCTAACACATCGACTTTGAGGACAAAATATTCACATGCTTTTTTCCATAATATATATATGAAGAGATAATCAGTGTTTTCACTTCACTGGTCATTATATTATGATGTCATAATGTTATGCCTGATCTGTGTGTGTGTGTGTATATATATATATAATTGCTTTGTATAAATAAAACTAAGAAAGCAACAAACATTTTCACATTTTATATTTCATGAAGGTACCGTGCATGGTGTAATTATTAAAATCTTCTTGAGAAGGACTTAAGGGTGAAGGGTTAGGAAGAAACGTTGTCTCATTTCACTGTGTGCTGAGTCAGCTATATATGGTTAAAATTAATATTTTAAACAATTTTCACACAGATATCATCACAAAAACACAAACAATTTCACACAGATCATATCATTTATATAAATAAAATATTGAATACAATATTATTTATAGTTGCAATGCAAACTCCAGTGCACTGTAATAACTAATGCTGTCTTGAAAATGAAAACCTATGACAGATTTATATTTTTTGCTCATTATTAAGTTATGACAAAGTGTTTGGACCCTGCACAATCCTGGTGTTCCCAACCTGACTAACAGCAGAGGTGGAACAGATCCCCGAGGACAGCAAGTGAAAAGGACAGATGTGGCTGCCAGCAGCATGGCTTTTCTCCTAATACACAGAGACAGAATGACAGCTCATCACTGTCTCCTTTAAACTGCTCAGACAAGCACTAAAGAGTAGAATTAACATGCACCATCTTTTGGAACTAACTATTTATTTCCCTGAACAGAAGTGATTGAGAATTTAAAAAAAACCCACTAATACATATACAACATGTTAAATAAAATTTAACTTTAAAGATCATACACATAGCAAGAGTGCTTACGGAATAATTCCATAGCACACACGCATGTTCATTCATGCATGTATACAAAAACACTCACACACTCACACAGGTTAGCTCACCAGCTGCAACATGTCATAGACAGACTCGGCGGAATGCTTGGAGCTCCTGTTCCTCCACAGGACAGACATGCTTATCCTAATGTTTGTGAACGTCACAAAAGAATGATGGCTAAAAACAGGAGACCAAACCCAATTCAGCTCCTTCAGCTTGAGTTTGATCTTATCTCCTCTAAAGAGCTTCCCCAGTGTGATGAGACAAAAAAGTCTGTCTCCTTCGTTAGTTCTGTGTTTTATCCACGAAATTGTTTCCTCCCTGCATCCTTTCCTCTCTCACTTTGACTCGTTTGTTTTCTGGGTAGATGGCACAAGTTCTCGTGCAAGAGCGAGAAAGAGAGAGAGCAGGGAGAAAGCGAGAGAAAATAATAACAATAATAATCCCATCTGGAGCAGGATGAGAGCGACTGGAGGGGAGGGGAAAAAAGGAGAGGCTCAGCAGCGTCATGTCACTCGCCCCCACTTGCCCAGCAATGCACAGCTTAGTGTTGCTTAACACCAGCAATACTACTGTCAACATCAACAAGAAAATTAAAAAACAAGGGATCAGCATGCACATGTGATGCTTTTCGGTTTTCTTTGTCTTTTCTTTTCCCTGGAGAACGAGTGTGACCGAATTCCAGTGCAACTACTGTATATAGCAAATAAAGTGCTGTGGATCTCGACATACAGAAGGAAATGCAAATGAACAAGGACTCCAACATACAGATTTTCAACTATGGTCACTAAAACCCAGATGTTCTCATTAAAACGCTCCAAACCAATAGTTCCAAAAAGACATTTAAAGCATAGAACTAGAAGCATTTTTATTATAACTAGCTGATCAGAAACCATGTAAAACTAACACTACTGTATAAACTGCAAAATTGAATTAATCAGAATAAAACATATCAGTAAGCCCACAAAAAGTAAGAAAATTGTTACAATGGAATATGAGCCATACCTCCATCCATGCACGTAGTACAACCGAAATAAGGTGAAAACAGGAGCAGTCGAAAGTACGAGCACGAATAAGCAGCAAGTCCAAACCTGTTAACGGACTCTTTCGCTGCCAAAGGAATCTGAACTAGGACACTGTGTTTTAGGTGTAGCTTTGTACACCAAAGTACCCACCTCTCAACTCAAACACACATAGCACAGCCAAACACTTAAGGAAGACTCATCTTATCAGAGAAGTGACTCATGGGACAGGAAGGCAAGCATTTCCTTCCCTAGTGAGCAATGATGTCCTCTTATCACCCTCTTCCATTTAAACTCTATTACCATAACAATGCTGAATGGCAAATGCGCAGCGAGCTGTTTCACAATGAACACGTCTGTTAAGGAAACCTGTAACGGTTGTATGATGATTGTTCTGTTCATGTTGAGAATACAAACAGAATCCAGGACAAATGGAAAACAAATAAATGTGCACTTCTTCTATTAGTGCACACCATCACACATGCTATACAGTACATAAGTACTCTACACAATCAGCGAGGATTAACAGCAGCACAATATAATGATAATCTTAGTGAATTTTAACTATTTAATAATTGTATTGGTTTCCAGCTGCTGTAGTGAGAAACAGGATTAACCAGTATCATGAGAACCCTGCCTTCAGTTGAAAGCCAGCAAAATATGAGGCATATTTGGATCCAGAGGAAAAGAAAAAGTAGATCTGGTTTAGTAAGAATCATTTTCGATACATCAAAATACTGAAACTCAGTATATTTAGTATATTTGCTCAAACCTGACGTTAATTCTTGGTCATGCCACTGTTTATGATTAGATTCATTTGTCATGTGCATGGAAAGCGCCTTAAACATCAATTTACAATTCAATTCTTTTACACTGCTACACAGAAAATGCCAAATAAACTTTGTGCAGCACAAACTCACAGACCAAAGACCAAAAAATGTTAGTGCTCTAAGCAAGAAGAATAAAAAATACACTGCAAGCAGTGGACACAGTCAAAAAAGTGGCAAGTTGTCAGTATTGGACATACATTACAAGAACAGTGAGAGTCTGATATCAGTCTATCTGTCATTTAGACTAGTTTAAATCGGCTGTGCTCGGGGTAGTTATTGTGTGTTGTAGGTTTGGGATCAACAGTCCGATGGGCTGCAAAAATTAACAGTCCTATAACATGTTAGTGCAAGATTAGATGCTGCAATAGATTAACTTAATAGTAAAGAAAAAAACAACAACAAAGAAACGCACTATAATTCCACAGCAATTTGCATGAGCTACTACATACACAGCCCACATGACGCTGCAATTCCAAAGTGATAACTGTGAAATTAACTTGACTTTATCGAACCCATCTTGGTCTTTCCCTTCCAGTGTGATTTTGCAAAGCATTGAGTCTTGTCTCTAATTGGTCTAGTACTTAAACAATGACCCTTATCATCTCACCAGGAGGAGAAAAGCACACAGGCGTTACTCATTGGGAAAACTAATGAAGTCTTTCTCCTCATTGTGTGGCTCGGCTGTCCATTCCTCCAGCACCTGCCCCAATTTATCAACACAAAGCAATCTTAATTGTAATCGTGCAATTAGAATAAAGGTCTAATTTAAAACAAGGTGTCTTCCTTCCTTCCTTTCACCTTTTTTTTTTCTTTGGAAAATAAATAGCCAAAGGGATTATACCATTGGCCAGCAGTGTGATTCAAAGGGATCTGGGTACACAAAGCATGGCTGGGCCTAACGGGTCCCACTTAGCTGAATAGCTGGTAAAGATGTTCATTTGATTATACAGAAGGAGGAATGGCTTCAATAAGAGCTGTATAAAGAGGGAAAATTGGGTCTAATTACAGGCTCTTCATTCTGGAGTGGTACCAGGTGAGAGATGTGAGAGACACGTGATGGCTTGTAGAAATTCATTATTACCTTCAAGAGGGAAAAAGAATGTCAGTGTTCGTTATGTGATTTACTTTAGCTAATAAATCATTTAGTTCATTATTTTAAAGGTGTTAAACCAAAATCTGCTGATGTTGCCTGGAATCGTTTAAAGACTATTCTACAAGAAGAATGCCAGTGTAATGAGATTCCTAAGTCAAAAGAAAAAAAAAAGAGACAGACATGGACACACACATACATTCACACACACACACACACACACACACACACACACACACACACACACACACACACACACACACACACACACACACACACACACACACAGATGGCATGGCATTGCTGTGCATGAGTTACTGGGGCTAAACACAAGACTCGGCAGCAGATGGTGTGTCGGCTCACAGGCCAGAGAGACAAAGATTATTTACTCCTCCTCTACTGTCATCAATATGGCAGAAAAAAATATACATAAACAATAAACAGAATAAAAAATCTTAAGATGAAAGGACACACAGAATTAACAAGTAAACGAGTAAATAAAATACAAACTCTAATTCTCAGTCAAGCGCTGCGATCTGATCTCAGCCCAGCAGACAAACAGGCTAAATCAAGTGTGTAAGAATCACTTTATTACCTTTTCCTGGTTTGCTAAGTGAATGTATACGCCAGTATTTCAGATTTAATACCATAATGTGATCTCTGTGGCACTGATGATTAACAGGAGGAAATGGGACTCGGTAGTAATTGGTTTTGAATACAGCAATGGAAAATCAACGTGACAAGCATGGAGACTGTAGCATGGCTTCGGCGCTGACGCTTGAGACAAATGAAATTCAGTGCAATTCGACTCGTCATCTTTGTCAGAATGTGATTGAATCAGGATATATGGGCAAATAGGATTTTCTTTTGCATTAAAACTATATTAATAAAAGATTTAAAGATCTCAAAAATGATCAAACAATCTCAAATGAGTGTGTTCTCTCGAAATAATTTGGATGCATGCTTTGGGTCATTGTCTTGTTGTATGGTGAAGTTTGGGTGCAATGAATCGAACAGAATTGCATAGAGTTGAATTATGGAATGGTAGCCATATTTGTTCAGTTTTTGTTTCACCCAAAATAAGTCTCCAACCTTCCTTGCTCTAAAACAACCCCAAACCATTAAGCTTCCACTTCCATGTGGGTGTAAAGCAATCTGCTAACATCTTCTCTCTTGTTTTCTGTCTTACATACAGTAAGTTGTTTTGTTAGAGCCTAAAATGTCAAATTTGGACTCAATTTTATCCACAGAACTTTCTTCCACTTTCTCTTTCTTCCAGGCATTCACTGTCCACTAAAGAGTTTTGTTGCATATAAACAAAAGGAGCATGCATGTGTCTCAAAAACAATTTTCAAAACAAAAAATACTTCTACAGGCAAAAGTCTGTATTTAGTTTGACACCCTAATTGCTCCCTTACACTGAGCAAAACTTGAACTCATTTGGGTAAATTATCCTGAAGTTTGCTGAAGTAATCTTCTGGCATATGATACCAGGCTGCTTTCAGCACTTCCCAGAGTTATTCTTTAGACTTTGGTTGTCTTTCATTTCTTTCTTTGTCCAGGTGATCCCACACAAGGTCTAAATACTGCAGTGTGCTTGGGATAGAATGATAAAGTAAAACCGTGTACATTTTAGGATTCATGATCCGATCAGTCCGGACAACATCGCCAGCACAAGTAGCAGAAATGCAGCCCCACACACAAGGACAGAGCCTCCACCATGTTTAAAGTGTGTGGTCTGTGTACATCATATTTATTGGATTTAAAATTTCAGAATGTAAATGAAATAAGTAGGAAACAGCCACCACACATACCTACAGTTAATCAATATATGAAAAAAATCAACAACCGAATTTTCATAGATTACAACTAAGAGAGAGTGAGAACACCCATGACCTAACTGACTTTGACAGAAAATAACAATAATGCATTATCTTTACTGTTTTCTGATCAAGCTCATCCCTCTGGTGCTAAAGCAAACGTGGTCTTATGACAACCTCAACATTTTATGAGATTATATGACAAAAAAATATGCTGAACAATAGATTCATACAAAAAGCACAAAACTCCAATGCAGTGACACCCAGATACTGTACATAGTGTAAGGTAAAACCTCACAGAAATATTAGAAGCAATGGATTGTGCAGTTATACAGCTCAATATAGATGGTGTCTAATAAAGAAATAGGTGCCAGTTATAATGTGAAACAGGAGATGGCCACATTGTGCTTGCATGCTTTAGTCAGTGAGCTGATGGAAAAAAAAACAGGCTGGAAAGAAAATTGTAGAACCAAAAAAGCTAAACCTGAACAAATGAAAACCAAACCAACTGCCCTGCAGCCTGTTAAATACAGGGCACACAGCTGTGTGTGTGTGTGTGTGTGTGTGTGTGTGTGTGTGTGTGTGTGTGTGTGTGTGTGTGTGTGTGTGTGTGTGTGTGTGTGTGTGTCTACAGTGACAGTGGCACACAGCTCACTGATTGTTTATGAGTGCACCCACAGTAGGGATACAATACAAATATGAATGTTTTTTTTTATTTGTTATTTTTTTAAGCTTGTCAGAAAGCTTCAGATTAGTGTGTGCACTAGTCTGGACCTGGGATGAAATAAAGCTAAATCTAAAAAAAACAGTTTGTGGAAACTCTTTGAGATGGTTGCCAGGTTTCAGTGACACTAATCATGATACTCCAAACACAGTAGCACATTGTTTTCCCCACACTGATCAGACAACTGATCTGAAACTCAGTGACCTCTATTTAATTACTTGAGCCATACAGAACTCTGAAGCTGACTTTGTTTAGCAACATTAACATGAAATATACCTTAATGGCACCTCTGCCTTACCTTGTGTTCAGAGACAGTTTTAAGATCCGCCACTGTGCCATCTACTGCATCCTCAACAGGTAAGAGCACACCTTCTTCCACTTCTTCAGTGTCCGGGCTCTCAAGAACAATTATAGATGCCTCATCCAGGATGTCCTCTAGAGGGAGTTGGAGATCAGAGCCAGTAGAGAGAAATCAGAGAGCATTTAATTATCTATAGTATTTATAATGCATACATGCATAATGACCAGAAGATACTGTAGTCAAAGAACTAAAACTAATTTATTTAATTTAAACAAATAATTTCAGTCCCTTTTACAATGTAATCTCTGACTTGATATTCTTTTTTTTTATTCTATTTCTTTAATGTCCTGTTTTTCTCTCCTAATTTTCTCATGCACATAACTGTCAATTGGCCTCCATTTAGCCAGATTTATGATTGCTCACGCTATAATAGCATTTGTAACATAATGCATAAATAATAATTTTTTTTACTATTCTTCCTTTGCTAGTCTAGTGGTATTTATAAAATAATACTTTTAACTCTCTATCCATTACCGTGCTGTGACTTGTTGCAAAGGAATGCAATTTCCTTTATGGGATTAATTCCAGATATTACATGAACTAAGTAAATAAAAAAAATGCTTCATGCAAAGGTTGCTGCTTTTTTTTTAATAGTAAGTAGACTGCATGCCGTAAGATATATTGAGCTCATGTACATGATCTGTCTTTAGCATCACATGCTTGCGATATATACACTAGTAAAATTTATTCGAAAACAATCCGATATGATACAGTTTTTAAGTCCAGTATAATAACCAAATAATGAGTTATTTTCAGTTTTATAATGTTACATCCTAAAGCCAGTTCTAATTGTGTTGTGAACTGGATTGATAATTGTACCTTGGCTCTGAGAGAAGATGTCCGTGCAGAGATTGTGAGGTGTATCTGAGCGGCGGGGAAGCAGCAGACATCGCTGGCATGGCTCAGATGAGGGCACGGCACTGATGGTGAGCATGAGAGAAGGGTGGGCAAATGCAGCACTTAGGTCCGACAGCTCCAACACACTCGCCTGTTTCTCATTCAGCTGCAGGATCTCATCACCAGCTCTCAGACCTAAAGAAACATACACACATACCAAGCCATGGGAAATTGGAAAATTACAAAGGAATTTGACAAAAATGAATTAATATCATCAGTGAATAAATACTCCAAAAGAGTTTAAAGGGTGCTTTTTGGAAAACTCTACTACATTCTAGATACATGTGACAGGGGTATATTCCTTGGTGAGACCATTAAAGCATTTGGTGGCACAAATTCTCTTAGATCATTTATTTTTAAACACTCTTTACATAATATGAGAAACAAAAGCTGACCCTGTTTCATCCTCCTGTTGTTCCCCATTCTTTTGATTATCAATTAGTTAAAAACTAATGCACAATCGGCGACCGGTTCGAAACAATTACAGTAGCACTAACGCTTTAATTGTTTTTCATGTTCATGGTTTCATCATTTCTTTCCCCAGCAGCATGCTTCAAAGCGTTTTATTCCATATTCTTTAAAATTATTACTGACCACATTAAGATCCTTTTAATTCACTCTGTTATAACGTGTGTTTAATTTTCAACTAGAAATTTTATACTAATAATAATTACATTTTAATTAATAATTTAATAAGAAGCAGCTTGTCAAATTATTAAGAGAACAGAAATCACAAAGTGCTCTATCATGAAGACAAAGGCCGAAAAATTACAAATGTTCACACTTGGGAACACTCCCAATATAAAACCTTGTCAATTTACATTAATTTTATTTTTAAATAACTTCACGTGTTTTAGATCCATTTTTTATTTGGGTTGAATGCAGATCAGCTATTGTTTCTATGAATGAACTGACTATATAAATAATAATATGTTAGTGTGAGTGCATTCATTTAAACATGTAATTTGTTTTGCAACTAGCACTGTTACAGCTGCCTTTTTTTTTTTATTTTATTCATCAGCAACTTCTGACCAATCAGAATCGAGAATTTTACAAAAGATATTACACATATAAATAATTGCTTTGTTTATTTTCATCATTCAAGAAATTGGTTTTAAGTAACAGGCATAACCTGAAATGTGACCCAATTGGCTGTGAAACAAATCAGAACTAGTGGAGCAATGATAAAGGTCAGAGTGATGAAGAAGAAGTGTTGTTCTGATCAATCTGGCCTGGATTCAGAGCACAGACCTCTGGGCAACATGCTACAGTGATATATCTCCTGTGCTCATTCGTCTCAGACTGCACGTGGCTTTAATTTCAGCTTCAATATAGAGGGGGCACAAGCATTACACACAGGCTTTAGGCAAACATCATCTCGTGATTGGCCTGGTTATTCATGGAGTCTAGCCATAAGCACTTTTCTGCTCCAGTACTCGTGAATGGCAGATTGACAAGACTAACTAGAAATAATCAAAGGCAAACACAATAAGCATTTTATCTAACATAAAGGCTTAACTATAACAGTCACAAAACATGCTGTGCTCAAATATATAAGTCCCTAATCTCTAATTTAAACACCAACCCTGCTCTAAGTCACATAATTAGTAAAGACCATTTGTAATCACACTATTTAAATAAGTAATATATATATATATATATATATATATATATATATATATATATATATATATATATATATATATATATATACCTAAAACTAATCACAGTTATATATATATATATATATATATATATATATATATATATATATATATATATATATATATATATATATATATATATATATAAAAACTGTGATTAGTTTTAGGTTTTCTTTGTTTACCCATATGATTGATTGTTTTTCTAGTTTATTCTGAACACTTGACCATTAGCCTGGCTCATGTTGCTGAGTATTTATCAACTCCTTTTCTTTATTTGCTACATTGCTTGTAATATAACCAGAAAACCTGTGTGAGTCCATCTGTTCCAAGAAAATTCTGGAGTCACAAAGAACAGCGGAACCTTTAAGTTTTTTTTAGCTTCTGATTTCGATCATCCTTGGCATTTTCTCAGGTCACATATTTGAACTAAGTTATAACCTAGGTCAGATGGAGATGAGTTGACATTATGTAGGTTTTAGATGCTGATGCAATCACATGTGAAAGCTTTTAAGGCACATTTCCTCCAGTTGAGTGGAGATTTGAGTTAGTCTGTGGTGTTTTAAATGCTTGGTATTCCCTCAGCAAAGTGTCAGCAAAAAGGCCAAGGTAACACTTAGAACACACTAGGTGAGGTTGGAAATACACTGCAAATCATTTACTGTTAGTCAGCAAAGCTATAACTTTTCACAAGAACAAAAATGCTTCACTTGAAGATGAATTTCAACATTAAAGTTCATTGAAAGATCACCAGACATTGGAAGGCATAGAAAGATTTGTAGCTCTAACAAATAGGGGAAAATCTTATTGTATACATTTAAATAATGCTCAGGGATAGAGGGAACATTTCTTTGACAGTCAATGGGGCATAGAGCTACACAAAGCCTGAGAACTCTTGGTTTAGACAGAATAATATGTGCTTTGGTCACTGCAATGTTGGAGCGACTCTGTGCGGATTAGTGTCTACCAGATGCAGTTTCTGAATCAGACCATGATTTAGTTCCAAGTCAAAAGTTCTTGGCTATCTGGTAGTCATTATTGAGTGCTAATATGTTACCATGAAGTAGGCTAAGGCTAAGTCTTTTTTCACTCAGGTTTATGGCAAGGCTATGTTGAATTTCTAGCTGTGTCTTGTACCCTGGTTTAGCTTACTGTTTAAGGTTTGAAAGTTGATTTGGGTACTTATATATTCTAGGTAAATAAATGACTAAACCTTGTGGTACAATTTAAATATAGAAGGTATACCTGCTATACCGACAGCACAGTGGGTATACATACATATTTTTATCTTCAATATAAATATATATCCATGGAAAAGGAAGAATATAAAATGGAATTTTATGTGCACCTTACTAGGCCAGAAATCATCTAAAAGTCTACTAAAGTCCAGCATCAAGGTTTTATCTGAAAGTGTACAGCACTCTTACATCAGATGCCAAATTGAAAAAATGGCATCTAGATTCGATCTTCTCACCTTTAGTGAAAGCCATGCCTGATGCCTTTACATTTGTAATATGTAGCTGCTGTGTACCATCCTCATCCACCACAACTACAGAAAACCCTATGGAGGAGAAAAAACAAATAGAAATCGATTTTAGTTGATAAATAATGTGTGATGCATTACATTTAATAATACAATTATTGTATTATTGAGACATTAGTGTGAATAAAAGTCCATACCATAGCCAATGGCACAGGATTCATTTCTGTCAAACTGGATAACTTTAATAGTTTTGCTACAAACTTCAATCTCTTTGTAGAGCTGAAAGAGAAGGGACATAATTGTAGTAAAAAAATATATATATAATATATAATCATATATATATATATATAATTTTTTTTTTTAACATATTTTATTTATATATATTTTCAAAAAGGTATTTTATATATATATATTATACCTTTTTGAAAATGTTCTTAGTATATAGGGTCTATTTCATCAATATAATACCTAAAAATACCCATTCTTATTTTGCATTATAATAAATATTAAAAACCTTTGCCAAAAATCCAAAACACCTTCACCTGCAGGTGTGTGCACATGATCGTGCATGTAAATTATATTTTGCTGCATAATTTCAAGGTTAAAATGACCTGCACATGTTTGTGTTTATACTTGCTTTCATATTTATTAAAGACATTTGAGTCAAGCTGTTCAGATTAAATGGTTTATTTGAATATTCAGTCCGGAATCAGGAATTCTGAAAGCGACACCACATCTACCTATATCACACTTAGTCGTTCAGATAATCAATGAGAATTCATTGTTTGGGCTTTTCCAAATATACAGAACCAATATTGCATTTGTGGTTAATGTCGTAATTCAACTCACCAGGTCCCAGAGTTCCTCTTCAGGCTTAGGGACATAAAATTGCACTTGATTGTCAATGAGAAACTTCAGCCGGAGATAGTGCTTCGCCCGATCCAGACAGTGGGCCTTGGGAGAGAAAAGGAAATACATGATTAGCATCCACACAGTGGAAGTCAGATAAACTATATTGCCAAAAGTATTGGGTCACCTGGTCATTAGTATGGTATGAGATATTTTGAGTATTGCATTTCACATTTAGTCCCAGTTTGCTCTTATAATTCCACCAACTCTTCTGGGAAGATGTTTAGCTAGATTTTGGAGTGTGCTTATTTATATTTGCAAGGGTGTTACGAAAGGCAGGTACTGATCTAGGTGAGGAGGCCTGGGGTGCAGTCAGCGTTCCAATTCATTCCGAAGGTGTTCAGTAGGGATGAGATCAGAGCTCTATAGCAGGTTACTCAAGATCTTCCTTTCCTAAGCATGTAAACCAGATCTTCAAGTTTGGAAAAAATTACGTAGAGCAAGAACGGTCAGGTGACCCAATACTTTTGGCAATATAGTGTATATGTAGTAAAGGACACTGTAAAACACTGACTAGCTTCTGAGTAAAGCTATTAAAACAGTTTAGTGTCACAGCATGACATAATCAAATGATCCTGGGAACACCCTTTACTAGAAAAACACCCTCTACTAGTTCATTTCCTACAACACCCTTTACTAGTAAATTGCATAATGCATAATGGCAAACCACAGTGGAAACCAATTTTTTTTCTTAACCAATAATTAGGCTACATAAAGATCACCACACTAGACCACCCGAACTAAACAGCAATGCCCCTTTCCAAGTGCCCTTACTATGATTAAATGCTATAAGCAATTTTCCCCCTCCTAATAAGGTAGTTATAGCTTTTCATCATAAACCCATTACTTATTAAATTACGAAAAGAAAATCTCATTCTATTAAGTGAAAATATGCATTTTTTATGACGGACCACAAAACATCAAATGCCTCATATTGTATTCCATTACGCTATTTGACAGAAAGCCATTTATAGCATTGAAAAGGTCTGCATGCCAACATCATAATATAACTTATATAAAATTCTATTTCCACGACCGCTACTAATTTCTTTCAAGACGCAATAAGTGTTCGCATGTGCACACCTCATGTTTTGGGTCAGTTTAAAGTTTTTTATTTTAATATATTATCCTGCATTCATTTCTATCACCTAAATCCCCTCAAACCCTCATGTGCTTTACCTAATTGTAGTTGTAGTAAAACTAAAGCATATGTTGTTTTATGTCATTATTCAAGCTCAGGTTCTCTGAGCCCTGGTTTACTGTTACTCCCTAGTAAAATAATAAAGAGAAACACAGACTCATTTCTCAGCATTGCCAGACAGGAATATGCCTTTCTTTAATACACCAATCCAGGCCAGATAATTGAGATTACTCTCTATTTTCATGCTTAAGTAACAACAGCACTGTGGAATTAAGAGTTTATTCCTGGTTTGGGCACATGTGCTGGAATCTAAGATTTGGCCTTTTTATGGTAGTCACGGATCATATAATTGAGAGTCTGTTTTCCAAAATCAACCCAGTGGAAATATGTCTAGAATAGTGTAATGTAATGTAAACACTAATTTTAAACGATACAATGGTATTCACAATGTGTTGGTTATAGAAGACTGGACTACAGTCTGCCATATAGTCTATAATGTAACAAACTATATAAAAAAAAAAGGCATTTACACTGCTTGATGCAGAAGGTTAATGATGACTAAATATTGCCCTAAAATCCATCCATAATAAATTTTACTTTCATCCACTAATACACACATGGCAGATTTAAATATTAATAGGTCCTCAGTTGGGGTTTTTATAGTTGAAATTAGGTTTTATTAGAAATATGATAGAAATAAAAAAAGACGTGATCATTTTTAGGCTTCCAATTTAGATTTGAAGCTATATACTTGGGCCTGTGCTAACCGGTAAGTGTGTGTGCATGTATGCATATGTGTTCACCTTGCATAATGATTCCAGGGCTTCCAGGGTTGTCTCTCCTGGCTGTATAATTGCCAGAACAGGCTGATCGTTGGGCAAAATGACCCAGGATGGTGTGAGGTATTCAGTAACCCAAACGTCACTGTCTACAGCTTGCTGAGGAAGGCTCCTCATGGACCCAGTCTGATCCTTGTATAAAACAAACAACAACAAACATGCAGGATATAGGGATGTATGATTGTGGTGTGATCGTCAGACTGCTACGTAGTTGGACATTTTAGATTATTAAACCAAACAAATGAATTAATTAACTAGAGATTTTTTTAGCCTTCCCATTCAATACAATACACCCACATACAAAAAAACTTTAGCTGCCGGGACTATTTTAACTTTGTGCTTTATTTAGCCATATCACAATTAAACAGAGCTGTCCAAATCAATACAGAAGAAATGCATCAAGTCAGCTCTGTCTCTAATTCCAGCTAATTTGCCGAATCCAATTAAGTTGACATCCAACCATGACGGTATCTGATCTCTTTTTGCCCCATAGAGCTAAACCTTGGCTGATCAATGAGGTGGGATTTGATAAACAGGGAGCTATTGTGGCTGGGGTTTGGGGCTTTTGGACTCGCAGGCCTGTCTGCAAATCCACCCTGCTGTCAGCAGCAGCATACTGCTCAAGTGCTGATATCTTATCATTCCGTATCGGGTGACAGGCTTCACTGTGCCCTTTACCTCCCAGCAATCTGGCTACAGCATGCCACTGAGGTGGCCTATGTAATAAATGGAAGCACAAACCCACACACAGGGATTAAGGGGAATGTAAAGGATTGTGGCTGCACACACATGAACACACTGATGGCAGGCTAATGAAGTTTGGTAGAAGGCTGAGGAAAACAGCAACAGTTTAGTCACTGTGAGTTACTCACGCACTTAAAATCTCATAGTACATGTGTTCTTTTAAATTGCTCTTGCTCTCTTCACATACACATGCAAACAAATTTCACCCACCAAGACACAAGCCATCTGTCTCATTCAGATGTGTTATACATGTGTCGGGTGGGAAAATAGTCAAGCATCCCCCATCTCTCCCAGGAGACCCCTAGAAGCAATGCCCAGTGAACAGCTAAACTAAAACTGTACACCATGATTATTTAATATATTCCAGTTTTTCCATCCCCCCTGTTTTTCTAACAGTGGTGGGCCATCAGAGCCAGCAAGCCCTTCTCAGCTGGCCTATACTCTAGAATAGAATGGAATCACGTTAACATTTTCACGTCCTTTGAATGGAAGGTCAGAGAGCGCACTAGTCAGAGCGCACAACCCACATCTGTAGTAAACTGCATATTGTCAAAAATATTCCTGTGGATTATAATAGCAGTTTTTCATTCCACAATGTCTGACAGAGGAGAAGAAATAGATTTAGTCTCAGATACAGTAACAAGGACGTTTACAAGATGGACTTTTTTAAGAAAAGATGGACATCGTGAGGAAAGGTTGGACAAAACAATTCAAAGCAGTTCTTAAACTTTTTCCTGAACCATTTGTAATTTTGGTTTTCTTTCCTCTAAAATTTGCACAAAAACACACAAATTACCTTTATTTCAAATTCAAAGGAAAACCACAATGCTCAGAAAAAAATACACAGAAATGCACAAAAAATGCATGGAAAACCAGGGGTTGAAACTTGATGAATTGTAAATGTCTTGCTTTAGTAATGGCATTCATTCTCACTGCATGACATACTGTGATGCAGCTCTTTGTTATACTGCATTTCCGTATAATATTCATGGATTCTATAGCCATGGCATCATAATGATGGTATTAAGAGGTAGATTGAAACAAGTAGGACACCACTGAAGGCCTAGATGTTGAATGCGCAGCCCATCACTGGTTTCTGCATAGGTTATTATTTTTTACCGATTTGCACATGATTGTAATTATTTACATTCACTGTAAATTCTTAGTTTTCCGTACCAATATTTCCTTGGATGGATCGCCAAACATTTCGTCCAGACTTTTCTTCACAGGTTCCTCTCCATCCACAAACACCTAGAACAGACAGCATAGCCAGAGTAGATCACATTTTGACACTGTAAAGCCGAAGTGTATAAAATGGCTCATACACAAATGCTGTGCACCTCCACATAACATATTCCATATTACATAACTCTTTCAAAGTAGATACACTTTTTGCATGAGGGAATAAGATGGTTGTAAATATAATTCCAATGATCTAAATATTAGTTGTAAGCTATAATATAGTAGATGTGCAGTTGAATGTGTAATACCTGGCTAATACTGGGTCTGCTTTTGCTTTTCTTCTTTGAGGTAGTGTCAAGACCCCACAGTGAGGAAAAACGGCTCTTGCGTTTACTCGAGGAGCGAGACAGAGCATGCGTTCGTCTCCTAACACCGCTTTCTGTCCGTGCTGCAACCTGAAAACCACACACAAATTTACAGAAACACATCAGTTATATTACATACAGTGTTTAACTGGAGATGTAGCCGAATACATTAACTACCAGCATTACCCCCGACACATGATTACATAGCCTACATAGCTTTCAATCCTGCCAAATAAACCTGCTGACATAAACAGTACTGAGCTTATCTTCCCTACAGTTACCATTTCTTGGTAATGGCGATAATGTAAGTTGCTGACGCCACATCAAGTCCTAAGCCTCTGATAGAATTGGAAATATAGTTCTCTTGAGCGTATATAGGTCACAGCATGAATAAATACATAGCCACAATGTTTGGGCATCCACATTCACCTCCTGTCGAGACCAAGTATCTGCTTGGCGTTTCTGGGTTAATTCACATTGGGCTGTACATTTACAATGAATCTCTGCCGCAAAAATGAGAACTCAAATCCCACAGGTCATTAGAAAAGCACTAAATCACTTAGAAAATATGATTGCGACTCTCATATGAGAGAAAGTGCAATGGCTGATGGACCAATGCACTGAAGGCTCTATTGTAGTAGAACACGGCTTATTACTATTCGTTTTTTGTGCTGAAGTGAGAGAAAAAGCTCTTTTAGACATGTTCTGCCGCTTAATCTGGTTAAATGCTCACAAAGAATATATTAAACGGAGGGAAGTCACTACAAACCAAACAAAGCCAATTACTGACTCATCGCGGAAGCTTTCCTTAGAAAAGAAATATCTCCTGTTTAAAAACTGTAATCGATTTCTCATTGAATTCTCTTTTCACAGAAAGGAAGAACAATGCTGACAGGCTCAGTTAGTTTTTTAATTTATCCCCGAAGCAGTTCTTTTAAAAGAACCCCTTCATCATATAATGCCATTCAACGCAGTAAGGACAGAAATGTGGGATGATGGCTAAAATCTGCAATGCTGAATGTGCTACGAGAACAGTTGGTTGGTGAATCATTCCTAGAGCTGTAACCTTTCCATTTTAAACCTGAGATGTGTTACATAAGAGCACTATGAGTTAATGTGTCTGTGAGTATGGGAGAAACTGAAAGAAAACAAAAGACATACAGATTAAGTGGTGCTGTAGAATGGCATGCATAGAGGTATGCAGAGGTATGCATATGTGTGTGTGTGTGTGTGTGTGTGTGTGTGTGTGTGTGTGTGTGTGTGTGTGTGTGTGTGTGTGTACATACCAGGGCATGGAAGGAAGAGACAGAAAAGATGCCCAGGCGGCCCATAGCGAGCTTTGTAGGCCGCGAGGCAAAAGCCAGTAGGCGCTTTGGATTGGGAAGCTCGCCGCCCTGCAGGCTGGATAAGTAACAGCGAAAACGAAACAGATCCACATGAAATTGCTCGAGGTTCTGCTCCCATAGGAAGATCTAAGAAAGGGGAAAAAATAAGCATTATAGCAATAAACATTCATTTTAGCAATGAGGAATACACTCAACATTTTACACAGTAATACAGTTCAATAGAAAATATTTATATGCAAACTGCTTTAGGTCCTACCAACCTTTAAGATCCGAAGGGAAAAGATTGTGGATCAATAATCAATAAAGTATAATACTGCTATAAAAAAAATATTAGCTATATTAACATATAGCAAAAACTAGCAAGAAATATAAAGCAGATATTACTCTTATTACATTTTTAGGGCATATGGTGCTAGATGGTATTTATGCATGTATATATGGTGTGTTTGTGACAAATCCGGTGAGAATAAATTTTATTAATACTTATATAGTGCTGAAGCCAGAGTTAGTAGGGAAACCAAATACACACACATACACACATTATATACTGTGTCTATTTAAAAACCATGGAGGAGTATACACCTCCGTCATTGGAACTAAAAACAACAAGAATCTCTCACATGCATATACCCCTAGCAAACACACCACCTACCCTTCCTTTCCTCCCAACAAACTCTCAGGCATAGCAATTTTCAAACACATACTGCGAACACTTCTTTTAAACACAAACTGTAATATCCATGCAAAAGTCAAAGCATCAAAATTCCACTCAAACAATTGTTCCTTAAAAACACCTATAATAAAAAAAAACTTCAATAAAAACATAAAGTATAAATTAAACTGCATACATTACTGTGCAAAAGGCACATGTAAACAATTGCTTTCAGAAATATAGATATTTTTTAGTTATTTGAATTGTTCCATACATATTAACCTCTTTATTTACATCCAAACATTCTGTAACATTTAATTTAATGTTCCTATACGGACCTGATAATGCAGAAATCATAAAATCAACATTTAAGTTACAAATATAAAAAAAAAATTTAACTTTTAGATTTCTGCACATTACTGTACACTATGCAAAAAGATTTTGAATAAGCCATTAGAATGCACTGAATGCACTTCAAGCACTTCAGTATAAGTGTTCTGAGTAAGCCCTACAGGAAGCATAAAAGTGGCTCGATGAAAACAATGACCTAACTGGAGGAAATTAAAAACAGTAGCAGAAATCCACCTGCTTTTCAGCAATCCGGTAATCCTAACCATGTGCACTACATTCCAGTCACATGTCAAAACAGATGAACAGATTTAGGACTGTGCCCTCTGTGAAAAGAGCATGGAATTTTTTCCATAAATCTTTACACACACGCAAAAGTGTCTCTGAGGGAAAGGTTATTAAAACGGAATGGAACATTTGCCGTGAGATATCTGTTTAAAACAATAAACCTAGCACAAAAACCTGATCTTCAATATTTGCCACTATATACTGAAAACGGTGCATGATTTATGAACATTTTGAAACCCATCAGTGCTACAGTAAATCAGGATCTCAGAACCTGAAGCGCACCTGTTCCAGAATTGCCTTTCTCTTTTTACTGTCAGTGACAGCCGAGAGCTGCATGTCTCCCATCTTCTTCATCTTCTCATCCATATCAATCTTCTGCTCCAGCTTCTTAATCTCAGCACGCAGGAAGCGCACCGTGTCCTCGCGGTGGTGCTGCCGGGCCACTGCCGTGGCACATGCCGAGTGGATTGCCGTGATCCAGTTCTCCAGCTCTGTCTGGCCTGACGTCTGATCACAGACACAACAAAAGATTGTGTTTGAATAGTGGACTGAAATATTATCACACTTGTGAGTTCCAGCAAGACTTGCTAAAACTTTGCTGATTGCAATGGTGCCTACCATTGCAATCTATATAGACATGTTTTATATTAGGCATATACAAAAACAGCTGTTTCTCATTAAACTGAATGGGAATTTGCAACAAACAGTTGTCTATCTGTGTATGTCTGAATCAAAGAATCGGGTAATTTACATGGTTATTAGGTCCTCCGTTTCAAGTGACACTGACCGGAATAGAAAATTTGCTTTTCACCTATCAGAATATTTTCATGATTAATTTTAATGTTATTGTTGGATCAAACCTGACAGATTGCCCTTTAGAACCAACATATGTGTTATCTGCAGCACAATGAAATGTCATTAAGGCACACAGATTTTCTTTATTTTTAACAAGCACAAAAACTGGTACAGCATTTAATGTTTAATCACCTAATTTCATTTCCTTAGAATGCAGTATGAACAGGTAGGAGCATTGCTATTTATCCATTGCAATCAGGAAAACTTACCTGGAAGAGAAAGGCATCACCTAATGAGTTACTTAAGCAGAAAACAAAGTCCTTTTTGGGGTGTTCAGGAACCGCCTGGACAATGCTGTTCTCAGCCCACACTGCATGTTTGGGAATGCTGTTGTGGTCAATTCCTGAGCGTCCATCAGTCTCATAAAGAAACAGTGTGCATCCTGGACAACAAAAGAGAAGAAATGCTAAAGATTTCTTTGATAGCAGGACAGTGCGAATCCAGCACAACTTCTTAATTAATAGTAGTTTTATACTCTTCGTAAATGCACAAGGTTAATGATATATGCAATATTTGACTAAAATTTGTTTGACATGAGTGCATCACACATCAGTGGCCACAAGAGAAGCAGTGCAAATCTAATTAGAATATCACACCAGATTTGTGTGGGAATTACATTCCACAGACAGAGACATCTTGGAACCTGGAGCAGACATTGCATTAAAATTCAAGGGCAAAGCAAGGCAGCTAGGTCAGAACTGATTTGTAATGAGCACTGAATAAATAAATAAGTGGGAATCTGAAGGGAAACAAGTATGAAGATTCATCTCCACCCTCCCATGATAATGAGAAAAGGAGCTGAGGACTGGGAGGGCAGCAGTCATTTGGTTTGACACAGCAAGGCAAAGTTGAATTACAAGCACCATGTCTGGAGGGGATACTTTAAAATTATTTTATTAGCTTTCAATTGATAAGGATAAAAGAGGTGTCATGTATGATATTTTGAGGTCATTCTTGCACAAATTCTGAATGAGCTGTATTTAGAATAGACTAGTCTAAGCAAAGCCTCGCTTAGCCGGCTAAAAAGCAGGAACTGCATCTTCAGAATAAACTAGATAGCACTTCCTGTGACCAAGGTCATTGCCTCCATGCCAGGTTCTGCCTTTCTTCCCTGATCTGTACACTGAGGTGCCAGGTCATAGAATAATTCTTATTCAACCCAACTCATCAGCCCCAACGTGTGTGGTTATGGGACAATTCCCTGGGTTGAAGAGACACTGGCAAGCTATCTCTCCCCAGACACTGCATTCTTCCTTAAGGCCATGGGGCTGCCTACAAAGCCCCTTCTAACCTCCTCAGCTTTGGTGGGCAAAGCGTACATGACGGCAGGTCAGGCCGGTGGCTGCCTGCACCCCATGGCAGTCTTGCAGGCATACCAGGTTGATCTGCTAAAGGAGCTGGATGAGGAAGAAGATATGAAAAACAACTACATCCTAGAGTTGTGTTGTGCCACAGACCCATCTCTTTGGGCCTTTAAGGAGACTGATAGGGCTCTTGGCTGGTCTATGGCAGCTCTGGTGGCCGTTGAGAAGCACTTGTGGTTGACTCTCTCTAACCTCTGTCATAGAGACAGAGCCTTTGTCTTGGCCAACTGGCCTGTTCGGCAACGCTGGTAATGCTGTCATCAACAGATTCCAGGAGGCCAAAAGGCAGTCAGTGGCCTTCCAGTGATTCCTCCCTCACCGCTCTCAGGCCTCTAGAAAGGGGTTCCACAGCCGGTAATTCATAGGGGTTCCACAGCCGGTACTTTATAGTTCCCAAGAAGGATAGGGGGCTGCGTCCCATTATAGATCTGCATCAGCTGAATCGCTCACTAATGAAGTTTAGGTTCAAGATGCTCACACTGAAACAAGTCATGTCTCAAATCAGGTCCGAGGACTGGTTTATCACAATAGACCTGAGGGACACGTACTTCCACGTACCCATCCTTCCTCTACAAAGGAGGTTTCTGAGGTTTGCTTTCGGGGGCGAAGCTTACCAATATCGTGTTCTACCGTTTGGCCTTGCACTCTCACCCCGCACTTTCACCAAGTGTGTGAATGCTGCTCTGGCTCCTCTGAGACTCCAGGGCATCCGCACACTCAATTATATTATTGATTGTTTGATATTAGCTTATTCGACTACATAAAGGAGTTGGGGTTAAAAAAAATGTTAAGAAAAGTGCTTTCTCCATTACCGAGGACCACCTATTTAGATTTAGTGTGGGATTTGACCACAATGCCTGCAAATTTGTCTCCTGCTCAGATCGAGTTGATCCTTATGGCCATAAAAAGAGGGAGAGAAGGCCTCTCATTCACTGTGAAGCAGTTTCAAAAACTGCTGGGTCTGATGGCAGCTGCATCAAATGTAGAACTGCTTGGCTTCCTGCACATGAGACGCCTGCAGTGGTGGCTCAGGACGAAAGGGTTTTCCTGGAAGGGCAACCCGTTTCGCACAATCAAGGTCACGTGGCGAGCCTTACAGGCCTTAGAAATATAGAGGAAACCTGGGCTCCTTTCACAGGGCCCCATGTTAAGAGCTCCCTGTCCCCTCTGGTTTTCCCTCAGTCACCCAGCTCCTCTCAGACTGGACGGCATGGTGCTTTCCCCCCTGTTGTGCTGCTCCCAGTAGTTCTGTAAAGCGTTCGCCAGTATGGTGTCTGTCTTCGTCTGGTAGCCCCTTGCTGGTCAGGCCAGCCATGGTTTGCAGACCTAGTAGCCCTTATCGAACACCCTCTCTGGGAGATTCCTCTCAGGCGGGATCTCCTCTCTCAGGCAGGGGGCACTCTATTTCACCCCCGCCCAGAGTTGTGGAGGCTGTGGCACCTAAGGGAGCACAGCTTTTAGCCTCTGGTCTCTCAGCCGAGGTTGTAAAGAGGATTCTCCAGTCCAGAACTCCCTCCACAAGGAGGTTGTATATCGCAACATGATGCCTTTTCACTATATGGTGTGAGAACCATTAGTTAAATCCAGTTAACCCGGTTGGCAGGTGCACAGCTGTGTTTTGTCTTTGTCTCTTTATAGAGAACGAAGTAACCACATGCATTTGAAACAAACTTGTGGGTTAACAGGACAACCCAAATTCAACCAACTACTATTAACTAAGCAGCTTAACTAAGTTAAGTTTATATAACTTATTAACACGTTCATGACTAATCATGATAAATGTTCACAGCATCACAACAGGGTGCCATTTGACGACAATCAGTGTTCTTACCTTTCAATGATACCCAGTAGTGCTTCCACTTCCGCTTGGTTGCCGGCTCCACCTTCTTATTCTTCTTATGCACCAAGAAGTTCTTTACAGCCAGCGCACCTGCCTTGCGTACAGTACCCTGCGTTGTCTCAAGAAACAGTGCCTCCGACAAGAAGGCAGAACTCGCTGTGCCACTGCTTCTTTCATCACTGACAGCTGAGCCTGCCTCCTCAAGGCTTTCAAATGTCTGTCGTGAGTTTAACTCAAGCTCCTGTCGAAAGTTCTCATACACTCCTTGACCTTCACCCAGCCGTCGTTCACGGTCCCCTCCTCCTCCACTGCTGCTACCACTACTGCTTCTAGCACTAGCTGCAGAGTACACAGAGAAAGACGCTGACATGGCCTTGCAGCGACGTGACTGGGGTTTAGCATCAACAGTCACACCATCAATGCCACTGTCTCCATATTCACTGTCCTCTCCTGCTGTGATGTCCTGTAAGCAACATTAAGGTTTTAGTCCCTTTTAAACACAAAACAATTTTTTGCTTGGTTGTACTTGGTGTCCTGATAACTAGACCACTATACCTGAGTTTGGTCTCTTGGACCCCAACTCTCTCTCGTAAAATAAATATTTGCCTTTAGTGCTGGTCTTGACTTTTAAAGACTTTATTGTCCCAAATGGTGTGTGTCTTGGACTTGTCTTTGTCTGATATAATGCTATTTGGATGTACCTCTGTTGGAACCTAAAAACATTTAGCTTGCTACAGTGAAACGGTTCCAAATAGAAGTTGTTTAGAAAGCTACCACCTTCATCCATCCAAAGAAAAAACATTTCAATCTACATTGCCTTCTCGAACTACAGAGATTAGTTTACTATTGCAGAGAATTAAAAAAATGGATGATTAAGGTCAATGGTGGTCTTTAAACCTGAGAAAAGTGCAATGGAAAGCGGATATGTGGAAGGCAGAATGTTGTTATTGGAATCCATTATGGAATTATGTTATGGTCAGTTTACTCCTCTCTACATCAATATTTAACATTTAGTCTTGATTATAAAGTCTAGGAACTGGATCATATTACACTTACAATTACATTAGACATTCAATGAACACAGCATTATTTCTAGATCATTTAACTTTATAATAGTAGGTGAAGAACAGCAAGCTTGAGGTCTGATCCAACATTATGGATAATCCAACATTATCAAGAGAACCATTGTACATAGTGTTAGTAAGAAGTAATATGTATTCTAAGGTACTTACGTGCGAAGTCTGGGCACGACGTCCTTGCATGCTGGAGCACAGTGCCACCTGTTGATTGGGAGGCCTTTCAGAAAGGCAATGAGAGCGTCTGCAGGGCAATGTGTATGCTCCATATCCACTGCCTTCTTCCTCCCCTGGTGACAGCATACTATTGGTTATCTTCCCTGCTGGTGACCTTTTGCTTTCTCGCCTGTATTTGTAGCGATTCCTAGAGCCCCGGTTTGTGGATGTTTTCTGGGTGCACAGCTCATCTAAAGAATTAGTCCTCTCACCAGTGTGTCCCTCGTGTCCTCTGTTTAATTTTTCATTTTCAGGCTCAGTGTTGTGAACAATCTCCTCTGTGCTAGTCAACTGTTCCTGGCTCAGGTCCGACAGTGAGAACTCAAGCGAGTCTTCCCGCCACATGTCAGCTGATTTGGAGCGCTTCTTGTTCTTTAAGCTTCCGCCTTCAAAAGGTCGATCATTTACTTTCTCCATGTGTCTATTTTCTGTCTCAACGAGGCCATTATCATCTTGTCCATCATCCACTACTGTTTCCCCTCCATCTTCAGATCCTGGTGTGGTACTCTGTTTGCCAGTCTGGTCATGAAATGATATCGGCCTCAGGTTTACGCCAACCGGCTCCACCCAAACGTGTCCGCTTAGTGCATCTGTCTCATTAAAGGGCTCCAGGCCATTTTCGCTCAGTGACTGAGGGATGCTAGGAGTGCTGCTTGATCTGGTGCTGGCTTCTGAACCATGGTGCTCCGTTATACCAGACGAAATGTTGTGTGGGCGCCGTGAATGCTTATTGGAGATCCGCAGGGAGTGTGACATGTGCTTGTGTGATAGATGGTTTTCAGTTTCAAAGTATAAGCTGTGGTCTCCATTCTGGCTCTCTATATTTCCCATGGTTTTGCAGCTGAGACAGACAAGAAGCAAGCTACCATTAGCAATTTTAGCACATATCCTACTATTAAAGCTGTCTTTAAAGCGAAGGTGTTGTTCCGAGAACTGAGCTTTCTCAACAACACATTAGCTCTCAAGCACTCAAACCTGATTGACCAGCAAACTGTACAGTCCTCCCACAGTGTTATGAATGACATACAAGTAAGTCAATGCGCTATGTACCACATTTAAAGGGAATGCTTTGTCAGAGCATGTGTACTCACAATGTACCTGCTGAGGTGAAATTCAGTGGAAGGCAAAAAAACTCTTAACATCTACAAACACACACACATGCACACACACACACACACACAGAGCCATCAGAAAGTGAAAGAGCTGCAGAGTGCATGTGAGTCTCAAAGACCAAAAATGTCTCTGACACAGAGAGTACATAGAGTACAGCTTACTTACATCCCACTTCAGCAACATTATAATAATTTTTCCACATATACGTGTTTTATAAGCATAAAATTAATTCATCAGCAGATGCCTTTTCTGCTATGTGCATACCACGGTTACAATTTCGAACAAAAAAAGATTATCAAAATGCACTGTTGAAAAAAAAGGAGGAGACAAGGTCGTGGTAGCTTAGTAGTTAAGGTGTTGGTCTTTGGATTCAAAAGTTAAGTTCAAATTTCCAGCCACACCAAGCTACCACTCCTGGGCCTCTGAGCAACGCCCTTAACCCCATAGCCGCTCAGTTGTATGAATGAGATAAATGTAAGTTGCTCTGGATAAGGCCGTCTGCCAAAATGGCATAAATGTAAATGCTTACTGCCATTAATAATAAAACAAGTACTGGCTCATTGGTCATTAGCAATTTTAATACCTCCTGCATCGAACAATTGGAACAGAGTTGGTGTTTTAGGGATAGTGTGATTGCTCCTTTTGTATAAAAGTGACTGCATTACCTTATTTAAACTCATCACTGGCATCACTGGGGGATGACACTGTTCACATACTTCATGGTCTATCATGCAATGGGTCTGTGGGACAAAGAAAACAGATAAAACAATCTTGCTTGCATTACTTGAAAATTTATAGTTTTTTTTTTGTTTTTTTTTTTTTTTAACAATAAATGGTCTTTTCTTTCTGAATATTACACTTGAATATGAAATATGAAAGCAAACACACACACATGCACACACAAAAGAGCACACATTTTTTTAGTTTTGACTGGGAAGAACAACATTAAACCTATTTCATATTTTATTTAAAATTATAGTGAACCAGCTGCAGTATTCAAGAAAAAACTAAATTACAACACTGCCAGCATGACCTTATCAATTTGCAGAAGGCAATAATAACAAACAAGGGGTCAAGTGGGGCATGTGTTGGGGCATGTGTTGCATACAATCAATACAAATATGTCAAATATTAAGTCCAAATTTAAATAAGTACGTACACAACTGCAAGTATACATATGCATAAATACAGGATCCAGATACACTTACAATTTACTTTATCAGGAACAGCTGTACACCTGCTCATTCATGCAATTATTCAATTATTTCTTACATGAGAGAAACCTTTCAAAGCTGCTGATCACCTAGGATTTTCTTCCCCTTTGGAGTTTTTGTACAGTCTTTCGAATTCTTTCTGTTCAACAAGGAATTCCCAGCTGTAGAGCTTTTTTCCATTCTTACCTTTGTGAATAAACTCTATACAACTCTTTCTATATATCAAAAAGATTCTGGGCTAAATTCTGAGTCATATTCTGCCCTCGGAAATGTGTTATCAAGGTCAATTAACTGTCTAGAAATAGATTATATAAAATTAGTCCACAAACAACTCTGACAAAATCCAACATAATGCTGCAGAACCTAAATAAAATATAATGAAAAGTACTTAATTGTTAGCCAAGCTTTTGAACCTTAAAAATAAACGGGGAAAAAGTAAAAAGCAGAGGTTGTATTTTGTTCATGTTCATAAGAGAATGTACTGTCTATGGGGTATTCAGTGTTTCCCACGGAAGAAATGTGTGTGTTTAGTGGGACGGGATGTAGTCTCGATCATGTTCTATTCCTCTGTCACTAATTGAGAGAGTGTCAAGGAGATAGAGGGGGAGAGACAGCACGAGAGTAGAGAGAAAAAAAAACAGTGTGTGAGAGAGAGAGAAAGAGATAGAGAGAGAGAGAGATAGAGAGAGAGAGAGAGAGAGAGAGAGAGAGAGAGAGAGAGAGAGAGAGAGAGAGAGAGAGAGAGAGCACATCAAGGATCCATGAACAGCTTTTCTTCCATGTGGAGTCTGATTCTCTTTCTCTCTCTCTCTCTTGTATGCATGTGTAGTGTGTGTTAATTGTGTTTGTCTGAAACAGACAACCTTGCTGTAGCCTTACACAGATTTGAGTTGGCCCCCTTTTCTTCCCCCTGCAGCACTCTACTCTTCATTTTCCGACCTCTTCTCCTTTCATCACCTCTGTGTCATTTCCTCTACAGCTCTTCTTTTCCTACTGTCTTTGCTCATCTGTCACAACAGCTGAAGTAATATTCAACAAAATAGATGAAGATCTCAACCAGATCTCCAAGGGAAACCAACAGACTGATCAACGTTGTCATTTGTCGCAGTAATTCCTTTGTTAACTAAAACATCCCCCCCCTGTGTTTAATCCAGTGAAACACATAGGTGTGATGTTCCTAGGAATTCATGAATATATTTGAGGATAATCCTGTATCACAAAGCCAGCCCCCTTTTAATTTCCTTATCTCTATAGTTTAACCTGCCTTCTGATCTTATCTAATTCTGTTTGTCTCCGGGCTTTTACTGATGTTATTTGATGCAGATCATTTTGCATATGAGTCAGAAAGATCAAATATCTCACCGAAGCCTTTTATAAAAAAAAAAAAAAAAAAAGTCTAATAGAGTTTAGTGATTAAATGAAAGGACAATTTAACATATAAATGTCATATTCATTTCACTAAACAAGAGACATAATGCTAGGTGAACCACATGAAGTCTCTCACTATTCTCTTTCTCAAACTTCTCAATTCCCTGTTAGGTTGCTGTGTCCGTCTGGTGCGATCAAACAACAAAAACGTGTTACAAATCTCACTATCCTGCCAGAGGTTCTTACAAAAAAATCATTTGCAAAAAGCGTAGTAGTGACAAAAAAGAAGGAATTTAGTATATTAGATTTTGCCTTTTAAGCCTTAAAAGCAAAGTGTACTCAGGACCAAAAACAGTCCTGTGAAATAAAATGCTATATTTATATATATATATATATATATATATATATATATATATATATATATATATATATATATATATATATATATATATATAAGCATTTTATTTATATACACATTTATATTTCCTGTTCCACTGTAGCTAATTTTCTGCATACCAGGAAATAGTGGCTTTAACTACAACTCCATGTTTGCATCACACTAGCAAAAAGAAAATGTACGTATAACTAAATAAAACATGCCCTGTGCTTAAGCCATGACACAAATTCTCCTTGTTTCTTCATTTAAACAAACAAACAAAAAAAATAGTATAATATAATATACTGTTATAATATTTATTTAATAATATAATTAACAGTATATGTTAAATATTTACAAAATGCTGTTCTTTTTTTTATGCAGTGATAATAATAGCAATATTCAACACAAACTCACAGCATTTCATGATATAGTCACAAAATGTTATCTATTGATTCGTGTTCATGGACACGAATTTCCCTCTTTTTTTGTGTCACTCAGCACGACAGGCTCCGTCTGGCTCTGTCTCCATAGCAATGGAGGCTGAGGATCATAGGTAATGCTGACAGAAATGCCAAATGTAATCTTTTCCCCCCATTTTTATCAGAGAATAAGGGTTACGGGTAGGGTTATACTGTAATAAATGTGTGTGTATCTAATTAACACAGTCTCCTTAATTAACTGCAGAATATATTTATTGTATTTTGACTGGATGGAATGTTGAAAAGCGTGAGAATGAGAAAAAAACAATACAGTGTCTGTGGTACCCAGTGGCAGAAAGAAAAATTGGCGGAGACACCAAAATATATATAGATTATATAATATAAATATATCAATAGATTACATTTTGTGACTATATCACACAAAATACTGTGAGACTGGGCTCCAATGTAAGGTGCTGAAGGATAATATTTTGAGTTTATAGCCATCAAATATCAATGTTAAAGATTTGTAGACTGTTGTAGACAAATGCCAGATGTGAGCACACTAAACTTGTGAGCACACTAAATTGTCAGAAAACAAGATATCTCTAGAAAAAAGCTTTACACTCCTGAAATGCCCATTCTAAAAAAGGCTGTTTATAGAAAAAGGCACACAGTGTAATTGTATACAGTATATTTGAGTATTAATCCCTGTGCAAGGTTTATAAGAGTTGCTAATAAGGACTGCTTGTGTGGGCACGCTCTTGCTATGCAGTGACTAAATTAAAGCTTTATTTAGGTTATATTTTCCTCTCATTTTGCTTGTTGTTTCCGTCTGCATTTATTTTAAGTACATGAAAGGTGATTAGATGAACAAAAGTTACATGAAAGGCAACAAAGCTGACAGTGTGTGCAAAGCTTTTATCAGCCGATATGAGTGCCGACTATTTAATGAGGAAATGACATTCAACACCTACAAATAAACACTTGATTTTACTTCATCGTTTAATAAGGGCTAGCGTTTGGTAATTTGGCATGGGGGTACTGATTTTACATCTGTTTTTAAAAAAAGGTTTCCCTGAAAACATTCATTAATGAGCCGGAAAATACCAGGTGTGAATATGAGAGGCGGTTGTCTGTCTCGGATGATCGGATCAAAATCGGACAGCGATAACTACAGGTCTGAGTGATTGGATCACATGATGCAATTGACTCTGTTCATACCTATATTTAGTGCTGTCTGTCTGTGATCCGATCATCCGAGACGGATTCTATTATCAAGTCTGAATAGGGCAAACGTGTCAGCTTCAATCCTGAACTGAGCTCTGTAGTGAAGAAAAGAAGAATGTAAAAAGGATAAGAGAGAAAAGCAGAGAAAGAGAAATCTTCTGTTTTCATGACAGCTTGCCATGTATGCTACCTTTCCTGAAAACAGCCATGAAGTAGCTTTCTGAAACTTTAATATCAGGCACATAGTAGGAGGCCTACCTCCTGCTTATAGTGTAGGAGGTGCTGATCTGAAGTCTGCTATTAACACACACACACACACACACACACACACACACACACACACACACACACACACACACACACACACAAACAGACATAGACACATATTACCACCTCCTACAGAAATGCACCAGAGCTGTAGAGTATGTCATCACACACTGAATCAGCCTCCTTTCCTTCCTATCAAGGAAGAAAAAACCGGAATCCACCCAATTCATCCTTATACAACACGAAGAAAAAGAAGGCATTGCACATTTATAATTAAAATGAAATGCGTCATCAGTAACAAGTCATTTGTTGTTTCGGAAGCCTCTGCCTCCCCCTTTTCTTTCTCTGGTTCCATTTCAAGGGAACATGATGATCACCCGACTCAAAATTCAGCAGTCTGCTTCTACAGGCTGTGGGGAGAAAGAGCGCAGGATAATGGGATAATGGAAATGAATGACTCCAGCAGCCCCTCCCCCGTATCTGATGGCATATTTTGTGAGCAGAATAGACTCCATGTGGAGTAATGTAGTGGGGGTTTGAGACGAGGTCATCCCTGCCCCTCCCCAGCTCGAGTGGAGGTCAATGTTTCCCTCCAGCTCTTCATTCCTCCTCATAGTACCTCTGCACTCCAGCTGCAACCTCGGATCAATACAGAGCTTAGCCAAAAATAGAGACTCTTCAGTTCTCTTCCCTAAATGTTCCCTTACATCCTGTAGTTGCCTCACATTCAACTGCATGGAAATAAACAAATTAGCAACAGCCCTGGATATGAATCATTCAGACAGGTTTCTTAGCAGCCAGGGAAAAGCTGCAAACTCACAGTTATTATAATCCTCTCTTTTATTCGGCTGTAAGAGCCGGCTCACAGCGATGAATGTAGAGAGCAGTGATAAAATGAGAAAGGATGCAAAAAAAGAAAAAAAGAAAGCCCAAACGACAGAGGAAGAATTGCTGTGGGGGAGATGAAGATGAAGACGGAACTGCATATTCCCACATCTACTTCAGCTCCAGTTAGTCAAGTGCTTAGGCTTTCGTTTTGAGTTGCTCTGCTTAAGGCCCCAGGCAATGAGTGGGGCTAGAGAACTCCCCTAAGCCCACTAGCACAGAAGAAAGAGAAAACAGTGGGAAGAAAGATAGACAGAGAGAGAGAGAGACTGGGTGTTCTTTTGTTGTCTCAGCTGGAGTCAGTAATTCAGGGTCTGTACAAAGCACGGCACTTTTAGTCTAATTGAGGGAGCAGAGACAAAATGACGATCAGGACGCACATGGCTGCATGTTATAGTGCTGAGTCATTAAAGACTACACATTGTGTTAATGTATTGGGAAGTAAAGCTCATCTGCTATCATTTGTTGAGGTTAGAAAGCAGAGAGTGTTTTTTTTAAACCAATTTAAATCTTGAAGAAATATGCATGCATTACTGGTTGTTACTTTCACAAATTTGGCACTAATTTGCGCCATTATAATCGCACATTAAATCACAAAGATTAGGATATTTCAACTCAATTGTGACCAACATAAATCACCTCCGTATCATATGAGACCATAGCATACCATTACTTTGACCTAGATTATTATACTGAAATCTTTTCTATTTTATTTTTCAATTCAATACATTTTTATTTGTATAGTGCTTTTAACAATGGACATTTTCTCGAAGCAGGTTTAGAAAGAATATGGTACGAAAGAATGAATAAGATTGTTTTTATTATTGTAAATTTGTCCCTAATGACTGAGCCGGTGGCGACTTTGGTAAGAAAACTCCTTGATATAGCATAAGGAAATAATCTTAAGAGGAACCAGAATCAAGAGGGAACCCAACCTCATCTAGGTGGCACCAAATGTCCAATTATTACAGTTAAACAATGTTGAGGTGTGCAGTGATAAGTGATCAAATGCAAACTGTAGACCTGAGTCATTGTAGCAGATTGTTGACATTATGTACAGTCTAAATCCATCCTCAAAGCTCCTTTGTTGCTCTGTAATTTCATGGATCCCCAAGCCTTTGATGTGACTTAACATTCTCAATCATGTTTCTAGAATATTTTTTTGAACTTAGAATAAAATCTCATTAAAATAAAATATAAAAATCTCTAAAATGATATACACCAGGCAACATCACATCACTACATATGTATTCATTTCGATTCATTTCGAACAGGTATCTTGATATGATAGGAAAGGAATTGAACATATTTTTGAATACATTGGAATTTTTAGAATGTCTGATGCAAAGTTTACCTACATATGCCCAGTCCATCGGATTATACTTAGAAAGAAATCCCAATTTAAATGCAATTTTTGTCCAGAATCTGGAAATTCCTGCAAATTAAGGTTAGATACAAAATAAATGAGAGGTTTGGCTTTTTAAACACCCGAACATTATATGCTTTGTCTGTTGCATTGACGACCTAAAAAGAACAGGGTACACACCAACTGCTCCTGCCACAATCCCCCCCAAACGACATTTATCATTTTACCTCCTCTGCAAACACACACATGCGCACGCATGCGCGCACGCACATGCCCCCAGAGCTCACAGGTATCAGGTTTTAATTCCTTCTGTTCTAACGTCTTCTTTCCTTTCTCTGTTTGTGACAGCACCAGCTCTTTTGTTTCCTAAACTCCAACTAGGTGCAGTTTCCGTTTAGCCAAACCTGCCCTAACATGAGAAAACATAGTCGTTCCTGCTATAGCTGCCTATCTCTCTCTCAGTCACCTGTTTTATCCATTCATGATATACTTTTATGATCCTACTTGTTAAACAGTGAAAATGAAAAATGCAATGATAAAAAAATAAAAGTGTGTTAATAGAATTTGGGGTAAAAACTCAGTAGGTGAAAGCCAGGCAGGTTTGAATGCATATATTTGAGCATGTAACCTTGTTGCCAGCATTAACCTGAAACTATCCAAACACCCACAAACCCGATCTTTTCAGTGCTGTGTATACACAACGTCACTGCCATTCTCCGGCACCTCAAACAACATTGGTGAGATGACTCATCAATCTTCTGCTATTTTACTGTCAGGCCGTAACGTATCGCAAATCGCTGTTGTGGGTGAGGGTGTGGGTGTGGTGCACTATGATAAAGATTGTGAAAGTTGAAAATGTAAAACTGTACCGGCATGGGAAATAAAGCAAGAGGAAGAAGGTGTGGCAAGTTCCCTTAAATATGTTGCACATTTTTTTTTAAGAGGGTGCACTCCCTTTTAAAGAGTACATTGCAATTGCAATACTATCAGTGAATAAATTATATTGGTAATAATATTGCTATTTAAGGTGGGCTTTGGGTAAGAAAAGTGGAAAATTTCTGATTGTACACGTAACAATCACAGGCAGTCTCACACTATCTGGTTTCACTTCTAAATCTCTGTTACACCTAAAGCCTTCAGGTTTGTGTGCTTCCCACATTCCTCGTCGGATTCCCAACTTAAGCAAAAGCCTTGGAATAGGGAGGAGTATGGAGAGTCATTGTTCTTAGCAAAGCTTAGAGTAAAGATGAGAACAGCAAAAATCCCAAAGCTGACAAGAAAAGATGGGGTTAAGGGAGAGAAGTTGAGCAAAAGAGAGAAAGAAAGAAAGTGAGAGAGAGAGAGAGAGAGAGAGAGAGAGAGAGAGAGAGAGAGAGAGAGAGAGAGAGAGAGAGAGAAAGAGAGAGCTTCCAGTATCTCAAGTCTTGGCTCGTTCACAGCAAGCTTATCAGTGCTGGTTCTGGTGAATTAATGTTTCCATTTTCCCTATTCAAGCCTCATTGACTGGCAAACTCTATGTATGGCACAATGCCACCACAACATTTCCATCTCGAATCAACTGGAAACGAAGATGATTAATCTGAGTGAACTAGGTGGTATGTGTATGACACACCAAATTTAAGACCAGCTTAAGTAGACAGTATTCTAGCTTGGAGATGTGGAGAAGAAATCCCATCCCAAGTACAAGCTACACATGTTAATAGTATATTCAATTTGTATGGGTATACAGTCCACAGTCTTGAGCAATTTAATTTTATCTTAAATAAACATTGGGGATTTTGCTGAGTGTACATACCACATGAGGCAACACAAAGGCTTCTATCATTACAGATTACTAAGCATTAGCCTGTGTCATCTTTGTTGTAAATGAAACTTGCATTGAAGCGAATCCAAACCATTAGCATGTGGACAGGGTTAAAGAATTTTGATATAGTGACTAGGGGGGGGTCAAGGGTGGTTTCTATACACTAACTGTCCATTTCTCCTAATAAAACCAGCAGACTCTTACCTCCTCCATGTCTGCACATGCACTGCTTTAAAGCCATGCATGTCATCGTACACTCTCATTGACCTCTTATTAATATCAGATGTGAACAGCAACCATTAGCTAGTATCACCAGTATCAAAATAAAATATTGAGCTCAGTTTGTGTATGTGAAATGTTACATGTACTCCGGTGTTCTTCATTTTCCTCCCATCTCCCAAAATCAAGCAAATCAGTGGAATGACTTTGCCAGTTAGGTGTAAATGTGTGCCGATTAATGTGTGACTTTGCTTATTGCATGTTTCTGTGTGTATTCTGGCATTGAGCCCAGCAATCCTGTTACAGAATCTGGGATTCACAGTTCTTACCGTTATGAAATGTGAACATTACGATGAATCATACATTTTAGTGGGTTTTAGTAATAGAGTATATTTATGCATGTCACATATAGAAAATTAAATATCTTTGCACTAATATGTCAAATTCCTGGGTGCTCATTCAGTAAAAGAAGCAGTTTAAACATACTTCTCGGCACTCTAGCCCATCTTTACACTTGTATCTCTGATTTATATTCCCTCTGAGGGGTTTAGGATTCAACTGAACTGCAGGCACTTCAAAGTCAGACTCATCAGGTCACCTCTCCAGTCGTGGGCTTACCATAGATTAAACTGCATGGCTCCCTGCTCCCTTAGTGCTTATAATGACAGGCATTAAGCTTGACCCAAGGAACTCTGTCATACTAGTCTATCACATGGTACCATGCACACACTCATTAAGACCTATTGCAATTTATATAAGCCAGTCTACCTACTGGGATGGCTGGAGTTCAAATTTGAACCAGTCACAAAGCTGCCACACACTGCACAATTTAGTAGTTACAATTTTATGCATTCCTTATTGCTTTATCTAATGACCTATGCAAATAGTAAATGCTAATGAACTATGCAAATATTAAATATTAAATATTTTATATATATATAGGACACAATTAAAGGACACAATTCAATTGTTAAATAGGCTTCTTTCTATGACAAGAACTCATCAGCTAAAAGTCCATCACTGAGACTAAGCTACAGAGAATTAAATTAATGGGTTCACAATCTGATACCTAGATTTAAGGTCTGTTTTAGGTCCTTGTGCTGTCAATGTGCAGTCTGTCCACTGAAAAGCCTCAATCTTTAGATCTAAAAGGCAAGTGAGTTGAATCAACTTTTAAATGCTGTGTCTTTTTGGTGGTTATTTTCTGCTGCATGTCTATGCAAAGCTTAATTCTGTTTTCTGTAACTGATCGTGCCAAATAGTTTGATCTAATTCTATGCCTGACTTGTGTAAAGCTGCTTTGAAAGCATTTCTGATTATGCCTAGTTTAGTAAAACCCATATCTACATCCCTTGTACACACATTCACCTACTGTGTTTTTACACACACGACTAGATGATGATTACCTGGTTGCAGGCAGTGAAGTAGGGAGAAATGGTGTGAGAATGGGGATTATTTCTGTCCTCTGATTTTGAGAGTGATAGAGTGATGATATGCAGGAGAGGAAGAGTGCACACGGTGTGTGTTGGGGGGAATTGCAGTGGGCGCACAGATGGGCCCTTCGGCTGTTCAGCGAGAAGCAGTTTGGCTAAGGGAACTTATCATTAACACTCTCCCACTGACACGCCTGAACAAAGCCCTGCAGCATGAGACACACATACACACACAGAGATACACACTCGAACAGGGAGACACCGACTGAGACACGGGTTTAATGCATCAACAAAGGCAACAGCACTGAGATTCTAGTTTGAATGCATTTTCATCAAATGATATATATTATCATATATTTATTTTATTTTCTTTTTTTCTTTCACAAGCCTCATTGCTTACTAAGCCAGCATGTCAAACGCACCTCAAAACACGCTAAAAAAATTTAATTGTGGAGAAATGGAACAGGTCTTATACAGAGTTAGACCATGAGTGGGAATGATGCAGACACAGCTTAATCAGCTGCTATTATGATTATTTACGCAGCACACTGCAGCTCTCTGGATAACAAACCCAAATCAGCGAGAGGATAAAAGGCTAGCTTTTAAAAATATTACTGTAATTCATGTTATCCAGACAGTTATATAACCACAACAACAGTAATACTGTCAAAGATTAAACATAAATAAAGAACAATGCAGATATTGACTAAGAGATTTCTCTCCTTTTGACTTTTTAAGTTTATATCTGTGCCAATTTTTTGTAATAGGATTTAGCTTCAGTCTCAGGACAATGCCTAAGGCAGCTTTTCACATCACATTCAGCAGAAAAAAAACATGCAGTTACTCGCTAATGCAAGCCACTACTAATTTATTTTACTTCAGAATTGGCTGAAGTAACCTTTAATAAATCAGTAAAGGTTCGTTATTGGGATATAAAAGAATAAATCAGGTAAAATGGTGGCCAACTTTTTGTTAGTGAGTTAATGCTGCATGTTTTGATGTATCCTCATCTAAGGATGTTGATTTTTTTCTACCAAGTTATTCTAAATTCTATTTAGGCCAAATATAGGTTCAGATACAAGAAAAGACGCAAGTGCTGAAACACCTGCTCTATAATAAACAGTACCTGATTAAAGATAAACATGCCTAAAATACATCTCTTGCAAGTTTAGACTATGCTTTGGAAATAAAACAGCATTGCTCTGTTTATAATATTCTTCTTGTTTCACTAATATAACAAATCACACTACCTATGAGAGGTATTACTAGAGTAGGATCTGAATAATACTTATATTTTTAAGTGAACTATTATTTATTTTTGCCAGTAACAAAACTAAAAACTTTCTTTCTGCTTCTCCCGTTAGGGGTCGTCACAGTGGATCATCCGCATGTTTGATTTGGCACATGTTTTTACACTGGATGCCCTTCCTAACGCAACCCTTCCTATTTATCCGGGCTTGGGACCGGCACTAAGGCTTGTGCAACCCTAATGGCTGGGGTTGGTTCCCTGACCGGGGATCAAACCCGGGCCGCAGCGGTGAGAGCGCCACATCCTAACCACTAGACCACCAGGGAACTTTTTGCCAGTAACATAACTAAAAATCAAAAAGTTTGGAGACTAACAAGCCAGCAGATGGCAGCACAAGGCTGCACACACAGTCACAGGGAGCACTGACCTTCATAAGTCAGTGTGCCAAAAGACATCATTGTGTGTACATCAGGAGCTGGTGCAACTGGTGCTAATCTGACCACATGAGTTTCTCTCCAGAAACTACATCTCACTTTGGACTTTGCCCTCTTCCCAAAGATCCAGCTCAATCCTGTTCCAGCACGAACAGCAGAAGATGTTGACATGCTCCGAAAAGAAGACTTCCAGGACACATTCCAGAAGTGGCAGGAACGCTTGGAGCAAGAGGTGCAAGGGGACTATTTTGAAGGTGATAGTGTGTAAACGTAGATTAAGAAAGTACTTTCTTGCTAACAGAGCTAGTCTCTAAACTTTTTGATACCACCTCGTACAATGTTTTTAAACATTTATTCATTCATTCATCTTAAGTTACTGTTTTATCTACTACGATAAGTGGTAATATGTGGTGGGTCCAGACCCTTTAATAGGAACAAAGGGTGTAAAGTGGAAATCTGTGCTAGATGGGACACCCTCCCATTGCAGGGCAATATGTACACACATTCACACACTCATTCACACAAGTTAATAAAGTTGGAGGAGACCAGAGAGCACAAAGGAAACACAATGAAAACATGCAAAACTCCACAGACACTAACTCAAGTTCAGGATTGATGTCGAAGGCCTGAAGCTGTAATTCAAGAGAGGAAGCAAAGTTAAAGAAGAAAATGTAAAGTTCCAATGCCTTCAGTGACAAAATTCTAGCTAAAATAAATGTGTATTATTTTAATCATATTTTCATCTCTTTTGTTCTAAGTTGTGCACTAGACCTGTATTCATGCATAAGTAACCTGAGGAACACACTTACATAAGTTCACACTATAGTAGCTTTAGGCCTACATTTTGCTACTAGGATCTCATTCACGAGACTGACAGAAGGGGGTTGGGGGTTCACATGGACACACCTAACACACCTGAGGGCAGATCATAGAATTTTCCACAGCTGATGGGCTGGGTTTATACAAGCCCTGGCAAGACCAGACAGGATGGTGGGGTGGGCGGAGGGTTCAGAGGGAGCATTTTAAAGAGGAGGAATGAGGGTTCTCCCGTTCTGCTGCACCTGGGTCAACATGCACTGTCTGCTAACAAATTGCATGTAAAAGAGAAGAAAGGAAAGGAAAAGGCGGAGAAGGAGGTGTAAGACTGCACCTTTTGTTTTGGCCCTGGAGGAGCTTAGAATGTCACACACAAACAATGAAGTCCCCCCCACACACACACACATCTCTCACACACATCACATCACACACACACACACACACACACACACACACACACACACACACACACACACACACACACTCTCTCTCTCTCTCTCACACACACACACACACACACACACACACACACACACACACACACACACACACACACACAAATTAAATGTTCGTAGAGACAGCCAAATGTTCAAAGAGTTATAGAGTTTTAAGAGTTTCAAGATTGGCATCTATGGACAAAATTTAAGACAAGATCCAGTGTGCCATTGTTCAAAGAGACGCAACCTTTTCCTAAATAGCAACAGCCATCAGAGGATATTGTTTTTACTTACAAACTTCAACTGTTTTGGCAGCCAGACATTTTCGGTTCATGCTTTTAAATGCATTCTGCAACGAGAGCTAAGAGTAGGTTTGAATCACAACACTCTCTTCCTAACATTACACACCAGTGGAGAAGAGAGGGCAGTCAGACTTATCTGTTCATCTGTGTGTGTGTGTGTGTGTGTGTGTGTGTGTGTGTGTGTGTGTGTGTGTGTGTGTGTGTGTGTGTGTGTGTTCAACTACAACAATTCACTACAGTATTAAGTAGTGCCATTTGGATCCCGCTACATGTGTGGAGTTTGGCATTGGACCTCCTGGAGTGTTAAAGGCTCTGGCATGGAGAAGCTGATGCTGGATCTGTGGTGATCACAAATGCTGAGCTCATAAAACTCGGAGCTACTAACCATATAGACTGTATAAGACTGCAGAAAGAACATCACTTATAATCTTATACTCCAGTAATCATGTTAGTTCTCACTCTCCAGTGTTCTGTATTGTTGAAAGATTTATGATCAAACTCTTGATGTCACCCAAAATGAGGATGGGTTTCCCTTTTGAGTCTGGTTCCTCTCAAGGTTTCTTCCTCATAACATCTAAGGGAGTTTTTCCTTGCCACAGTTGCCACAGCTTGCTCATCAGGGACAAATTCACACCATTCACCTTCACTGTTGATTTGTATAAAGCTGCTTTGAGACAATGTCTGTTGTGAAAAGCGCTATACAAATAAACTTGACTTGACTTGACTTAAGTTTGCTGTACTGCTGATGTATAAACATTGTCAGTGACTATATGCTTGCAAATACATTATTTCTTACAATGTAATAGACACCACTAGTTTACAGAAAGTCTCCTCACACTCACACTCTCATTTCTATATAAAACCATGCATCCCACACATCATTGCACACATACACACCTCTCCCACTTCACCTCTAAACAGTGATCTCATACAGCAGGCACAGATCCTGGGTATGTGTCAGCCAAAAACATGCAATTCACACACTGTTGTTTTTATCAACAAATTAAGAACAGGTTAGAATCCGCACACACTCAAAAATATATACACTCATAAGGAACTCATGAATTTGTTTGTGAATTTGTTTGAAATGATTGGGTAATAGAGAACATTAGCTCTGTACCATTAGTTTTATAATTTATTCAGTGGGTTCTAAGGTTTGGATGTAATGTAATGGAAATCAGGTACAATAGTAATTCAATATCTATTTACTCAACAATACTCTTAGAATGTTTATCACACAATATTGGAAAATAGGATTGTGTTACTGAAGCTAAATATGTTGCAGTAATATTTATATATGTAAAAAGATTTTTGAGTCAAGAACACTTGACTGATTAAACATTCTGGGAACCAAAAGTTCTCAGAGTTGTAATGTTGATGATAGCTAGTAGAAAACGTTCCCAAAACATTTGGTATATTTTTGGTAGTTTATATAAATTCTAAACCCATGATTTAATATAATAAAAATTATATCAAACATGCCTTAAGCATTTAATATAAAATACCAAGCAAGATACATATTTAAATCCAGAACTGTAACTGTAAAAAAATGATCAACCCTTTCTGCTAATTGTACAGCTGCTAAAGTTTTCTCCCTAGTGAATTATCTGGCATTCGATTTTCATAATAATTTACATGCGCAAAAAAAAAGAGATCAAACTTTGAAGTTCTTTAAAATTTGCATAAACCGCTGGCAGATAGGCCGAAAATGAGGAAGTCCACTTCAGGTTCTGAAACATAGGCCTTTGTGGCCTTTATGACTTCCAGCCTCTTGCCTCAGGACACAGAATGACAATTTGGCAAAATGTTTGATCAGGTGCTGGATGCTGGATGGAAGGCACATGTCCCACTGCAGTCCCAGTGCTGTGGGGGGTTTGTGTCAAGTTCCAGTGCAAGGACACATAATGCACTGGGAAGAAAAGGCTCTCCCATGTCAGCAGGATCCAGCCCAAAGGGGAAACACATACAAAAAAGGTGCATGAGCACAAACAATAGGAATGCCTCAAAGCATGTAGGCTGAGAAGCAAAACAGGCTACCTCTTGAACCTTTCCATTCAGTGGTCTGATTTCCTTTGCAGGTTACCAAAATGATTGTGACGAAAGACAGCGAAGGCTGCTTGATCACAGACATACTCCCATGTGTGAGTGGGTTAAATACCTTTTACTCTGGAGTTCATCATTTCACATTGTACTGAGACGCAGCCGAGTGGAAAAGAACCTCATCAGCACACTTTTCACTGTACGCACACACTCTCACACACTCAGAGACCTGATTTCTCCCTTCTATGTGCTTCTTGTAAGTGTCATACGTTGACTTCTGTCACCAAACTGCCATAGCACCTGAGTATCATGGCCCATTTGTTTGTCTGAAGCTCCTCGCCTGAGCCTGTCTTCGCTAACGCAAAGTCTGTCACAAAGGGGTGTGAGAAAAACTAAGCAAGGGCTCATGGTGATGTAAGATCAGTATATTACAAATTACTAGGCAACTGTTATTGTGTAATAACTGTTGTCTGCTTGATGAGCTAGATTTTATTTTAAGGTATTAAAATACATTTTAATTAGGTAGCCAATTGATAGGTCAACAGACATCTGACAAATTTTACATTCAATGCATGTACTAAAATCTTTGGCAGAAGCAAAATGAAACTTTTGCAGCCAATATAAACCACAAAACAGCAACTCGGACAAAGAAACAATTGCTGATACAAACACTCACAATTATTTTTTATATTCACTTTGACAAAAATACAGAATCTACTTTTGGATTGTGAAAAAAATCACCCCAATGTGTGTGTTTAGGTGTGAAATTGATGAAAAGATGATTCAGCTGAGGACAGAGAAATTGGTTACAGTCTTTGTTTTGGTCAATGTAGGACTACTCAGGAGTGCACTAATCCCAGCAGTTATAATAGCTCTTTAAAAGAGCAATTACAGCTTCTCTGTGTGTTGTCCATTTACTCTAAACTTTCAGAGTGAATCTGCCTTGCCAGATAGTTTTACTTGTATGTACCAGTAAAACTAGACAAATAGCATTGCAAGATTCTGGTGGAATAGAAGAACACACACAAACTCACACAATACTACAATAAAAGTACAAATGAATGTCTGTAACACATTCTTCGTCAAGATTTTGCTGTTCCTATGGGGATATATATATAGACTTCACATACCACCATCTTTTCTCAAAACACGAGGAATAAGACAAAGAGAGAAACATGGGGGACGAGTGAAGGGATGCAAAGAGAGGGCATTAATTAGACATTGCATTGCATGGAAAGAATGAGAAAACAAATTTGTGGGTCCTTTTTCAAATGTCCCAACCCCACCCCCAAAAAAGGGTCCCATCCTCCTAGACCCCCTCCCTCTTGCCTCCTCCTCCCCTTTTCCTCCTCTCCTGCTCCCCCCAATGGGTGATTTTGTTTAAACAGCTATCTACCCCTATGCTAATAGTTAAGCAGGGGGGGACACAGGGCATTAGGAAGACACACATTAGCTTAAGAGAGGAGGAAGCAGCAGGGGAGGAAAGGAAGCACATAACACGTGCAACTCATTCATTCATGGAGCAGATAAAGGATAAAGGAGGAAATTTGAGCTAGATAACATAATAAAGGCTGCGTTATTGATTTCATTCGATTGCAGCATGTTCATTTGTATAAAATATTATTTATAGTTAGAATCAACGTCTATCTTTCGGGATGTCAATTTATCTGCAGTTGGGAAAAATAATACAGAGTGACTGTGGCATAAAAGCAGTGTGAAAAACTAGGTCACTATAAAGTCTCTTTCTCTCTCATACAGACATACACAGCATGGTCTCTCATTGACTTCATTAAGGTGTGCGTTAGACATGCTGGGGCAATGCTACGACCCATTTAAGTCGCACTATCCAACCCCTCATTCATTCACACAAACACACCCACACACCTACATTCACGTGCTACTACAACCTCTTACCACCCCCACAGTGCACCCCGATGCACCCTTCTCCGCTGGGGCAGAAAGCTCGAGTGAAGTCGCTTCAGGGTTTCTGTGCATTCAGAATAAAGCATCTGTGTCTCTTTCACACACAACACATACATCGCTATTTTTGCAAGCTATTTCCACTGACCCTTGTATTACACCAGCTGGATAATACTTATACCCAACCACTACACACAGCCCTGACTGTAACCGAGTTAGCACATCTTTAACCTTTTTTTATTTTTCTAATAAAAGTTCAAGCATGTTTCATCACGTGGAGCAAGAAAAATAAATCAATTATTAACATATACACATTAATGCATTGGCATTCATCTAAATTTCTCTAGACAGCCTGTTCAATCCGGTTTGTCAGAAAAATAAAAATCTAGCCTTAACCTTATCTCAACATGCTTTTCAATTTGCACCAGTCACATGGACAACTCTGATAAAATACAACCCAATTCCTCAGATAATCTCCATTTGAAGAAAACGTGTTTAAAGCACCGAGTCAGACATCCAGACTGAGCCACAATGAGTTGTGACTGTGATAGAAAAAAGCTGATAAGGCCAACCATTTGGAAGGCAAGAAGTGTGCTTGCTGAGCGTAATCTTCTGTCTACAGTGTATATGTGTGGGTGTGTGGGTAACTGTTGCTATCATGCTGGGAACCAGAAATCACAACAAAGATCACGTTTTTGTGTGTGTAAGCATGTCAATTTGTTTGAAAGAAAAAAAAAACCTTTCCCTTTGGTCATTGAGGTTATGGTTAGGGTTAGGTGTATTAGGGTAGCACTAATGATGTGCATTAATAAGTAAGTCAGTGGAATGTCCTCACAAGGACAGTAAGATATGCGTCTGTGTGTGTCACAACACCAGGGAAACTGTAGTGTGATAAAGAGAAGGGACTTTCTAAAAGAAGCTACCCAAACACTAAAACCAGAGTCAGCAGTACACAGTTAGCACACAGACACACACAGGCTTTCTCTCTCTCTCTCTAACACACACACAGAATTGTGGCTCATTGTCTCTTAACTCTCCTCGGTGTGGAGTGGAAGAGAGGCAGCAGGTCTTTGTTTGGGTTGGCTCTCCTCCACCACAGTGCACACTAAGCAATTCCATTCAGAAGTAAAGTGCGAGGACAGAACATGCTTAAAGTCTAGGAGCAAGCCTCTTTCTTTCTCCTCCACACATTCTCCCTATCACTCTTTTGTCTTTCTCGTGCATTCTTTTTTGCTTTTGTGCTCTCTGATTCATATCACACGTTATAAAAAAGCCAGTCGTGACACATTTTCCGTTTCTTTCACTCCTGTGTGTCTTATAGTCATCCGCCCCCCCACCCCCCCCCACCCACACACACTCTTTCATCATTTTCTTCCCATCATAGTTTGCACTTCAAATGGCTTATTAATGGGTGTTTAAAAACAAAGAAATTACAGATATAGTAAGCCCAGGAGTCATAAACACAACTCTAATAAGCACTATTGACAGTTGTGGTCAGTGACTTCCTGTGATTGTCATTCGTACTCTATAAAAGGATCAAAAGAAAAATACGAATAAAAATAGCCCTGAAATCAAATATCCCACTCTCGCTGCCCTTGGGGTGTCTGGATGCCTGCAATGACACTGCACAGCCGAGACATACATCAGCGACCTACTGACCCCAGCAAGAGCATAGTCGTGTCTCCCGCCTTCTCTCTGAATTCACATGATCCTCATCTTCTGACCCCTGTCTTCTATTCCCACAACTTACTCTCTGGTTTTATTTCCTTCCTGATCTTCGGTTTTCTCATCTTTCCGTTTCCTACACAAAACCCTCCATCCCTCCCAGTGTGACTTCCTTTTACATCATCTCATCCTCCTCTTTCTCTCTCCACACTCTGTTCGAGTTCTGAGTTACAAGTCCGTTTGGAAATCTTGTGAAATATTTAAAAGCAACTGTCCAAATAACTTATCCACTTTAAGGGGGAAGAAATAACTTAGACCAGACCCACACACGCTGAAGGTCAGAGTTCTGGGATGGCTGCAGTTTTGACAGGTTCAGATAAACACAACACTTCCAGTACAGACTCACAAGCCCCGTCATTCTCTGGCAATGCAATTAAAAAAAAGAAAAAGTTCACGTGGAATTGAGCGAGACAAATGATAGATCTCACTCCACTGAATCCACGTCTTACTGCACACAAGAAAGAGACAGATGATCATGCTCCCCCTCTACTCATCTCTAACACCTCCGTCTGGAGGCAGGGGCTTTACGACCACAAGGCAGTTTGGTTCAAAGACCCGCACCTCCACCCAAAACAATGTTGGCCACACACACACACACACACACACACACACACACACACACACACACACACACACACACACACACACACACACACACACACACCAGTTGTCCAACAAAGGTAGTAATCACTATTAGGGAAGCTTTAAGAACAATGTGAAACAGTTTTAAAATAACAAAATGTGTGGTCCGGCTCTCTCTTTCTCTCTCTCACAGACACATAGTAGTTATAGTTACATCAAAATTAAAAAAAAGCATTATTTCTAAAGAAACTAAGGAAGCACCTATAAATAAAATCAATTTATGACTTGTGAGTACCTCTACAAGTCCAAGAACTGCAGCTCCTATGCCTCTTTTATGAAAGAAAGAACTGCAGGTCATGTAGATCCTCAGGAGTCCAGGTAAATTTGTAGATTCCACCATGAGCTGAGATTCCTCCTTTTCTTTCTCTTTTTCTATTTCCACTGTGTTACTCTTGTTTCTCCAACCATGTGTAGAGTATAGTAGTCTATCCGCTGGTGAGTAGAGGGTGTGTGTGTGTGTGTTTCCCTCTCTCACTCACTCACTTGTTCTCTTGCTCCTCCCTTCTCTTTCCTCCCCCTCTTTCTCTCCTTCTTCTTTACTCCCCCTCTCCAGTCTCACCTCCTCTGGATCGAGAAACGACTGCCAGCATGCAGTCTGGCACTTTGCCTCCAGATCACGTGACTCCCCCCCCCTAGACTAAACTTTGCATTTGCAAAAAATCTTCTGTTCCACTGAAGTAACAAGGGAACTTTATCAGAAGGTCCATCCAGGTAAAAACCATGCACAAATACAGACACACTTCATGGATGGCTACCTCTTTTTTCAAAGACCTCCTTCGTTTTCATGCTGTATTAAAGTAGGTAAAGGGATATCTTTAAGCCAGCTGATCACATTATCATAGCTGTTTTCTTATCTCCAAATGGTTAGAGCGTGGGAAAACATTATTCTCTCACACGCCTATGCATTTTAAACCACAAGAACCTGGCGGGATCACTCATGGCTAGAACAAACGCTATTATTGTTACAGTAACTGCTGGTAAATGAGTAACCATGGATGTCTAGGAGCACTGATCAGTTGTTTTCATGGTTGGCTGAGAGAGCAGGACATTTTGGACTGCTGCCAGTGACAAAACCTGAATTAACACCCTATTACAGACGTCACACATAATGCAGTCGATGTAGCAATGCTGAGAATTTCGAATGCTTTAAGCACATTTCACTCTGTTGAGTTTCACTGCAAACAGAAAGAAGATTCCAGGGAGGGAACCCTTTTCTAGCCCTTAGCTGTTATGAACACAAACACACACACACACACACACACACACACACACACACACACACACACACACACACACACACACACATACACACGCCCCAGAGGTATGCCTATGGACATTTCTGTTCATCAATAAAGATAACTGCTCTATATATAAAAGATAATATAAGTGGAATTGCAATGCTAGGAGAGCACAGTGCACAATTTGGGTACAATGTAGAAATGGTACTAAAATAGTTGCAAGTAAAATGAAGTACAAATAGTAAAAAAAAAAAGACAGAGGTGACAGAAGTAAGATCATGTTTTGTATTTTTAAACCTCCAACTCAAACATGCAATTCCAATTTAATGTTTCACTCCCCAAAAATGAATGCAAAAGTTATAAACCTGGTTTTATCTTATACCCTGTCATATACCAATTTTCCTCTTATTAATTGTAAATAGAAGCATTGTGGAGAAAAAGAAACTATGACAGGAAGTAGCAGAGATTATTTGTGCCTCTGTTTAGTGTATGAAGCTGGAAAGTTAACTTTCAAAATAGATCAGCAATACTATATTGAATCTAATTTTCATTTTAATTATTGCATTACCACATTAGTTTGTGTAATTTGTGCATTAAAAATGCATTGACATTTTATATAGAGCTTCAACTGTTGCTAAGTGGAACTACATCTGCATGTGACAACAGTTTGCCCACAAGAGACAAAGACACAAGGAACTTTTTTGTTGGTTAGTGTGAATGCAAATACTGTGAAATAAACAAAGGTAAATAGTTGCTAAAGAAAAAGACTCTGCGTTTAACCTGCCCAGACCTGTCAAATCTGTTAAAGGGTTAAAATGGAGGAATCATGAATTGCTATCCTACATTCAGGACTATAATTTTCTGCCATCCTTGGTCTTATAATGACAAAGCAAGCTAGATCTGTAACTTTTGTGTATTCGGTCTGAGGCCTCTACATTGTGCTCAGGCTATTCATGTCGAATTAAAGAGCTTTACTCTATGGCAATAAAGCAGGCTGGACTGGTACTGTTAAACTCAGAACTTAGTGTTATTAACAGTGGCACACAAGCAGCCAAAAAAGGGCGTTTAAAAAAAAAAAAAATGCTATTGACGAACAATTGTATCATATGCTAATCTGAAAGTCAAAATCACATGAACTCTAAAAACAAGGTTTCAGTCAGAAACCACCTTGCAGCCTGTATGTACACTGTTCCTGGCTTGATTGAGATTCACTTCCGCTATACACCACAGTGACAAGAAAGACACACCTTCCAGGCACCTAGGCGTGGGTGACATTCCAGCACGCGAGGCGCATTATATCCATGTGAAAAGGGGGCATAGGGGACACATTTGGCATTAAAAGACAATACACTGAAGAATGAGTGCTAAAATTCACACCGCATTACACCAGTCAATCTCCGTGTGTGCAGTGACAGTTCAGCGTGTCAATACTTGCACACACAAGAATGGCTCAAACTGCAGGATTTACCTTCAAAATGCCATTTTGAACAGTGCATGTTGTTACTCAACCTCGTTTTCACATTCTGTACATATATTCTATGCATATCTTCTGCACATAGATACCTACACACTCTTTATATGTGTATACTGTTTATATGTGTGTGTATATATATATATATATATATATATATATATATATATATATATATATATATATATATATATATATATATATATTATAGGGAGAGAGAGAGAGAGAGAGAGAGAGAGAGAGAGAGAGAGAGAGAACACATATATAAAGCAGATTACCAGAACACTTGCAGTATAGTCTATAGAAATACTGACCTGTTTTTCATCAGTAATATTTTTGCTTTTTATTATTAAAATCTGAACCAATCAATGCCCTCTCTGTTTAAACTTGATGCTTTCCTGGATTTTCCCATTAAAGCTATTTTTTTTATTTTTAAATCAGTATGAACTGTAAGGAGACTCTAGCTAAAGATTACATCAAAACATGCTATGGTTCATACCTGCTGTATGTATATGTTTAATATTTATAAGAATTTTTATTTATAACAATGCCTTTAAAAAAAAAAAAAATGAAATGTAAATGTAATATCATTTTTGGTTGCTGGAAAAACAGGTATAATTCAGAAAAGAAAACACAAAAAGCTTGCAACATTATACCACATATAGTTTTTTTTGGTTTTGGTCTATCCAGGCTTAATGTTACTGGGAATCTGAGTGTGGGCCTTTGTCTAGCAGTCCACCTCATCCTATTTCATTGCACAATGCAGCACAGATAGTTGCCTAGAACAAATGTTATCATGCATTCTTTTTTTTTTTTTTGTCATCGGTCCAAATTCTCAAGCAGCCATCAAAACAATCAGGCATGTGTAATGACTACATTAGTGCATCTCTATCAGAATCTGTCTTACTGTAGTTTCACCACTCTACAATTCTAATGGGGGGTGAAAGGGCAGCCTATAGTCTATTGATGAATATAAAGTGGATTGAGAAGACTCTGAGATAAAGCGAGAAAATAAACTATTTTCTCTCTTCAATACCTCCTTCTGCCTGTCTCTGTCTATCTCTCTGTCTCTCAGAAAAAGTGTTGAGGTCTGCAGTGCTCTTTGTGCTAGTGACTGACATGGTTTATTCATTTGGGCTGCAATTCTCCACTGGTGTCTGGTGCTTGCACACACACACACACACACACACACACACACACACACACACACACACACACACACACACACACACACACACACACACCTACACACACATTCAGTACCTTCCCTGTGAAAAATATGGGCTTATGGGAAGTATTAAATGTTATCTACATATGTTTGAGCCTGCACATTGAGGATATGTGTGTATGCATGTGTATGTGTACAATCCTATAGCTCTGTTTCCACACCTGGTCTCCTATCTGTCATCTTATCAAGAACCAACCACACTTTAAGGAAGACTGCAAGACCTCTCTCTCTCTCTCTCTCTCTCTCTCTCTCTCTCTCTCTCTCTCTCTCTCTCTCTCTCTCTCTCTCTCTCACACACACACACATACACATACACACCTTGTATTACTATATATGTGGAATGTTTTCATATCTAATAAAGAATCCTTTTTGTCCTTTTTTATACAATAGGAAAAATATCTCTACTGGAATCTGCCAAAACACAGACATTTACAGATCCCGATAAAGCAACCAAATGACCAGACAGTCAAAGAGAGCGAGACACACACAGGCATACACATCAAATACACCACACACACACCAGGCAGGTTACAGCCTGTGGGAAACAGGATCAAAGGCAAATCGTGGCATGGCCTCTCAATTACGCTGGCAGCTGACCACCCAGATCCATCAGTGTCCCAATTACCGTGAGGAAGTGTGTATTTATCTTGAGGACCAACATAACGCGCAACTCCTTTTAGGCAGCCAGACGTGCACACTTGGCACACTCTTGCTGGGATGTTCAGAAATACAGCGAGAGAGGCAGACAGGTAGGAGTGAACTGTCTAGCAGGTCTGCTCTCACCTTTTCATCCCTGAGCAATGTTGGCTCATTCTGCCCGAGGCCACCTGGATCGAATGCATGCATATTTATTTTGGAGACGCATCACCTGCTTGACCAAAGGCAAGGATAAATGACCCACCTGGAGGTTAAAGAGGGACTATTGTTTGTGATTCATTGCAAGTGCATAAAAAAAATGAAAAGAATGTGATGAAAAGAAAAACATTGTGAACATATATAATATTTTGTCCTCCAAAGGGTAATGGTGGAAGAGTATTTAAAAAATGTGACTATTTTAAAACAAATACATCTAAATGATGCAAAGGGGAAAATCTGAAATAATATCTTGTTATATTTATAGAAACCTTAGATACTGATAGAGTCTATAAGGTTTTTCTCATGAGGTAAAAGACCTCAGTAATCCAATATAAGCCATATGTGTCTTCTGCAGTTCATAAAGGTCACTATACTGTGTTATGATTCAATGGTGTGATTTGATATACTATGTATTTGAACAGATCTAGAATTGTCTCTTGATATATGATGTCCAGTTGTAACCGATAAGAAGAACACTAATGTGTAAGCGGTATGAAATGGTAGCTCACATAATGGTAGCTGATGAGAGTTAAAGGTTTAAAGGTTTCACTACCAAGCTGCCATTCCTGGGCCCTTACCCTCCTCTGCTCAGTTGTAAGTCGCTCTGGATAAGGGCATCTATGTAGCTATGTAAATGTAAATGTAGCTCATTGGATAAGATGTTGGATTTCTGATCAGAAAGTCAGGGGTCCAAATCCCAGTACCACCAAGCTGCCACTGCTGGGCCCTTGAGCACAGCCTTTAGCTCCTAATTTTTTCATCGCTATATGCCAAAAATGTAAATGTCCTGCATCTAGAAAACGAAGGAAACCAAAATATGTGTGAGGACATAAAGTACCACAGAATAACCTGAGTGCAGGACTGAATCAGGGATCGAACACTAAGCATTGTAAGCTTTGCATTTCAATTACACTGGGAAGAGAGGTTTTTAACTTATTTTAATCAAGGTCGCTCTTCAGTCAATACTTGTAAACTTAACTAAGTTACATAACCAGTGAATAATATGCAAAAACTTGTGGTAGTGCCAACATACAGCATGGTGCAGCATTACAGTGTTTCATCAGGTGTTTGTATGTTTAAAACCTGTCAGTGTCAAGCATGGCCTTCTTGCGAATTTCAGAAAAAATCTCATGTTTCATATTTCTGCGTGACTGCGTATCTCCTGAGGAATTTAGAAGGAACGTTTGACAAAGCTGACACCGAAATGACAAACAAGAAAGGATAATTATTAAGTCTCCAGAGATAGCAAAGAAAAAGCCTTCAGCAAAAAATCCTCCGGGAATAAAGATAAGTATTTTGTTGCAGATACATATACCCAGGATAATACACTGATAAGCTTGAGGGGCTTGTTTAGTATATGTCTAGCTTTTTACTAAACTGCTTAGTAGAAAATCCCACTGTATTTATGTCTCACTCTCCTAACAGATTCATGATTAATCTGTTTCTCGGCATGGAGATGCATCGCACAATTTTAATTTTAACTTTGTACACCTGACAGATGAGCTCTAAATAGCCACATTCATAGTAATAAGTGTGTAATAATATAGTAATGAAGGTTTGAAGCAGGAAACCCCACTTCAGTCCCCTCATGCCCGGAGAGATCTTTAATAAAAAATGCGGGGTCAGAAAAAAACAAAGAAACAAAGAAAGGACAGAGGAGGTAAGCATCATTAGGCAAAAAGCCCAGCTTGTGTGTGTGTATAGTGTTCCAATAAAGCAATTTACATCAAAGCTCTCACAACTCCAGTCCAAGGAACAAATTAAACCCCATTAAGAAATGATGTGGAAAAAGAAAAGGCCTCCCATTCCCTTGCACACACACACACACACACACACACACACACACACACACACACACACACACACACACACACACACACACACACACACACTTTCTATTTAATGTTTATGTAAAGAATAACAGGGTGTATGAAAATATTTCTAGTGTTCATCAATCCTCTGATTCCACAGCAAGTTGCCAACAATGTTTTTTTATGATATGCTATACTTTTTGTCCGTTTATAGTTACATTAACTGTTATGGAAAATCCATTTGTCAAGGTGCTGTTATAAATAATTTTTCCTTTAACATCTTTTTTTCTCTTTTAAATGTGAATAAAGCATACAGATTCTAATGATGAAGAGAAAGAAGAAAGCACTGCTCCGAGGACTTTCCCGTAAAGGAAACAGATTTGTTACAAATGCTTATAGCAAATTTTTACCACATTGACAATAAAATAAAATAGTTTTCCTTAATAATATCAAATGCAAACCAAAATGAGCATGGTCTTTAATGTTAAATAGCATTACTGTAAAGATAGCATTGATAAAAAGATTGATAGGTTTATTATTAGCTAGATTTGGATTATTATAGTGCATCCTCCATACAAGTCACTCTGAATTTGCAGTTATTATAGAAAAGATAAAATAATCAGAATTTATTCAAACCTGTAAATGATTTACAGCCACTGTCAGATCTGTTCTGTCCACTCAGGATTTTGCATTCAACAGTGTTACGGAATAAAATGATAAAATAATGGTTTTTAATCATATGAAGTCTTCATGTCACGACTATATTTCGTTGAGGTGTACAATCATCATAATCTGCATAGCTGTTTGCATCTAGTGTTGCGTAAAGGTATGTGACCTTTAATGGCAGTTTTCTGCTTAAGGCTAAACTCCTCACAGAGAAACCTTGCAACAGACAGAAAGTATAGAAGGAAGGAAAGCACTTTCAAACATTACTATCATTTCTTTCAGGCGAAGCTTTTGTAAAACTTTATGCATGTGCAAACACACACATTCACTCAAACCTTGATTCTAAATTCTAAGCCTGATGTTCATGAAGGCAAACTTACAAAGAAAAAAAAAACATTTGTCATACATAAGAGGAACATGTACTCTCAATGTGTGGTCACAATCAGCTAGAAATCATACTGTGCAATTCAGTTTGCAGTCACATATGGAATGTAAGATAGAAAATAAAAGCAGGGTTGGGCAGTGAGATAAGAATTGGATACATGAAATGGCACTGTAGAAGTGGGTTATGAGTTGCCACTTCCACTGTTATATGGACTAGCAATTTAATGTAACTCACTCCTCTATCATGCCACTCAAATATATAAAGAAATACTCAACCATTATCACACCCTGCACAGTAGTATTTGAATTTTACATTATCCAATTTGTCCATTCCCATCCAACAGCCAGTTCCCCCTATAGCAAAACAGCTACTAAGCGGGTATGGTGAAGATTTGCCATGCTTGCTCTGAGATATGTGAAGCCAGCCATAGCTTTCAGACCTGCTACTCACGGGTTATTACAAGGTAGCGGAATAGACTCTAAAGAAATTGCCACCTACCCTCTTCCACATACATGAGCTCAGACAGCTGCAGTTGGCTGTTATAACAGTGATTGACAAGACAGAGAGTATGCCATCCCTCCCACCCAGAGAGAAGGGGCAATTTGGCTCTAGGCTGCAGATGGCTGTAGCATTGTTTGAATTTGAAAAACATCTGCCAAGAGGATGAATGCTCCTTGTCCACACAAGAATCACAGATCGGTCTATGCCTTCTTTTTTGACTTCTTAACAATTTCCTTTACAGCATCTTACTGGATTATTGTTTGAATTGTTGTTGCCTGAATCACAAAAATAAACTACTCATACTAGTAAAATAGTCAAGGCTATAGCATAGAATCAACACTTACTTCAACAGTTCCAGTTCCAAAAGCAGCTAGTAAGTTTGAGAAGTATCTTGAACTTAAGATCTCGAACCCTAGATATGTGAGGAATCAATTCATGCTCTGTGGCTTGAAGCCTACATTATTATAAAATTGTCATTTGGTTTTTTTATTTTCTTTTTATTAATGTTAGTATACTCCTGACCCCTTTTACCATTACACACTGGACTTGAAATGAGATACACTCATTTATATCAGTCCTGAAATCGATTCTTGGGTTATTCGCAGAATTCACAGCTTTGCACGTTCTCTCTATGCCCATGTTAATCTCTGCGTTGTGCTCATTCTACTGTCCCACAATCATGCTGGTAGGTTTGGCAACTTTCAAATTCCCCTTGGTGTGAATACATGTGTGAAATGACTATGAGATGAACTGGAATACCACTTACAGTGTATTATTTAATTAATTAATGAAGGTATTGGTATGGAGACATGACCAAGAGACACTCCATTACTGCTGTAACATAGTAACGCACTTGCAATTAAAGACATATTACTACTAATCCAGTTTTCTAGACACTGACTAAGGTTTGGATGAAATATTAGACTGTGATTAGTTAATTTTTCCACTGAATAAGCAGTTCCCTGTGTTACAGTATGGGGTGGTTACTCATGCTGTCCTGAGTAATTCACATGTTGAGTAATAAACATGGGTTGGACTGAGGTACTATTTGTCTTGTGCTGATGGCTCATTATCTTAGATATGAATAACCTGCAGTGGATAATATAGCAATAGGAGAAACTAAGAGTAAAATTGTAATAGGAGTTTAAAGAGTATAAAGTGAACTAATATATATGTGCTGGTGTGTGAGTGTGTATGTATATGCAAATGTACTTAAAATGTTGGAACTTGTTCCTCATGAGCAAGACCATATCGTGATTAGTTAACTATGAAATTTTAACACACCCAGTATCAACAAAGAGCAATTTCAATTTATCAAGCTTTACACATCCTTGACACACGTGAAAAGCTTGTATTACAGCTCCGTAGAGAAATAAGTCAAAACTTTGTAGCCTGTCTGTGTGTTCCTTTTTATCGATAGTTGGAAAAATATACAAAAATATTTTAATATAATAATTATAATAAATAGTTTCAGCTGTCATTATAACAGTTCATTAATTTAGAATGATTTTTTTCTAATGTGATCTGTGAAAAGCAGCTTTACACTTTAATTAATGAAAAAGGTTCACACAAAGAACTTAGAAAGCAGGGTCAACATTGGCCTCATCAAAGGTTCAAGTACAGGTACAGTTAACTGTTTTTCTAAACTATTTAACTCCATTAAACTTTATATACAGGAATACAAGGTATTCCATTTCCCACGAAACCATGCTAATAGGGTTGTAGGAAGAAAAACAAGAAGAAACACCTTTTCATTTACCAACGTGGCACAATTAGGCAGGTGTGTATATGGGTATACCTATTGAGAGTTCCTCTATACTATGACCAAAATGTATTCCCTGTTCTGCAAATGTGCTGGAACTCATTCCTCTTATGAGGTTAATCATGCAGTGATAAACATTGAGCATTTGCCACACTCAGCTTTGAACAGTTTCTTGTTGCTGACACTGACGTCATGCATGAATTTGTTTATATAAAGTAGAAAATCATACACATGCAATACAATACTATATTGTTAAGTAGAAACAACATTATATGTGCAAGTTCCCTCAATCTAATTTGGGCTTGATTTGTGCAATTTACACAAATAAAGTGTTGTTGCATTGCAGCTTTAGTCATACTTCGATTTTCTGTAAAGAAAGCTAAAATTGTATGCCTTTCTTTTCAGTTTCTTTTGATATTTGTTCTTTCTTAACATACAGTATGTACCTTTAACAGATTTTAGTGCTAAAACCCTGCATTCTGCATTCACATTTATTTGAAAACAGTCAAAACTTTGTATTAAAAAAATATAAATAAAAAAATAAATCCACAGCAGACCATGAGGGTTGAGAGGGTTGAAGTTGCGTGCCAGTTTAAAAGAGTGCTACAAATAACACTAGGAATGATAAGAGCTAAAGCTGATCATGAAACATATACTGAAAGAGTAAAGTCATAAACCTTCCCACCCACTGACATTATCTTTACTGAACTGAGCTTCCACAAAACAGGAACAAAGAAAAACAGACAAGAATCATTCAGATTCTCAAGTTCCTGTGTGGCCTGATGGGAAGATATTCACATGATATTTTGGAAAAATTAGTCACTGTATAAAACAGGTCTGAAGTATTTAGTAGATACAAGAGCATTAAAGTGCCAAATGTAGCTTCTGATATCACAACTTGCTGTTTGATGTAAAATAAAAAATCATATATTTTTATAATCATATATATATATATATATATATATATATATATATATATATAAAACAACAACAAAGAGGGTGGCATGTGCACATAGAGTGTCACATCTGATAGCCCCTCGGTTCCTCCTCAGGGTTTTTTTTCCAAATCATTGTCAAACTAGAATCAGTATTAGATGTATACTATTCTGTTTAATGTATGTAAATACCAGCATATTGACTGTATGACTTTAAAAATCCCCTTACAAAACCATGGTCATTAATATAGCCTTACAGACATGACCGCCTCCAGTTTTTTCTGAAGATTATGGAGTGTGCCTCTGGGAATTTGTTCCCATTTAGTCAAAAGAGCATTAATGCTGGATGAGAAAGTCTGGCTTGCAATCAACATTCCAGTTCATCCCAAAGTTCACATTCAGTAAGGTCGAGGTCAGGGTTTTGTGCAGGCCTTTGGATTTCCTCCACACTAAATTGGTTAAACCATGTTGGCTCTATGCATTCTGGTAGGTAGATTTTCCCTACCAGAATGCTTTTTCTTTTCTTTTTATTTATTTATTTTTTATTTTTTTAGCAAAACCAGATTTATCCATCAGACTGCCAAAGTATGAAGCATGATGCATCACTCAAAGCAACATGTTTTCAATGCTCCAGATTCCAGTAGAGGCTTTAGACTATTTTAGCTGATGCTTGACATTGGCCATGGAAACTCACTTTATAAAGGTCCTGATGGACATTTCCTCGATTTTAATAAAATCAATTTAATTTAATTTGCATAGCATTTTAAACACTAGACATTATCACAAAGCTGCTTAACATAAATTAATAGATTAATTATACATTTTAGAATCAGACATTTCCTAAAAGGTTATTTTTTAAACTACAGGGCAACCCAGAGGCAATTGTGACAAAAAAAAACTCCAAGAAATGATATTGGAAAGAAGCCCTTCCTTAACTGGGTGAGTCTTGAGTGAGACTTGAGTGCAAAACGTTTTGTTGCAAATGTCGACAAAAGCCAATGATTCCCAAGTGGACACATCCACAATAACCTCATGTACATTTTTTGTGGAGAGATCCTCAGCAACTATCACTGAAAGCTCCAGCTAGAAGTCATCATCCAAAAGGATGGCTCAGGCAGGTCCAGAAAGCAGAAAGGGGACAGGACAGGATTTTATCTGTTGGTGATTCTTACAGGGGTAATTTTGGCTCAGCTGTTGTTTGCTCCTAAATGCTTCTCTTTCAAAGTAATAACACAGTTGACAAGTTGATAAATGGACAACTGTGGCCCTATTGGTTCATTAGTGTTTGTCTTTAAAGATTCTATGACTTTGTGCTTGATTTTTAAGAAATGGGTGTGTCCAAAACACATAAACTCAAACATTGTGAGGGATGTCAACTTACCGTTGGTCATAAAATGTATGCAGATAAAGTTTATTGCAATAAAACAATAAAACTGATCTTCAGCACAGCCCATTATACTGCCAATGTCTGTTTATGAATATTACATGGATGTTTTTTACCTGTTTGCAATGGGTGTGGCTGAAACACCCGCAACATAAAAGTGCTATAGGGTTTCTTTCTTTCTTTTTTAAATAATTCATAGTGTACAAGTAATCATACATCATACATACAAGTAATGATGTTACCTGGTAGTGGACTCTGAACCAGACTTTAGCTTTACCTCTACTATTATACTATTTGTTGTCTGATTGTATTTTTACTGTCTCAAGCTTGAAGTAGAACACAACATTGGCCTGCAAGTGCTGCAGTTTTTCCAACTCATCCAGTACACTGGATAACAAGAAAGCATAATGTGCTTTATACATTTTAGAGCATACAAATAAAGCTCACATAGCATTACTTTCTTCCTATGAAATGTGTTTTCTATCCTGATGGTGATTCAGAAGACGTGTTTATTGAGGGTGAGAACAGGGTGTAGGACAGATTATAAATGCTGGCATTTCATCATTATAAATGCTCATCATTATTGTGTGATTGTGTTTTTCGGTTGTCTATAACAAACAGTAGTGACAGACCCTGGAGTTGGCTGGTCCTAGAATCTCTCTCTCTCTACTTCTTTCTCTCTTACATTTCTGTTGAATTCTCCCCCATTCCTTTCTTCCTCTCACT
>JBCEWE010000462.1:8439550-8494550 GCA_039877035.1 Silurus lanzhouensis
ATGGTCCAGATCTTTGTAAGAAATGAGCTATGAATGTACAAGTCAATTAATATTTAGTTTAGTGTAGCAAAATCTAAATATTTGCTGGGGCGCTATTATTTAATTCGGTATAACATTTATTCAACTGTGATGAATCTTGTTTAAGAAATCTTTTGAAAAAGCGAATCATGTGACAACACACCATTCTTCATGACACACACTTCTTTTCTTTTCTGATTTATCCGTTTGTCATGAATCTTGCTGTTGCTTTGACATAATTTTCTTAATAAAAAAACCCATTACATTTTATTGAACACTTCCTTCTGTTTTGAGAGCTTGTGCTTCCTTGCATCCATTGTAAACTTTTTTTTTTTTATTATTCAAAGCCTGAGTCCCAGAAGCTATTTTTATCAGCTTTTTGAATCATCATGCTTCACTGAATGTGTCTGCCTCAGGAAACTCAACCTCTTAAAGCCCATGATTGTGACTCCTCACAATTTTTCAGGCCACTAAGCAGCACCTCTGGAGAGCCAGAATGGCAAATTAATCTTCAATTGTATAAAAGGGTAGGCAAAAAAAAAAAATCTCTATAGATTCCAGGGATGTATAATTTTCCAAATCTATAGCATGATTTCTTGTTAGTTTTGAATGACAACACTGTCCCCGGAGAGTCAAAAGAATCTCATTTCCTGTGGATGGGAAACTGCATGCTTATTCATGTGAAAGCCTGCTACATTACAAGGAAAAGCCATTCTGCAGCATGTAATTTCAGCTGGAATACACTAACCATCTGTGAACGCTGGCTAGTGCTGGGCGCAGCTGTTTAATGGCTGGATCAAATATAGACAAAATGTCAAGAACACTTCAAATCATCCTCGGACAGAATGATGATTTCTATTTACTAGCATAGGGTACACATTAATAGTAGAGAAGAACAGGATTTCTCGTTTTCACCCATTTCAATGACGAGTAGCTTCAAAACAAATGCGAGTAGGCAAATTATAGTGCAAATGATGACATGCATGCCCTCGGAGAGAAAAAAGAACCAGAAATGTCTTTGTAAACATTTTATAATAAATCTCAGTAAAACAATATAAATAGTAAGGTTCATATTTCTGAGGAATGTTTCTATTAAAAGGAGTGCTGGCATTAGACATGAATTTAGTATTCAAATATGTGAAACGTACGCCACCTAGTGGACTGCACAGGTGATCGCAGAAAGACCAGCTCAAACATTATCACCCAAAACTTCATATCTAGTAGTACAGAACAAACTTTAATTGGATAATGCAAATTCAATGAAAACAATGAAATGAAACACCACTTCAACAGATTAACAGAAATTCTATGACCTTTCTACACTTTTCTATGAATTTCTGCAAAAATAAAGTTTATCTTGACAGGCTTAGTTGCTTAGTTGGGGCATCAACGTTGGTCACAAACAGCTGAATGGTTCCAGTGTTAAAGCCTGCTTCACTCAGCGATGCCAATCACGCCACAAGCCAGACGTCCTCCTGCATTGCCCGTTTTGAGACTTTCTTCATTCTTGCCTTTGCCCAAGTCATCCTCCTTCTCATGAATCTAAAACAAGAAAAGTATTCAAAGTTCAATATTAGACATTATTCTGACAGACCATATATATCCCATTGACATTTTGCCTGCTTTGCACTCATAACCTCCAATCTTTTAAAAAGCTTTCCACTAGATACGGAAGTGTGTTGAACTTTGTACCCGTGTCACATTAGTGAGCTCATGCATTAATGTTGGGTAAGGAGGCCAAGAGTGGGGAAGAGTCTGCCTTTCAGTAAATTAATTATCTTAATTATGTTCAGTGGAGTTGAGGTCAGGGGTCTCTTTAGACCACTCAAGGACCATGTCTTTATTGACCTAAATTTGTAAACAGTAAAAATGCCATGCTGGAACATGGTCCTCTTGGAGCCACTGAAGGGAAATCTTAATGATGTAGAGTACAACAGAATTCTACAACATCGTAGTAACAGATGGGAGGTGTGGGAAAACAGGTGTGATGTTCAGGAATCCTGCACATTTCTTTTCTTTGCTGCTGTTAACAGAAAGTTCCCTACTGTGGGAAAAATAAAGGTATATCTCATCTTCGTTTATTCCACAAACCGGCAAAAAAGGATTTAGACACATAAATTGGATGAAACTTGGATGAAACTTTTTTGTCCATCAACCACAAAGATAATCTCAAACATGGTTTTAGACTTTTTTTGTTGTTGTTGTTGTTGCTTATTTAGAAAAATGTTTAGACCATTTATTCAGGACTTAATAAAAGCAATGTTTGCATCAGTTGCATCTTGTCTCTACAGTATTAGCCTACCTGGACTTGATCAGTTTTTCCCCATTCTGACTGGCAGATCGTGTCAAACTCAATCAGATTAAATCATCTGTGAACAGCCATTTGCTCAGGCCACTAAAGGGCATTCAGAGATTCACCCCAAGTCACCCCAGCCTTGTCTTGTCTGTGTGTTTTGGGTTGTTGTCCTGTTGTAAAGCGAGCCCTCACTCCATTCTGAGAATGGATGCATTCTGAAGCATTTTTTTCTACCAGGTCCTGATACTGCCACCATTGTCATACCACTGGGATGGAATATAGCTAGTCGATAAGCAATACCTGGTCAGATTTTCCTTATTAGAAAATAAGGCTACAGAATCACTGACCTCCTGCTTTTAGAATGATTTAAGTACCTGCCAAATGCCTTTTATACAGGGTTTCAGTCTATACAATCCTAGCTGTAAAAGCCTGGATATTTCTGAGATTTTCTGAGATTGTCCTTTCAGCAGGTTCGTAAACTCTGAAGAACTTCTGAAACTCTGTTAACACAGTTGGTTTCATGGTCACCTCTTTGCTCTAGACACTTCTCTTCCTGCTACCAACTTTCAGAATCATGTCCGGTTCTAGAGACATCTTGAAGACTAAAATATTTATTTTTTATTTGCAAAGTCACTGACAAATATTTTGCTTTGTTGTTATGGATTACTGTGTAAAAGCAGTTTAAAAAACAAAAAAACCCAAAGTAATCCCTTTTTATTCTGTAGTTTTGTTCAAATTGTGAACAAGGACTAAATAACTTGGCGAAATGCATACAGTGGAAGCCCGTTGTATGAGCAACCTATTGTACGAGCAAACGGAGATACGAGAAAACTCGCTCGCAAAATTTTACCCTGTTTCACAAGCAAATTTCGAAGGCACGAGCAAACCCACGCTGCCGGTTCCCCGTTTTCGGCGGAGGGTCGCATCAGTCGCTTAGTTGATGACGTATCACTCAGTCGCTCTCATTGTTCAGTGCAGCAAAAACGTAACTGTGGCAGCGGGGGCGTGGCCGAGCGGCGGTTTGTGAATGGAGGGTGGGTCCGGGAGCAGATAGGCAGGGGATTGCCTCACCTGAAGTTAATGTGACCTAATGATTGTTCTCTCTTTTCAAGTGATCGGAGGGTGCATTTAAGGAGGAGAGCATGTGCGTGCGTGTGTGTGCGCGCGCCAGAGACGTGCTGCGTGGGGCACTAAGTAGACCGACACAAAAAAAAAACAAATAAAAGTGGCTCCCGTATTCATACGCTCTCCCACAGTAACTTTTTTTAGTTTTATATTTTTATTTCACTAGAAATCTTGAAAAATGTCTCCCAAGAAAATCAGTGATGGTGCTGTTAAAACGAAAGTAAATAGAATTACCATGGAAACCGAGGAGGTTACGAGCGTGGTGCATCTCACACTCGCAATCAACCACTATCACATGAGTAAGTGTTAAATTATGTTAATATTACGGTCATTTGCGGTGTATTTGTTTTTAAAAATAGGCTACAAATACTTTTTAAGTGCAGAAATAAGCGATCGGATGAGATCTCGGAACGGATTAAATCGCTTTTACATTCATTCCTATGGGAAAAATCTGTTCGAACATACGAGCAAATGGACACACGAGCAATTTTCAAGAACGAATTATGCTCGTACAACGGGGTTCCACTGTATTTAGTATTATCTTAAATCATACGGGTGCATTTGGCAGATACAAATCATTTGGGAATAAAATCCAAGAGACACTCTGGTAATAATTACAATTACTCCACCTCCCCATGTAAAACTAATCCAAACCAAACATGTCTTAAATCAGCAAATTAGGTTTAAGGAGTTACACGAAAGAGTCAGATCAGATTGTCATCAAGATCATGCACTGGACTGAAAATTAAAACATGCTTACCACCATGGTCCTCCCGATGATAGAGTAAGCCCCTGTCAGTGACAAATGTTTGTCCACAATGCTGATATGAGCAACTCCATCAGACCCAGCAGTCACATTACCCAGATCTCCAACATGCCTGTGGAAAGAGCATTAACATTTGACTGGTAATAGAATAAAAGTTGTGTCCAACACACAAATTATTACAATCATTTAGACTGAGACAAGTCTAAAACAGCAAACTACTGCTATTTTTTTACTGATTTACTGAATAGAACAAATACATTTATACATGAACTATTAATTATTATTAATATCGACGCTGGGATCAGTCCAATACTGTGCTCATTTACTCATTACTGATGTACTGTGATAGGATGTGATGTAAGCCTATTGTACTAATTAACAATCTACAGGAAACGACAGCAATCTGGAAATATTTTCCAATTAAAGACTGTAATCAAAGGAAAAGCAGACCACAAACTGGGCAAATAGTCTGAGGAGGAAATGCAGCATCTTCCAACTGATAAAAACCTCTCAACATAAAACTGGGTATAAAGAGCTGACTGCCAGCAGAGTACAGCAGCGAGTGATAAATAGCTACAGACCACCATAGATCTGAGAACATTCATTTTAATGTCACTATTGAAACAAACACACACAGAGCTCAGTAGCATGCCTGAAGAAAGACAGACAGACAACCATACTACACGCTCTAGAAACAAAAAAGAAATTAATTTGTACTCTTAGGGGTCAAGCACAAAAATGATGTAGCAGCCTACGGTAACTGTATGTTTGTTAATTTTGAAAAAAAATTTAATAGCAGTTTACATACACAGCGTAAACAATTGACCGTTTCAGAGCCATCCTTCATTTCCCCTTACCAATTTTCTGCTTCATTGCATTGTTTACAACTACAAACTATGTTTGCTGTCTATAGTGTTGCGACACACACACACAGAGAGAGAGAGAGAGAGAGAGAGAGAGAGAGAGAGAGAGAGAGAGAGAGAGAGAGAGAGAGAACAATACCAGTTGTGCTATTTAGAAATAAATACGGAAGGTACGGTTGCGTGTACATTAAGTGCAACGGCATTAACAGTGTATTCACAACCTTCATAACACCCACTGTTCAGGATATTTTGTGTAAACAGTTGTTATAAAAGGAGCTGCACTTCTAGGATGAGAATAAACCGTGTGCTCCAAAAGCACCTTTTATTTTCTTTCATTTCATTATAATAGATTGAATATGACATTCAAGGCAGGCTGCAATGCAAACACCTGAATATCCAGCTGAGGATTTATATGAACTCTCAGAGAGAGAAGTTCCCAAATTCACAACGCATAGTTTGCCAATTGCTCATCCATTCGTTTTTCCCCTTTCTAAAAATGTAACCAGTTCAACACAAACAACTTATTTTTGCATTGTGGCACTGCTGGCTCAAATTTATGCTGTAGTCGACCATTTGTAATGCAGGTTAAACTCAGTCTCCTTTACCATACTTTGTAGATATGGCCTTTTGCTGAGTCATCACCATTCATATCTCTACAACCAAAGTGTTAATGGTTAAACGACTAAAGAACAGCAATCTTCAGAGATCCGGCCTTATAATTTTCCTCTCAAAGTGCACCAGACTGATGTGTTTAACTTTATAATTTTACAAAAAAAATTTCTAATGCCCTCAGAACCCTCTACAGGGTCAAAGGTCATCTCACCACAGTCTCTCAAAATCCTCTAAGAACCTGATTTGCAATTATTATTACTAAACGGAAAAGCAAGTGTTTGGAATGCGTTTTGTTTTAGAATAAATGATTGGTGCAGGAGAGGTCATAACCTGACATCTGAAACTGCTTGTAAGGAAAAGAAAAGGCAAGAAATCAGTGAGCCCCTAATAAAACCTTACCTGTTCTCATCATCTGGGCCTCCATGGGTCTTATTGAAGGGGTTGTAGTGGGGTCCGGCACTGATGCACCCTAAACATTAGAAACAAGCTTATAAAAGAGAACGACGTAGTAAAACGCTTGCTTTAGTGAATGAGCAGCTCACTCCTCAACGTTCACAGGATAAATAGAAACAAAAAAACACAAGGCATACCATTTGTGTTGTCTCCAAAGACATGGACGTGAAAGCCATGCAGGCCAGGGGTCAGGCCATTGATCTTTCCGGTTACTGTCACTGCACCGTCACCCTGGAATATCATGGAATAATTAGTATTTGTGTCAGCAGGGCACCACTGTACATGTTGCAGAGACGGACACATCAGTAGATCGAGTGCCTCTGACAAACCAACCATGTCGCCAGTTTTTTTTGTTATTTTTATAAATATATAGTTACCCGGCAGACAGAGAAGGTTCAACTGGAATATAGGTCAATGTAAAATATTACACGGATCTATTTAATTATTTATGGTGGTTGCTTTTGGTTAAATGTTCACAGGACCTGGGGTTCTTTTATTTTTTCCTTCCTGTAGTGCACACTGTGCAATTTGAGATACAGCCGGCCTCTAGAGCTGCAAGATACTAAACCTATACCTAGGCAGCGGTCCCCAAGCTTTTCTGCATCACGGACCAGTTTTATGCAAGACAATATTCTACGATTCACAATAACATGCATGTTAAATTACTATTAGAAACACACGATTTCTATTTATATTTGTATAAATAAAATTACAATGTAACTCAACTCACCATCATGACAATGGGCATATTTTGCCCAGAAATTGACATATATTAAAAATAAAACCCACAGTAGCCCAAGAAAGTTAATAAAATTGGGAAAATAAATTTACAAAAAGATTTTTATTCTTTCTGTATGGCCTGGTGCCAGATGATCCATGACCCCTTTTTAGCTGCAAAAAAAAAAACTGCCACTGGAACACATCTGATACACATGAACAAGAATAAAACTGAGACGCAAACTACTCGACTCTCACCTTCATAAAATCAGTACATCAGCTGCAATTTGTACAGAATAAGGACCAGCTTCATGTCTCTTATTGGGTCACTGATACTCCAAAACATATAACTGCAATGCTTATACTTGACTAGATATTGCCCTCTTATGTACTATAAATGAGATTGTTTATGTTTTCAGTGTTCTACAATATTCACTGAACCAGAAAAATAAAACTGCAATAGATAAGTAGATTCCAATGTCATTCATTTATTTCTAAATATTATTAAATACTAACCCAAACTTTAAAGTGTAGATCTATCTGAGCTGCATGAATCTTCCAGTTAAAACAGTTCTCACATCAGAACTGATTGCACAGACCTCCTTGAGCACACTGGGAATAAATGCTGAATGCTGTAAATGCTTTCTAGGGATTTGAGTTGCATGTCAGTGAGCTGCATGACTCAGCAGCAGTGATGGTCGACTCTCTACATTAACGGTGCACAACAACAGACTGCAGAATTCATCTGCTACCTTTTTCAGTTCATCTTCAGTTCAGATGACATGCACTTTTACTCTCCACGGCTCTATGATCAGATGGCAGGTGCATTTTTCTCATCAAGCTGCCAGGAAGCACAAGGTGCATGCTGCCCAACCTATCAATGTTACCTAATCGCTGGTTATACAACTAACTTGTTACCAGCCACTGACGTAAAACAGTCCAACTAGACTTGATCAACTGCTACTGATTAATAATCAAAATGCACAAGAAGTGTGACAGACAACAAGTATTAGGTTATTATTTGTATGTATGTGTGTGTAGATTATACATGCAATTTTGCTCCAAGCTAACGCGCGCGCTACAGACATCACATGAAAGGAGTTAGCACTGCTGCTAATATGCCACAGAAAACAGCAAAAAATAAATAAAAATATATACATATAATAATGCCAAAAGTGTACCTGCTGCTCAAAGTTAACTGTGCCAGTTACTTCTCCTGTGCCTTTGAGGACGCAAACTGCTTTGTTAGCCATGTTGGTCAGAACTGTGCTGATTGACTGTGGTATAGAACTTGATCTCACAGCCACATTGAATAACACTGAACTCTACAGGCCCCTTCCGCGAAAATACGTGTGCTGATTGGCTTAGAGAGTAGGCGGACACACTGCTGATTGGTTCTAGAGAGTAGGCGGAGAAACATCGCTGAATGGCTGAGTGTGGGTAGAGAAACACCGCTGATTGGCTTAGAGTGTTCAAAAACACACCGCTGATTAGTTGTAGGGAGTAGGCGGAGAAACATCGCTGAATGGCTGAGGGTAGGTAGGTGGAGAAATACCGCCGATTGGCCTCAGTGTTCAAAGACACACCGCTGATTGGCTTAGAGAGTGTGGAAAAAAACCGTAAAAAAAAAAAAAAGCAAGACATACGACTGTTACGACTGTCTGCTTTCTGAGGCAATCAGCGACGCGTTTCCGCCTAATCTCTAAGCCAATCAGTGGTGCGTTTCCGGTTCCTCTCTAAGCCAATCAGCAGTTTGTCTCCGCCTACTTTGCTTAGAGTCAACGGTCAGTGGAAGTAGTTCTCAGATTAAACAGACCATTTTAATGCTCTAGCTTTATATAATACAGTAAACAGATTGCAGTATTTCTGATAACTGATCAAAATCACAAAAAATAGTGGAATAATGATTTGCTTGCACGTTTGCTTTCAAGGGATTTATGTGACATAACAGTTGTAGATTAAATGGGGCCCATGTTAATTTTACAGTTAAATGTGTCGATTTGGAGTAATTATAAAGCGGTTGTTGGAAGTTTCAGGAATAAACAAAATCTACAGGAAAAACTCCAGAATCTACATGAACACATTTCAATATTAATGTCAGATTTAGATCATTTCTACAATACACGAGCAAATAGGGGCAGTGAGAATTTTCTTTACAGAGCCTGTATGCTTTCAAATAAAACTTTGTCCCTTTAAAACTACAAATCAAACAATCTTGCGATTAGTTAAAAAAACTAACAAAACATCTTTTTAGCTCACAAACTGTATCACTGCTACAAGTTGTAGCATCTTCATTGATTACATAAATGCAATTATAATTTATAATTTCTTTTTTTGTTACTTTTAGCTGACAGTTCATTATACCAGATTAATTTTCATGGTTTAAAATAAATGGGGAAAACGTAAAAAACTATTAATTGCAATTTTTAAAAAAAAAACAAATGAATGCAGCGCCATTGCTATATTTTGAATCTTTTTTTTTTTTTTTTTTTTTTTTTTTACTTTTCATTAACCTCTAATCATTTTTATTGTTCATAATCTGTTTTCAATCTTGAACTCTTACAGTTGTCCTTTTTCCTCAAAATTAAATACAGCAAAAGCAAACTGACCCAAAACAGCTTCCTATTTGACATAATATAAAGCATACAATTGTAATAAAAAACAAAACAAAAAAAAAACACAAAACAAAACTAACATTGCTGACGTCAAGTCGCAAGTCATAATGTGAACTCAGTTTCTCATTTTGGTATGAAAATAGTTTATTAAAACTGATTCCCCATTGCTGAAATATTAAATGAGTTCACATCTGCACAAACTTAAAAATTATACAAACATCTCATCTCTGGTACAATGTAAACACTGTAGGTTAAAAACAATACAGCAAAGGGGGCTTTGTTTTGTGTTTTAGTCAAGGTTTCTATCGGTGACACTGACAGAAGAATACTTCAGAAAAACCTCCAAATCTACAAATATTATTAAAGTAATGTAAGCATATTTACAGCAGTCCTTTTTTCTTTTTGTGTTGTTTAAAAACATTTTTTTCTAACCAGTTTTCTCAGGGGATAGTCCTGCACTGTCCACTCTAGCTTGGCCCTTGTCCCAACATGCCTGACTCAATTATTTAACATAAGAAGCCCTTCATGAATTTTACAGGGGGGCATGTTATAGCAGGAAAACCACCAAAATGTGCAGTACAGGGATATGAAACACTGGCTTACTAAAACATTTTAACTCAATATTGGGACACTGAATCACAGGACGGTTCTCCATGTTAGCCAGACACTTGACGATGAAGTCAGTGAAATCTTCGGAGGAAGACCAGGCATTGATGTTAAAATTTAACCATGGACTTTAAAAATGAAGTGTGTTTAAGAATGAAGCATGTTTCTGAACTAGTTCTGCTGATCACTTGTAGTGCCCAAGAATCCCAAGGTATGAACATGGAGTATGTGTATTATTTGAAATCAGCGCACACAGGGCACTGGCCTGGCCTGGTCTAGACTGTAAGAATTATGTTTTTTATTAGTTTTTTTCCTCTTTACATAATGGATCGCTTCCTTCACATCTAAGCCCATGCGATGTGATCGTATCGGTCCCACTAGTCCTATGTATTCCTATACATTTTAGCAAAAGATCACACAAAACACGCTTCTGATTAGAAAAGAAAAAAAAACAAAAAACTTTTTGAGTTCCATCCACAGCCCAGTGGGACCTAGGATTCATCTGCTTTTTTTTTGTTCTGCAGGTTGGCTCTGATTTTCTTTCTCTGCACTCCCTTCTTTTGAAGGAGCTGGAGCTTCTGCCTTGGCATGAGGAATTTCGTTTGTAGAATCTTTATGGCCTTCACGGCTGCTTGAGTCTCTGAGCATCTCGTGTCCGTTAGGCTCAAGTTTGTCGAGTCTATCGTCCCTGTCCCAGCGAGTGCTTCTCTCTCTGTCTCTGCGTTTCCCCCGTTCTTCATCTCTCCCTGTCTCTCTCTCCCTTTCTCTCTCTCCATCAGGACTCCTCCAGTCTCTTCGTGACCCCGCTCTCTCCCAGCCTGCCCTTGACTCCGGCTCTTCATGCCAGCCCCCAAAACGTTCACGGCCTTCTGACCTTTCACCCCCAAACTGCCTGCGCCCTCCAAAGCGCTCCTGCTCTCGGTTCCTTTCTCCCCTAAATGGAGGGCCTGGAGGTGGGAAAGGGGCTCGGATGACGTGTGACGGAGGTGGAGGCATGCCAAAACTCCCCGGAGGGGGCTCACGATGCATCATCTGTGGAGGGCCCCTGGGGGGCATCATCTGGTGTGGCATGGGAGGCATCCCGGGCCTTGGGGGAGGCATCGAGAAACGCTGCAAGTGAGGTGGTGGGGGCATGCCTGGAGGGCGCTGAAGTGGCATCGACCCTGGTCTTGTACCCAAAAGCCCTGGTGGATTTTGCATGTTTATTCCAGGTGGAGGTACTGGTGGAACCGGGTTACCTGGTGGGATTTCAAATAATGTGCAATTAGGCATTATATATCTATAAACCTTAATATAAAAATACAAACCTGCTAACAATGTTTCACTTCAAAGAACAGACAAGAATCCATTAACCATATTACAGAACAACGAAAGCAATTGTGAAACATGTGACCACACACAGTTTAAGGTCTGAACAGTCAATTAAAGAATTCTGAATTAATTTATAACAACATTTGAAAATCTGGGCTAACTTGTACAAAATCCTAATAATTCTGCGAAATATGATCAGATTTGCTGCTTTTCTCTAAAGTTCTAATAAGTTACTATAATGAACAGTAGCCCAAAGCTAATTCTTATTAATACACACCTGGACCAGTGTTGAAACCGTCAACACCATCCCTACTGATCCTGGAGCCCATGCCTACCGGATCACCAGACAAATCCTCAACTGAGCTGCTAACTGCAAAAACACACACAAGAAATTCAAACGAGTCACACTATCAAACAAGACAAGTTGTGTGCAATTTAGGTATTTAATAGGCTAAGAGATAAAGTATGCAGTATGTTTGGATTTACCTGGTGGGATGCCAATGCCTGCTGTGGGAAGAGGGGGTCCGGCAGCGCCAATAAGAGGCATTCCACCCGGGGGCAGAAATCCTGAAATTGATGAACAGTCATTTACTCTAAAAAGTGCACAATCCTTCTTAATACATAGAAGGCGGCCAAAATGCATAATTTGCGTTGATAATAGAAAATTATGTTCTAATGATGCTACCAGGAGGAATCTGCATAGGGTTAAAGCCAGGCCTCATAAAAGGTCCAGGTGGAGGAGGAACGCCAGGTGGAAATGATGGTGGTGGGATATTCATGGAAGCAGGAAAACCTGGGGGTGGAACTCCAACTGGCCCAGAGGGTCCTACCGGCTGGACCGGAGCAGCCTCGAAGGAAAGAACATATAATGTTTAACTACATCCTTATATAAATGTAAACTTTTTAATCAACCGAATCCCACGAGTTTACATTTAAAGACTGTGTTAAAAGTTAATTAACTACAAAAAGAGAAAAATAAACGCTTTTCATGTGTAAAAAAACATTTGTAACCAAATGCTGTAATAATATATTTGAAGTCACAACACAAATACCGTGATGATCATTGAGTTTGTCATTTGCTAGAATATTCGCAGTAGTCATTAAAAAGCATACAATACAGCTGAATCCAGGTAAACATAATTATTGTTGAAATTACATTTGCATGGTTATCATGTTACTTTGCATTACCTGCACAGGGAGAAGTGCTGGGCTCTCATCCATCTGCCCGTCACCTCTGCCATTTTGAGGTGCATCATCTGAAGTCTCCAGTTCACCCTGCACCCCTTTCCATTCTGAAAGAAATAGCCAGTAAGCTAAGAAGTTCTACTTCTACCAGCCAAAGCAACATTGTTTGTGCATGTTCTACATGTACACTTCTATCACAAATATTTAAAGTTGTAATCGCTCCTGATTTAATCATTTTTGTTATGAGAGTGGAGATAAAGTCAGTCCCACTGGCAATAAGGATTATTTATCATGTGGTCAGAACATTCCTATCTAGTTGTAAAACCTTTATGTAATTATGCTGGAAGTCAGGTCAAAAAACTAATTCTGTATAATTAAACAGTAAAAAAAAAAAAAAAGGGGGGGGGGGATTTGGATGTACACTTTGTTTTCAGTGCTCCATCAACTTGTATAACACACGCAGAGTGAAAACAAAGAAATGAGAGACAGAACATTCTGTGTAATAGGACAAGGAAAGTCTTTTCTGCCCATCAAGGCCGCAAACACAACAGCCTTCTGAAGTCTGTATTCAGAAATGACCTGACATTAGCTGTGAAAAAAATCCTAAACATATCTATATAGATTATACTGGCAAATAAATATTAAAATGTCTCAATGTGGGTGACTTTCCTCAGTAGTAATTATGTGAGGGCATCAAGTATCAGGTAATGCAGGCAGTGTGCGGGTACGGAAAAACACAACAGGAAAAACAGAGCATTTGTAATAATTGTAATGCCTTTTTGTCTGTTAATGTTTAAGGATTTAATGTATTGCTAAACAAATTTTTTTTGATAATATCTCTCTACACATGAATACATTATATTGCCAAATCTAAATGGAGAACATGTTACATCACAAAAGCTTTGATGCATGTTAATATAGAAAGAAATTACAGAATTTGCAAGGCGAAAGAAACTGATTACCAGGGATCCACACACCAACTTCAAACAGTCACGGCTTTGGTAAAAACGTATTTATGCAGCTGGTTCACTATTAATGGTGTTAAATCTAAATTAGAATTCTGTGCATTGCATGTTACCTGGGGAGAGGGTATCTGTATCCAGCATGCCTCCCTCTCTAAAAACTTCCAGATCTTCCATTTTGGCTTTGGACCATGGAACATAGCTGACACCGAGCTCTACGTCCCAATACTGCTTAAACTCTGACTTAATTCCTTTGTTCAGAGCCCAAGCAATCTGTGGATACAAGTGAACATAAGCTTTCAGTGTGCATGAAATAAACATGCTGCATAGTTAATTATATATTATTTATAAAAGGTACCACATCTATTACCTTTATGGCTTTTTGGTTAACTTTGTAAGTGCCTCTGCCTAGCTTTTGGAGAGCTCGAAAAGCATCCTGACGATGAACCATGACGATGTAGGCACAACCTCGAGGAGGAATCATCTACCAAACAGATGAACAGTAACCCAGAAATCAATCACCATTAATTACACTGTATATTAAATAACATATTGACTAGAATGTAGACGTTCAGAACATACGTTTATGGACTCTATTTGGCCAAACTCCTCTAAGAGACATGCCACGTCCTGCTGTTGTGTCCTTTTGTCCAGCTGGCCAACCCAAAGTGTAGTGCTGCACACTGCATGTAGAAAAAAAAATTACAGTGAGAGTGAGAATCAATCTCAGAAATAACAGCTACAATAAACAGTAAAATAAAATATTGTTGATCGTGTACTTTAAAAAGTATTTAAGTTCAAATTCATACATGTTTAATACATTTTTTGATCAGGTGTTAAGGAATAATAGGCTTATGGAGTTTTGAGGCCCAAACTCTATTAAGAAAAAGTATCATGGCTCACCACTTAAAGTGTCAGGTTTGATGGGAGGTAGGCCTTTCTGTCTGCGTTCTCGCTCCTTCTCCCGTTCCCTTCTCTCCTGAGAGCGAGAGCGAGGCGAGTGGCGCCGCCTTTCTCTGGAGCGAGAGCGCGACCGGCGATGTCGGAAGCGTCTGGAACGAGACCCTGACCGTGAACGCCTTCTTTTAGGAGATCTAAGTGGGCAAAGAACACAGGTCATTCGATAAGACTGAATTTGCAAAGTTTATATACAAAAAGCATATACAGCATTGATTGCACTAACATTAATTTATTATGATCTGAAATAGCTGCCTGCCACATCTTACCTTGAACCAGACCTTGACCGTGTCCTCCCGCCATCTTGGTGCTGTCTTGTGTCTAACTCCCCAGGGACCTCCTGTAAGAGGACCCCCCAAAAAAATGGATTACACAGATTTGTTTACTTAATAAACTGAAAAGACTGGAGGTATTTTGGAATACAGAATCAAAACAGACATTAAGTGTTGTTTAATTACATATTCTTTCTGAGAACATGGAGTTTAGGTTTCTTTTAAATGGTCTATAAATATCAGAGAAATGATAATTGAGCCTTGCCTGATGCTGCTGTCCACCCATGAGTTGAGGAAAGACATTGTTTTGAGGAGGGAAGGATCCAGGGAAACCAGCTGGTACTACACCTGGTGGAATCATCCCTGGATAGGGTTGAGGGGGCATTCGGTTGAAAGCCTGAGATTGTCCATTTGGAGATGGAACCTGGAACAAGATGTTTCATCAAATTATCAAAGGAAGGATATACAGTGACTGCGAAAACTTATGGTTTTTGATAAACACATGCATGTAGGGCTGAAAAGATTCCTAAAGTAAATCAAGAAAATTCAAATACAAACAAATCCTCGAGACAAATTATTTGCCTCAATGATTCGTTTAGTCAATTTAACTACACATGGCGCATAGTGTTTCCCCACGGACCATTATTACTGACGCACCACCAGCTAAACTCTGAAGCGTTCTGGACAGGTAAACACAGCAGATGCTGCAGAATGAAAAATGGAGGAAATGGGAGCAAACATTTTGATAACTTTGAACTAGTTTTCAAAATCTGGGATCATTTTGAACAAACAAAGAAAACACTGTGCAGTGTGTTTACCTTTTTAGAGAACATTTTAAATATTTTGTGTTATTTTTATATATATATATATATATATATATATATATATATATATATATATATATATATATATATATATATATATACATATATACATACATATGTGTATTTTGATGTAATATGGCAATTAAATGCACTAAATGGGTTTAGTTGTCAGATATTCTTGTATGCGATTTCAGCAAAAAAAAAAAAAAAAGTAGAAAAAACTAAATTTTTTATTTAAAAAGGAAACAAATTACTTGTTGATTTTACTGTCTTATTTTCTCTTGTATATTTAGTATTGTTCTTTAATAAGGAAAACTTTTTTTGTCCGATTACTGAATTACAAAAATATTTGAGAGCTACATGCATGTTCCTTTTAGTTCTATGCTATAAACTAGGTAGTTTCATGCTATGAAGATTTATTTGACCAAACTCATATCTATATAATTATACAAATATTAAACTTTATTTTAATTGAAAAAGCCTCCCTTAGCACGAATCACAGTTTACACACTCTTAGCATCCAAACAGATGATTCAAACTTTAAGATTAAATACTTTGCCACACCTTTTGTATTTCTTTATGACCTTGCATTCCGGTTCATCCCAAAGCAGTTCAATAGGATTTAGGTGTGGCAACTGAGCAGGCCATTCATTGATAGATAACACTACAGTTGACGGTTTGCTCTTTAACAATGCCTTCAGAACCTAAAACTTCAGCTCATTGTCTTATATGGTAAAGATGGTTCCAATGAGACGGAATTGCATGGTGTTATAGTATGGAATGGGAGCCACGTTTGATTCAGTATTCAACCGGAAGAAGTCTCAAACCTTCCCTGCTCCAAGCAACCCCAAACCATTTAGACTTTAGAACTCTCTTACAGTCATTTATGTACAGTTTTTGGGTTTTGCCATGTTACCTAGTTTGTTGAATATAAACAAAAGCAGTGTTAGCAGGGACAGTGATGGCTGAAAACTTTGGAAACATTTTCCAAAAGAAAAATACTTCTTTTGTATTGCAAAAAGCTGATCTAAAATACACATCTAGCACATGAATGGCCTTATACAATATGGCTTAAAGCACACCACCTCCTTTGTAATGTTTTACATATGTTTGCAAAGGGGTTGGCTAGTAATCTGATCAGCAACAGCTGATGCTTAAAAACTAGAACATAAGTACAGTAACAAAAATAAATCAACAAAGCCAAAGATGAATAAATGGTGATATGTAAATTTAATTATGAAAAGCATTGTAGTAACAATGCACAAACATAAATCTTCACACTGTCAGGAACAATTTAAAATCCTAACAACTGAAGCAGAGTGGTCACAAAGTCTCAGGAGATGATTTAACATAGAACTTTACCTGTTGTTCTTGGCTCATGCCCATCATCTGCTGTTGAAAGTGTTGCATCTGACTGGGAGCTTGAGAAAAGACTCCTGAAGTCTGCTGAGGGATCTGGACACCCTCTCCAAAGGCACTAAAGGGACAAACAAAACCATGATGTCAACACGAGCATGCACACTTATGGGAAAAACGCAAATGTACAATAATGCTAACACAAAAAGCGTATCTAGGTCATAGCGTACAAGGCAGGCTGGACAGTGGATGCCTCATCCTTCTTTGTCTCTTCCCCTCCTTCTGGTTCATCATCATAATCAAAACGGTCAAGAATTTTCTGAAAACAGAAAGAAAATAATTCACACAGCATATTTTACCACAATTCTGGAAACAAAAAGCACAAAATATTTAAGAGGCTTTATACATGTACTCACCTTGTCGAATGTGGCTTTCTTCTCTGCAGGCTGTGTGGTGTGTGGGTGGCTCTGTGTCAAACCTGTGGGTGGCTGAATAGAGGCTTGTATCTGGAGATGAGTCAACATATTATTCTCCAGAGCTGGAGACTGGGGCTTCCCAGGCTGCTGGAACGTCTGGAGCATCTGCTGAAGCTACAGTTAGAATGGTAGAGTTAAAACAAGCTACAGACAGAGCATTGTAGACACACGGGATGTTGGTGTAATCAAACCTGTTGGCCTTGTGACGACTGGAAGAGCTGAGCTACAGCAGCAAAGGCATCAGAGTTCTGCAGTGTTGCCACAGGCGCCTGCACAGAGTTAACTGGCACAGCTGTGTGACTCTCAGTCTCCCTTACTGGGGACGAAGGAGATGCAGCTGGAAAAGAACAATTTTAGTTTATTTTAGTCAGTAGACAAAAAGGCATGTTTATCCAAATAATAGCTTTAAATTAAATTTCACTGGAGCTAATTGTGTTTTGAAAATGACTCCCCACCTGGGCCATTGTCCACACCTGGAACTGGGCCTGAGCTGCTGGATCCAGCAGCCATATCCAGCAGAGGCTGGATCACCTCGATCTTAAACACACCATTCTTTTGCCACAGGTTCAGGACACGGACAATCTTACTCTGCAATCATAAAACAATTAACCTCGTATGTGCTAAACAAAAACAGATTGGCCATACTGGCCGTAACCAGTGACTAATATAAAATTATAAAATACGTTTCACAATATTTCAGAGTTTAGAAGTGAAGCAGAAATCAAATGTTAGTATCATTGCACAGTCCATGAATGGACATCTTGTTCACTGTCAAAAAACAACAACAAAAAAACAAAGCAGCCCAAAGGCGTTTTTCTCACCTTGTCTTCACATTCCTATATTAAAAAGAGGTTGAAAGGATTGGTTTTATTTATATATTTATTTATACAGTCATAAACTTGTGGATTTCTGACCATTAAACCATATGTGCTTTCAAGTTTTAGTCTCCATTGCAACCTTGTTCCAGTGAAGGCAAATTCTATTGCTACAGCATTTAAAGACATTCGACACAACTTTGTGCTTTAAACTACGGGGCAAATGCTCAGGAAATGCTCACATATGAATATGATGGTCAAGTGTTCACATAGTGGTCAAGTGTCATATATGGTGGTGGACAAAATCATATTGTTTGTCACAACTAGAGATATGAGTGAGACTTGTGAGCACAAATGTAGCAATGAAACTAATTCTACATGCTTTCATTGTTTTTGGCTACAGGCAGATGTAATGGTGAAAGTTGGACAGAATGGTCTGTTTTTAGATTGGACTGTGTCTGCAGTGAAACATGTGACACCTGTGAAATGGGACAACCACACAATCAGGAGAGGCAAAATAAAAAATGTGATCTGAAAATAACTCTTACCCTGTCCTCTGTGGGACATAAACAGAGGTTCTCAAACGTCCCAGTGATGTTCTTGGTGAACCGGGGACCAAACACATCCTTGTCTGCACCAAACTGATGGCGTGACTGTCGCACAATGGAGTCCACAACATAGAGTCCTGGTACTTTATACTCTGGCTTGCACTGGAAAAAAGGATAACATTCAAATGCAATCTTATGTAAAACTAAATATTTGCATTGTACAAAATAGAAGAAGAAGAAAAAAAACAATTACCTTCTTGATGAATTTCTCAACAATCTGGACAACATGCTTGTATAACTAGAGCACAGATATACACATTTTAATGCCTTGAAGCAATACAGGTGATATTACTGCCATTTGTACAATCGGCATTAAATGGCTGTACAAATCAGTAAATGTGGTTAAAGTGTATTTGTTTGCTGCATTACAATAATTTAAGTTTATACTTTAACACTTACTTTAATGGCTTTTATTGCAGACTTTGTAATGGAGATCATCTTAGCCCTGGAGATTGGAGGTTTCGAGTCCATCAGGGAGAACAGCTGTATTGAAAGAACATAAGATGGCTGAATGCCAGTGCTCACGTTCAATTCAATTTGTATAGCATGTTTAATCGGGGGCATTGTCACAAAGCAGTTTAACAGAAATAAACAGACTCAGAATATAAATTTGAAATGAATATCTTTTACGGCAGTTGGTAGACGTACTTACAGTATACAGCGCGGCCTACAATTATCTTGGTGTACAGCACTGCAAGTGAGAGTTGGCGGTGTTTGGATTTAAACTCAACCTTCTGATCAGAATTAAACCACCCAAATCACTGAGCTACCACTTTAACATGGAGTAGTACAATTGAGCACTGGTTTGTTCACAGTAACATATACTGTGATTTAGATAGATCTTCACCATATCACCCAATGCTACATGTAAGTATGCTGGCTGACTCCTATACAAACACAAATGCCTAGTTGTCTACTAGATTTTTTTTTCAAGTCAATCATTTATTGCATAGCCACACTCGACACATATCCAGAAAACGTTAAAGGCGTTAAAACTGAACTGCTGTTGGGGAGGTTAGTTTAGGTTTAAGGTTGGTGCATAAACATCTGTAGAGAACCAATTTGTAAACGATCTTTTCTTTCTGAACGAGCCAATGAAGGGAACAAATCGGTATTACAGAGTTAATATGTTGAGATCTTACTTACTGGTTTACTTCACAACTACAAACCTAACAAAAGCACAACATTTCTATACTAATTTCCTAATGTGAGTTAAACAGATGTGCAATAGTGTTTCACAAGCAGTTATGTCAATTGGCTCAAGAATAACATCGAGTGCAGAAAAGACAACCAACATATTTTTAAGTAAACATCTCAAAGTTCCAATTGCTTAAAATGGCATTGTGGGTCCTTATCAATGATCACTGTTCAAAATGTTGTATGTGCAAAGCAAAGCTGATACAAAGGATTACATGATATTTGTGCTTCCATGTTCTTGTTTCACACACAGATTAGAAAAAAATCGGAATTTATAAATTCAGGATCGCAAATGACTCCATGATTGAGTCTGCACTCCTGGCCAAACTGCGAAAATGTATAATTTGGTGGAAATGGATGAATGTACACAGAGCTACAACTATGCCTATCAGAAAACAAGTTAAACTAAAAGCATTTACAATTACTAGTCCTTTTCTATAAATTTGTGTGCACACAACTATTTTTTTTTTTTTTTCTATTTTTTTATTTAACTGTGGTTGAGGTTGAACAGGGGGTATATTCGGACCACTGGAAACACAGAAACCAGACTGTTTCAACTTCTGCTTCACTTTTACTGGAAAAATCATTTTACATTAGAATCTGCTTGATCACTAAAAATTGTGTACTGTAAAAATGTTCTGTACAGTACGATTTTTTTTATTACAGAACAGAGGTTTTCCTTTGCAACAAACGCTTTTATCATCAAATACCAAAATGGTTGGTGCAAACCGTCTGCTGCCTGAGTAGAGCAATATCAGAAAAAAAGATAAATAAATACACATTTAAAGCAAAAGGCAAAGTAAAGGCCACGGATGCTGAGATTTTCAAACATCGAAATTTTCTAAAGACGGAAATTTTCACTTTGCGGAGCAATTCGTGGTCCACTCAAACTAAGGGAAGGGGCTGAGTGAAACACAAGAACATCTCTGTTTAGCAAAGCAGAAGTGTAAAGTCTGCACTAAATGGCCCAGAGTAGTGAACTTCTACCACCAAAGGAAACACAAAGATACAGACCAAAATAAATAAATAAATACCGCAAATAAACGAAAAAAAAAAGGTATTAATCTTTTGCATTAATCTAACAGGATGAGCTAGCTCTGTTCTGCTGCTTGGGCTCTTCTGAAGTATATTTTCTGTGATATACAGTGTGCCAGCCTGCCAATCTCTGACAATAAAGTAACAGTAAGAGAAACATAGTTTGTGTGTAGAATGTATGTTCAATTATTGAAACACCGGACTGGGTGTCTGTAAGCAGAGACACAGAATCTGCTCAGCAGTATTCATTAGTTCATTGTTGCAAAATATTGAATAAACATAACACAAAGGGATTAACACCACCAGTACTACTTTATGATTACTACTGATAATACTAGTAGCAAAGATTTATTTAAAACAATATTAAAAAAAAAAAATTACTTTGGAATCATATGAGTAGCAAATTTAGTGGAATTTTATTTTCTTAGGTCATTAGAGAAGTCTAAAAATCAATAAAATGTAATAGACATTTATCTTTAGGAATTAGTTGTAATAAAGTAATAATAAATAAATAACGATGACAATGAAATGAAGTCATCTTTCTTTAGTGTAACAATAGTCAAAAGAAATAATGAATGTAATGAATAAAATAAATTTTTCTTAGGAGTTTAGGTGCACTAATAAATAAGAAACGTTTATCTTAGGTGTTTGGCTGTAATAAAGTAGTTTAGACTTTAGAGAATAATAAATATAATAGACATTTCTCTTAAGGGTTTATTCGCGATCTGATGGGTGTGTAGCAGCAGGTCAGTGATGCTGTCTGTCTCCTGGACAGTAAAAAGCTGAAACATGTGGTGTCGGAAGATGATGGTGGTAATGACAGAGATGATGTAGATGATGATGATAAACTATGGGGTCACCTCGTGCTATGAAGTAGACGATGGAAAAGGGGGGGGGGGTTGCTATTCTCACTTCCACCACAAAACATCAATGCTAACAACATTGAACTGCTGCACACACACACAGTGGCGTGTAAATATTCGTGGCTGTCACGTTCGCAGCTCGTGTAACTGACCATGGAACTAACAGAAGTGTAAACCAAGCGGACATGAAGTGCAGAGTGAGAGCTGGGCTCAACTACACGAATAGCGCGCAAACACGGCTAAGCACTGAGCTCCACAGTTAGCAAAGAAGCCTGGAGAAGAACTGAGCGGATGGTGGATAGATGGGTCTTTCTCTCTACATGAACTCTGTGTCGCGTTCCAGTCCGGACTACACACAGCCACCATTAGTGCACACGCTTTTAGCAAATATGCCGTAAGTTTCTATTCTAGTCCAAGCAAGAATGCTAAACCGGGGCCCAAGACAATCCGGTTAGCTAGGTGGCTAAGCTAATGCTAAACCATTAGCTCCATGCACCTGTGGAGTTTCATTAGAACTGACCTCGTGGTTAAACGCGTTGACCGCATCCATTGTGTTCCACTTTTTTCTTTTTATTCCGAGCTTCTTACTCGTCGTTAAATTTCCAAAGAAAACAAGGACTGCGCTTTAACGGGCCATCCCAACATGTCCGCCACCGCCTCTCGCCCTCGGTGAAGACAGGAGCCGAGTCGTTGCGGCGCGAAAGGCATGCCGGGATCGCGGCACGTGTTTCCCTGTGCCATGCGCTAGGTGGCGCTGCGGAGATGACTGCAGGACCGTGGCCTGGAGTAGAGCCAGGCTGCAGCTCGATGAGGTTTGATGATCAACGAACATGGTTTGAACTGGTATAAATAATCCAGCTGCCTAGATCTTGTTCAGACTTCCTTTAAGCGTTTAATTCTTGTGAGGGTTACAATGCAGGATTAGATACAGCCTACTGTACAGCATGAGTCAGAAATACATCATGGATTGGAACATTTTCACAATTAGTGATAGTTGATCTTTCACAATTGAAAATCCACACAGTGGGAGGTGGGAGAACACCCACATGGACACATGAGAGCGTGCACAGAAAACTTCTGATCAAACCAGGTATCCTGAGGCTGCAAGGTGTCAACCCTATCCAATGCACCACATTACACACTGTAAATACAAACAATCAATCATAATGTTTAGGCTATAGCAAAAAAACAAAACAAAACTAAGAAATGAGGCTAGTGATTGTATTTTCTTCTGCTTTTTCTCCTTCTTTCGGCTGCTCCTATTAGGGGTCGCCACAGCTGATCATCCGTCTCCATACTACTCTGTCCTCTACAGCTTCCTCTTCCAAACCAATTACCTGCATGTCTTCGCTCACCACATCCATAAACCTCCTCCTTGGCCTTCCTCTTTTCCTTCTAGCTGGTGGCTCCATCCTTAACATTCTCCTACCGATATAACCCATGTCCCTCCTCTGCACATGTCCAAACTATCTCAATCAGGCTTCTCTTACTTTGTCTCCAAAATGTCCTACATGTGCTGTCCCTCTAATAAACTTATTTCTAATCCTGTCCATCCTCATCACTCCCAATAAAAACCTTAACATCTTCAGCTCTGCTACCTCCAGCCCCACCTCCTGTCTTTTTTCAATGCCACTGTCTCTGAACCATACAACATCGCAGGTCTCACCACAGTCCTATAAACTTTCCCTTTCACTCTTGCAGATACCCTTATCTTGCCACTCTTCTCCACCCACTTCACCCTGCCTGCACTCTTTTCTTCACTTCTCTTACACACTCTCCATTACTTTGCACTGTTGACCCCAGGTACCTGAACTCCTCCACCTTCTTCACCTCTTCTCCCTGCAACCACACCGCACCACTCCACTGCCCTCCCTCTCATTCACATACATGTACTCTGTCTTACTCTTACTGACTTTCATTCCCCTTTTCACCATCTCGTACCTCCACCTCTCCAGGCTCTTCTCAATCTGGTCCATACTCTCATCACAAATTACAACATCCACTAATATCATAGTCCATGGAACTCTTGTCTGACCTCGTCCATCAACCTGTCCACCCCCACTGCAAACAAAAAAGGGCTGATCCTTAATGTAGCCCAACCTCCACCTTAAACCAGTCTGTCGTTCCTACTGCACACTTCACTGCTGTCACACTGTCTACATACAGAGGCTAATGATTCCATACAGTTCATAAATGGTCTTAATCAGATGTGCCCAAAAAACGGCCAAAAAACTATCTGAGAGCCATTGGCCGGAAATAAATATTGCATTATTGCTGAACATTAGATTAAAATGAAAGCTGCCATGGTATTCTGCTTAACTAATGCAGTTATATTTTTAAAGTTCTAGTTGAATGGAGCTTTTAGTACAAGAGAAACAATCCAATTAATTTTAACGATAGAGTTTAATACCTAAGACAACTTTTCAGTGAGCTCTAATGAAAGACATGAAGCAGGTCCTTATTATTCAAAAGGTTTTCCAAATGATATATTTCTCCTATTATTTTCTTCTTCCATACAAGATATGGAGAGTCAAATTAAAGGTCACCATATGCCAACCTTGGTCTGCAACTCTAGTCTAAATATTGAGCGATAAAAAAACCAAAAACATTTTAGGAGTACTGAATACTGGGAGGTGGTAGCTCAGTGGTTAAGGCATTGGGCTTTGGATCAGAAGATCACAGGTTCAAATCCCACCACCACCAAGCTGCCACTGCTGGGCCCTTGAGCAAAAAACCCTCCCCAGCTCAGTTGTAGCCAGTGGGCGTCTGCCAAATGCCGCAAATATAAATGTACTCTTCCTTCAGAATCACCCCTTTGTCGATTTCTTCTCTATAACATCCGAAGGATTCGACCATTTCTGTCCACACAGGCTGCCCAGGTGCTTGTTCAGTCTCTTGTCATTTCAAGACTTGACCACTGCAACTCTCTGCTGGCAGGTCTTTCCCTGAACGCTATTTGTCCACTGCAAATGATCCAAAACGCAGCGGCACGACTTGTGTTCAATCTGCCCAAGTTTTCCCACACCACCCCACTGCTGCGCTTCCTTCACTGGCTTCCAGTAGCTGCACGTATCAGATTCAAAACACTGATGCTTGCCTACAAGGCCAAAAATGGACCAGCACCATCTTACCTCAGTGACCTCATCACATCTCGCACTGCACCACGCTGTCTAAGATCCTCCAGCACTGCTAGACTGGTACCAACTTCTCTCAGAATGAGAGGTAAGTACACTTCAAGGCTCTTCTCTGTTCTGGCACTGAGGTGGTGGAATGAACTTCCCCTAGATGTCCGTACAGCAGAGTCCCTGATTATCTTTAAGCGACGACTGAAGACCTACCTCTTCCTGAAATACCTAAATTAGTACTTTCCAAGTTTTAGAATTCGAGTTATATTTATATTAAGTTTGTAATCTTGCGTACCAGTGTAGATTTATTAATTACGAGAGATTTAAAGCATTTTTGTACGTCGCTCTGGATAAGGGCGTCTGCTAAATGCCGCAAATGTAAATGTAAATGTAAATGAATAAAGATCACACCAGGTGATGCATATGGCAATTCAGAATTTATGTACACAATTATGATCCATGCAAAGAAACACACAAGAATCTGTGTTTTGGGTTATTTTCAGGCCTTTTTGAGGCGTAATAAAGATGCATAAAATCAACAAATATTTCATCTGGAATCATGACAAATATGTTGGTTTGTTTTAAATAAAGTACTAAATAAAGTTTTTAAATAAAGTACTAACCCAGCCATTAGGGAGGCACAAGCCAGTGCATTCTTAGTGCCGGTCCCAAGCCCGGGTAAATGGGGAGGGTTGCGTTAGGAAGGGCATCCAGCGTAAAACATGTGCCAAATCAAATATGCGGATCACAAATGAGAATTTCATACCGGATCGGTCGAGGCCCGGGTTAACAACAACCGCCACAGGTATCGTTAGCCGACAGGGTACCGGTGGAAATTGGGCTACTGTTGGCCGAAGGAGGAGAAGGAGAGGAGGAAGACGTCTACAGAGACGGCAGGGAAAGGAGCAGTGTAGGAGAGTGGAGGTTCGGGTTGGTACTTTAAATGTTGGTACTATGACGGGTAAAGGGAGAGAGGTAGCTGATATGATGGAGAGGAGAAAGGTAGATATGCTGTGTGTTCAGGAGACCAAGTGGAAAGGGAGTAAGGCCAGGAACATTGGAGGTGGATTTAAACTGTTTTATCATGGTGTGGATGGAAAGAGAAATGGTGTAGGGGTGATTCTGAAGGAAGAGTACAGTAAGAGTGTAGTGGAGGTGAAGAGAGTTTCTGATAGGGTGATGATCGTGAAGGTGGAAGTTGAAGGGATGATGATAAATGTCATCAGTGCCTATGCTCCACAAGTTGGCTGTGAGATGGAGGAGAAGGAAAGATTCTGGAGTGAATTAGATGAAGTGGTAGATGGTGTACCTAGGAAAGAACGGTTGGTGATTGGGGCAGACTTTAATGGGCATGTAGGTGAAGGGAACAGAGGTGACGAGGAGGTGATGGGTAGGTATGGTTTTAAGGAGAGGAATGTGGAAGGGCAGATGGTGGTAGATTTTGCTAAAAGGATGGAAATGGCAGTGGTGAACACTTATTTTAAGAAGAAGGAGGATCATAGGGTAAGTGGAGGAAGGTGCACACAGGTGGACTATGTGCTATGCAGGAGATGCAACCTGAAGGAGATTGGAGACTGTAAGGTGTTGGCAGGGGACAGTGTAGCTAGACAGCATCGGATGGTGGTCTGTAGGATGGTTTTGGAGGCGAAGAAGAAGAGGAGGAGAGTGAGGACTGAAAGAAGAATAAGATGGTGGAAACTGAAGGAGGAAGAGTGTAGTGTGAGGTTCAGGGAAGAGGTCAGAGAGAGGCTCAGTGGTGTTAAGGAGGTGTTGGATGATTGGGCAACTACAGCAGGAGTGATGAGGGAGGCAGCTAGAAAAGCACTTGGTGTGACATCTGGAAATAGAAAGAAAGACAAGGAGACGTGGTGGTGGAATGTGGAAGTGCAGGAGAGCATAAGGAGAAAGAGGTTGGCAAAACAGAAGTGGGATAGACAGAGTGATGAGAAAAGTAGGCAGGAGTACAAGGAGATGCGGCAGCAGGTTAAGAGGGATGTGGCGAAAGCCAAGGAAAAGGCATATGAGGAGCTGTATGAGAGGTTGGACACTAAGGAAGGAGAAAAGGATTTATACAGATTGGCCAGGCAGAGGGACCGAGCTGGAAAGGATGTACTGCAAGTTAGAGCAGTAAAGGATGGAGAGGGAAATGTGTTGACTAGTGAGGAGAGTGTGTTGAGAAGGTGGAGGGAGTATTTTGAGCAGCTGATGAATGAGGAAAATCAGAGAGAGAGAAGGTTGGATGATGTGGAGTTGGTGAAGCAGGATGTAGATAGGATTAGTAAGGAGGAAGTGAGAGCAGCGATTAAGAGGATGAAGAGTGGAAAGTCGGTTGGACCAGATGACATACCGGTAGAAGCGTGGAGATGTTTAGGAGAGATGGCAGTGGAGTTTTTGACCAGATTGTTTAACAGGATTTTGGAAGGTGAGAAGATGCCTGAGGAATGGAGAAGAAGTGTGCTGGTACCGATCTTTAAGCATAAAGGAGATGTGCAGACCTGCAGTAACTACAGGGGAATTAAGTTGATCAGTCACACCATGAAGTTATGGGAAAGAGTAGTGGAAGCCAGGCTGAGAGAAAAGGTGACCATCTGTGAGCAACAATATAGTTTCATGCCAAGGAAGAGCACCACAGATGCCTTATTTGCTTTGAGAATGTTGATGGAGAAGTATAGAGAAGGACAGAAGGAATTGCATTGTGTATTTGTGGATTTAGAGAAGGCCTACGACAGGGTTCCAAGAGAGGAGTTGTGGTATTGTATGAGGAAGTCAGGTGTGTCAGAGAAGTATGTGAGGGTGGTGCAGGACATGTGTGAGGACAGTGTGACAGCAGTGAAGTGTGCAGTAGGTACGACAGACTGGTTTAGGGTGAAGGTTGGACTGCATCAAGGATCGGCCCTGAGCCCTTTCCTGTTTGCAGTGGTAATGGACAGGTTGACGGACGAGGTCAGACAGGAGTCTCCCTGGACTATGATGTTTGCGGATGATATTGTGATTTGTTGTGAGAGTAGGGAGCAGGTTGAGAAGAGCCTGGAGAGGTGGAGATATGCGCTGGAGAGAAGGGGAATGAAACTCAGTAGGAGTAAGACAGAATACATGTGTGTGAATGAGAGGGAGGGCAGTGGAGTGGTGCAGTTGCAGGGAGAAGAGCTGGAGAAGGTGGAGGAATTCAGGTACCTGGGGTCAACAGTGCAAAGTAATGGAGAGTGTGTTAGAGAAGTGAAGAAAAGAGTGCAGGCAGGGTGGAGTGGGTGGAGAAGAGTGACAGGAGTGATTTGTGATAGTAGGGTATCTGCAAAAATGAAAGGGAAAGTTTATAGGACTGTGGTGAGACCTGCGATGTTGTATGGATTAGAGACAGTGGCATTGAGTAAAAGACAGGAGGTGGAGCTGGAGGTAGCAGAGCTGAAGATGTTGAGGTTTTCGTTGGGAGTGACGAGGATGGAAAAGATTAGAAATGAGTTTATTAGAGGGACAGCGCATGTAGGATGTTTTGGTGACAAGGTGAGGGAGGCGAGATTGAGATGGTTTGGACATGTGCAGAGGAGGGACATTAATTATATTGGTAGAAGAATGCTGAGGATGGAGCCACCAGGTAGGAGGAAAAGAGGAAGGCCAAGAAGGAGGTTCATGGATGTGGTGAGGGAAGACATGCAGGTAGTTGGTGTAAAAAAGGCAGATGTAGAGGACAGGGTGGTATGGAGACGGATGATCCGCTGTGGCGACCCCTAATGGGAGCAGCCGAAAGAAGAAGAAGAAGAAGAAGAAGTTTTAAATAAAGTACTATGTAAAATACTATAAAAATGCTTTTACAGATCCATTCTGTGGCAAAACATATATTATTAAATGAAATATAATATGATAAAATAAAATATAAATTAATTGATTCATTTATTTTAATAAATTAAAATAAATTATATAAAATATAATAAAATGCATCATTTACCTCACCCATTTTTTTTTGGAGTTGTGTTGATTGTGAATATTCATGCAGTATTTCATCTGGAATCACGACAAATATATTGGTTTGTTTTAGTAAACTGTTTAAGCAAACAGTCAAGATAATTACTTGGGGTTTTGAAACTTCATAAATAAAATACTAACAAGCATGTCTCATGGTTTTACAGATCCATTCTGTGGAAAAACATATATTATTAAATGAAACACAACTGAATATAAACATTTTAAAATTTATTAAAATACTCACATTAAGTTTTTGGGGTGATAATTGTTGGTTTTTCCAAAGGAAATTATGTAAATTAGCACCTCTTGACCAATGTTTTAAAATGACACTTGAGTAAGAATGCACAGCACAACAAAAAACATTTAATTACATATTATATTACAAACAACAGCTAAAAAAATTAAATTTTCAATATTTGGTATACTGGAAAAAAACACAATTCATTAGTATGTGCAATTAAAAATTCTAAGGTAAATATAAATGTATGTCTAACATAAATAAACAAAAAAAACCGTTAGTCACATCAGGTTTAAATTAAGTACACCATAAAATTTTATGTATTTTAACTTGAACTGCAGGATGTGCAAATATTCTATACAGTCAATAAATTGGTGCCATTTTGTAACGTGCTGTGGTGCAGACAGAAACTGTTTCAGGTATACTGTCTTTTTTAAAAAGGCGAAGTAAAATATTAGCGTTTGACATTTTAACATTTATTAACACTTGTTTATTGCCTTAGTGGGGCTTATACCTGAAATGGAAGTGCAAAGCAATGTTTTCTGAAGAGGTGAAAAAAGTCAGGCTTTTCTTCATATTACTGGAAAAAAAAAGTTTTTGTTATAAAGTCCACTCATTTATTGTTTGTTTTTAATTGCTATGAATGATACTTTAACAATTAAAAATGTACTACTTATGTCTGTATTGCAAATATACATTGGGTTTGTACGTGCATGTTTTATGCACATGAATAGAAGCACTTTAATATAAAGTATATTTCATAAATGTGCATATGGTTGAGTGTTTACATGCATTGTGATCCGAGTATTTTTGCTTAATTTCCAAAGTATGACCATGCAACGTGTTGCATAAGCTATGCATAAGTGCATGCATTGAGTTTTCACTCTCCTACAAATATAATATATAATAATAATAATAATATTAATAATAATAAAGCTAGGTTAATTAGTTGTTTAATATGTAGTTTAATACTGTTGTTTTCCTCTTATGTATAATAGCATGAGCCCAAATTAGAGAATAAAAATTTTTTGGGGTTGGATTATGGCTTTAATATTTTTCCTGCATATCAAAGGCATGTTCAATCAGATTCAGATCAGGTGACTGACTCTGCTGACTGACATTTCAGAATTCACCAATTAGTATTAAATACCTTGTTGCATTAACAGTATGTTTCAGATCATTCATTTGCCATCAGTGGTTACACCATCAATGAAGAAAAGTCAAAAGAGTGCCTTTGATTCAAAACATTATGGAGCTCTATAATAAATGTGCTTTTATGTGTATCCTCTATGAAAAGCAGCTTTTTCTTTCATGGACCTTCCAGACCAGTGCTGTGGAAAAATGCAGAGAAGTTATTTATACATCTTTTTTTATATACATAGAGGATACACTGTTCCCCTTCGGGAACTCGAGCTGCGTCGAAATGCCCCTGCGTTCCCAAAGCGTCTCGTTCCCTCGGGGAACTAGGGTTATGTTCGTAACCTAGAGATGAAACCTTTATAATATTAGTTTGATTTAATGCGATACACCACGTTGAAGGCCTCCAATCCTAAATACTTTATGGCTATCATTTTGGCTAGAATTTTCACCCAATTATGCAGAACTGAAACAATAGACTTTCAAAGTTTTTTTCTCTCATTTTGTTTTATTTAAATGCATTATATTTATACCACTCTAAAACAAACTGAATAATGCAAAGGAATGCTGCAAGTAAATACACATTTGCTATTCTTTTGTTTAAGGATACTCATGAGAACCTGGATGAAATGAAACGGCAGACACTGAGGATCATCACAAAAGGTGGCTCCATGGATAATCCTTTAGGTACTGCGATAGTGCTGGAAGGCATAGAGGAGGTGACGGGGTTGGCGGATCTAATATGCGCAATCGCTCGGCCTAATATATGTTACCCCAAAGAAGTCAAATACACATTAGCATTTTTCCAAAGGATTTTACTTAAGTTTGACAGTGTCAAACTTTCTTACAGAGATTAAGTTTCAACAACTCAAAATATGTTTGAAAAAGACATGCTTAGCCATACTCATCACATTGTACAGTACATTGAGTACTCAGCAGTACTCATGGTTAGTTTGCACTCACTTTTGTGTTTTATTCTTAGAAAGTCTGTTCCATGTTCCAAATGAACAGTTGGAGAAATGTTAATCTTTTATGAAGGGTTGAAAAGGTTGAAAAAATAAGTCATTTTTTATATCTTTATTATATCAGATTATTTTAACCTTTTTTGTACTAATTTATTGTATGCTTTCTGTTCTGGAGCCACGCTGTAGGCATTTTTTTTCCAGTAGTTCTAAATGTAAAATAAAAATTAAGTTGGTTCAACTCAAATCATTATCTTTTTTTAATGTAAAAGACAAAATGTTAAGTTGACACAACTTGTATTTACTTGGTAGATTCAACTGGTGTTCTGAATTTTTTAAGTAAATAATGTCGAGTGAACTCATATTTATGCACATAAAAGCATAAGGCTTTGTTAATTTTACATAAAATTTCAAGTTGAATTTACTTAGAGTGTGACACAGAAATGGTGCATACTGTATGTATTTCAAGTACACATAATATTACCAGTGTAGTTTTAATGATACTGTGTACTCGAGCTGGCATTGAGTTCACAAATTTGTGCAAAACCTAATAATCCATGCAATAATTAAATGCAACACATTAGAATGGAATAGAACATGCAGGCGGAAAATCGGACCTTTTGTACAAATCAGATAACAAGAAGAATATGCCACATTTGTTTATATTTCAGTGCAAACCTAGAGTTTTATTATATTTTATTTAAGATGCCATCTCCACCACACTCCACCTGGCCCTCACTCACATGAAAAACAATGATTCATACATACAAATGCTGTTTATGACTTCAGTTCAGCATTCAACACTATCATTCCTCAGCACCTGGTTGGAAAGCTGAGCCTGTTGGGCGTGAACCACTCCAGAGCAAATTGTTTAGGGGAAGGAAGACCAGTAGGGCGGTGACCAAATCAGGTCTCTTTATTGTGTATTTCCCTTTCTCACACACACACACACACACACACACACACACACACACACACACACACACACACACACACACACAGACGGGTCTCACTCGAAGCACCCATCTTCCCCCCAGCCCTCACCCCCCACCCGCACATACATACATACACACACACACACACACACACACACACACACACACACGTTATACGGAACGGAGAGATTATACACTATCTCTTGCCAATCACAGTGACACTAGTCAATCATGAATCTCAGATGAATCGCAGATGTGTGGGAGTGCAGTGTTTATTGTTGCTCTGTGATGTAGCGTGAGCAGATTAAAATTATGTGGTTGGATAGAGGATGCCATGAAATTGTATTCATTTATTCCCAACAGATTATTCTCTTCATTTCGTAGCGTTTCTCTTGATTGCACTGCTTCCAGTACGTGTATGTGGATGTTAGATTTTTTGTCCAATCAGATTTCAGCCTCTATGTGCTGCCATGTCAATCTAATCTGCCCAGGGACTTCAAAGTCTGTACTGCTGGCCCTTTGTCCATATAGAATATTAACAACAGGTCTGTTTTTTTTAGCTAATCAGATTTCATATTTGCCTCACAGGGCCAGCTAGCTGGCCTAGAATAGAATCAGCATTTTTCTGTTTACTGAATGTTTGGTCAGAGGGAAACTGTTACAGCCAAGTTTTACACAAATTAATACATCTGAGTTAGACTTTTTTTAAGCCTATGAAGGAAGAGAAATTGATTTGGTCTCGGACATACTTAAAAATCAATTTTCCAGAAAAGCTAGACATTGTGAGGAGGTCAGCAAACCCCAAAGCTAGCTAGCTAGTCTCAGCCCAGGTAATGGGTTTGTTCACCACTTCCAGACCAGTGACTATGAGCGGTACCACTGGATTACAGCCTCTGAGGAGCAGTGCAAATTATGAGTATGCATCTCTTGTGAGTAGGTTGTATTTTATTTACATTTTAAATGTTTTTGCCATGTTATTAGACAATTATTGATTCTGAACTGCTCCAGATGATGTAGGTGCACAGTTGCGATTATAGTGTAGAGGTTTGGAGTCTTAACTGGTTTTCTAGCTTTAGTAAAATGGTATTCACCCTCCATATGTGAAATGCCTCTCTCTCTGTAATGCCACACAGTGTTATATTGTGTTTTTGTATAGTATTGATGGTTTTCTATAATTGCGATGTGATTGTGGTGGTATTAAGAGGTGGATTAAGTCTGATAAGTCCTCACTTAAGGCCCAGGTACCAAATGCACGGCCCACCACTGATATATACAGTTATATTGTTAATATAGTATATACATACATGTGTGTGTGTGTTTTGTTCAGATTTTGCTGTGTTTTTCTTTCTTTTTTTCTATTTCTATTTCCATGTGCTTTATTGTGTGTTAATGCTGGGATTGAACTACTGGGATTGAACTCCTCTAAATTGCATCTTGTATAAGTAATACTATACTTTTTTCTACAGAGGGTGCCATTGTTCCAGAAAGAGACAACTCGGGCCAGGTTGGAGGTTTTGGATGGTGATAACACACCATGGTCCATGCCACATTATTCATCGTTCACACAAAAAAGAATATAACATACAGTATGTTATGTTAATTTATTGTCTGAGGTTATTTTCTAATATGACCAAATATCACTCAAATCTGTATTTGGTTTTGTGTTTTACACACACTATCCATCACTTAGGTCCAACAAGGAAACATTTACAGATTGCAAATCAAATTGATGGACATACAATATTTTGCTGCCAAGAAGTGTAAACAATTTAGGGCATGATTCTGGGCATATATAATAAGACAAAGCTGATGAATCTCCATGATAGAGGAGAAACCCAGACACCACACATACTGAATTGCTATTCATTAGAACTGTGGGTGTAGATCCTTTTTTTTACAGTTGAAAAGTGTTATAAAAATGTAACAGTGGTGCCAAACAAAATAAAACTGAATAAAAAACACAGATGTCAGGGGTTCTCAGTAACTGTTCATGACCATTAGATTGCAGGTGACTGTTTATTATGACACAAATACACATATTACAACACAAGAGAATGTTATGCTTTGTATAACAAGTTCCAAAGAAACTTTCTAAAGCATTGAGAGGACATAAATCCTTTTCCAGTTACATCTCTTCATGTATTCATTTGCATGTGAATATTGTGGTTTTTAATCTTGCAGCTTGCATAATTTTTCCTTTAATCACTCTGAAACTAATAAAAGGACTTTATGGCATGCAGTATTACCATGTAATAGAGAACTCTTGTTTTGTTCATTTCTAATTTTGGGTAATTTAATTTTTTTACATTTTCACTCTGGAACTGACACAAAAGCGATAAGGTTTCAATTATATTTGCCCTCCCTTTCCCTAAAAAAGGGACCATGCCATTGACGACGTATTATTAAATAGTGCTATTTACATACTAATAAATGTATATGAGAAAGTCCATTTGAAAACAAATATTGCTTAATATTATTTAAACATTTTAATTAATTGTTTGGCATAATCTTATAACACCAAGGTCCTAATTTATAGATTTTTTTTATAATGCTGCAAAATGCAAAACATTAGCTAATATGCAATGTAATGCATTCAATTTGCAATTCAATACATGTGGGAATCATGTCTAAGTCTATAAGGCTTAAATTCATAACTTCATAAGAGGGACTAGATGAAAAAAAAGAATAGTTAATGTTTTCATTGCAATTCTGCAACAGCAAATTGCTCCAAGACTACAAACTTACCGTTTAAGCAAACTATTACCGTACAAAGTTTGTTTGAGCTGTTACAAGCCAAGGCAGTTTAGTTAGATTTCAAGTGATTAATGTTCACCACACATTTTACCATACACGTTTGTGTGTGGTAAATTTTTGTTAAATATATCCAGATACAACATGCCTGGGGAAGCTGGATTACAAAAGAAACACTCATATATTAAACTGTCTTTTTTATGATTATGATGTCTATATATTTTGCTTTCAGCAATCTGGCTTCAGGTGCACTCATGGAAGGAGCTACAGCCTGTGCTTACCTTTCCATTTGTCAGCTTGCCTTTTCACTTTTCATCTTTTCATTCTTCAGCATCATGATGACAGTTTTCCAAGAACAGTGCCAAGATCTGCTTCCAGCCATTTAATCTGCTCTAAGGGGATCACTATTTTGCCTTAAAAAGTGTGTCCTAGCTGAACAGTGGATAATCTATTTTTAACATACTGATTACGACATGCACTCCTTAAATAAACTCAGAGTTTATTTAGCACTCGGTTATTTACTATGAAATAAGTCAGTGTGTGGCTAAAAACGTGAAAACTAATGTGACAATGGAAATGGATTAGATGAATGTTCGACCCTTAACTACTTAATTAAAACAGAGAACTATTTAACACTCATAACTCACTCAATAACTACGTTTGTATCAACTAATCATTTAAATAAAAAGATGAACTAATTCATAAAAAAAGATACAAAATAAAGCAAATTATATTGTGCATGTCACATTTGCTTAAAAAGGAATACAAGTAAATATTTTTGCTTTAATATGTTGGAATTTTAATTCAGAATGCTACAGACATACAGACATATATTAACTGTTTTATTTTCTACTTGTAAGAATTTCAGAATTACAATATAATGCATGTATTTGCCTAATATTAGGACCCAGCTATTATTGAGGTTCACTGTCTTGTAGTGTCTTGGGTTATTACTTGAATTTACATTTAAATTAATTTACTTCTCATACTTTAAGTTATCAGCTTATCTATCAGTATACTAGGAAGAATAAGGACAAACTAAATAGTTTATTATTATTAATAGATTATTTATTAAAAGCACACACACACACACACACACACACACACACACACACACACACACACACACACACACAATTTTTTTATTTATAAATATTGCATGTCTCATCATTACCATAACATTTGAAATACCACATGCAGTGTAATGATATACAGAATATCGTTTACAAAGTGTCTTTTAACAGCAGTTAATAATAACAATAAATGATTCACATAATTGTATTGCTGCAGTACTAAACAACTTATAGTGAATAATACCACATTCCTCCACACAATCTCAATTTAATATTTTGTGCCACATAATATTATATGTCAAAAATAATAGTTGTTTGGCTTGTCCAATCACTACACAGACAGCTTTAACGGTAACATTGGCATCTTTTTTGGGAAAAATTTTACTTAAGTTACCGACTTTGAATAGACTATGTGAAAATAGTTATTCAGTCAATTAATACATACAGTGTATAAACTATAGATTATAATACAGTGATGTCCATGAGAACAAAGTATTTTTGTTAATTATTTTTGAACAAAAGATTAAATAATAAAGACATATTTTCACAGCCTTTTTTGTTCATAATTACTTTGGACCAGCAGGTAAGCCAATGTTTAAGACCATTATAACACCATATTATACAATTTATACCAATGTGCATTAGAGTTCTAAAAGCTTTTGATAGCCCACATTTTTTTTTTTTATTAATTATTATTATTTTTTTATAAAACACAATGTTTGCTCCTGTTTGCTTGGGCAACAACAGCCAAAGGACCCATTGAGTTCCACATTTTCTGTGTTAAAAGGGAATCTAATATGTAGGTCAATCATATCCCTCATATCCTTGTTGCTACACCAATACTGCTAGGCAGAAAAAAAATAGTTTATGTGCATATTTCCATTTATTTATTATTTAATATATTTATTTTTTTATTGCAGAGTTTTAGTAGGTCTCTTTAGAGATGTTGCCCAATCAGTGCCTTCTACCCTAAAAGCTTACATACTACATGATTCATAGCAATACAAAGTAAAAGTTCACTCTGCATGAGAAGCACATTAGTCCAGGGAATTTTATTACTGCAATTTTAAACCACTTTGGTAACTTGCACAATATATGTATTTATGCATTTGATTAGAATTTAATTAATAATTAATAGTCTATTACATTTAAAACCTAGAATCTTCTTCTTCTTCTTCTTTTACTTCTTCTTCTTCTATTGGCTTTTTCCATTAGCAGTCGTTATAGCAGATCACTGTCTCTATACCCCCCTGTCCTCTACATCTGCTTCTGTCAAACCAAATACATTTGAATAAAAGACTGAAAAAAAAAATGCCTGGAGCCTAACATGTCATGGGACAACCGAGGGCACCTTGGGGACGTAACCCGCTCTAGGATGCAAGAAGACACTGACCATGCCTGGAGTGAACTCCAGAAAAGAAAAAGCCACAGAGAGGGCATATAGATCACCTACTTTCCTCAGAGAGCAGTGTAACAAACTCACTGACCCCGTACTGGAAGAAGGACAGACAGGCAATTGTTCACCAAGCAGAGCCATCTTTATTTACTTTCGTTTTCACCCTGGCGCTTCCAGTATTCACGCCAGGGCTCACCCACACACTCGCGGCTCGGGACACCCTTCCTTCCCGACGTTCGCCGGCAGTCTCTTCCGGATCGGCACGCGCTTCCTTCGGCGTCCGCCCATCTCACTCGTGGATCGGCTGCTTTCTCTCTTAGCGCCGCCCGAGTTTCCTCACGGGCCAGCACGCCTTTTCTCGCGTCCACCCAAGATCACTCGCCGGCCGGCACGTCTTTCCACCGGCACCCGCTTGTGCTTAGTCCCCGTTCGGTGACCCTTCCTCTCGTCTCTCTGCTTGTTGACACTCTCCTCGAGGTTGGCATCTCTCTCCTCTTTACTGGAGTTGCCGGACCGAAACAGAGCGCACTGATTACTCTCATCAGCTGCAGGTGTTTCTTACCGCTCGTTCCGTCCGGCTCCACCCTCCACTTGCGCCCCGCTGCCACAAGCAGATAGCCAGCAGAAACACAGTCTTAACTGTAAGATGCCTCCATGAAGCCCCGGTCCGGGGCTCGAAGGGGGGCTCAAATAGAGCCTCCAATACAATGGCCAGGTCCCATTCAGGCACTCTAGGTCACACCTAGAGAAAACAGGTCAAAAGCAGGTCTCTGCCCAGTGATTGCCCTAACACGGGGACATGATACGGAGAAACGGCGAACGTGTAGACTTTGAGGGTGGCCGGAGCCAACCCTTTTGCGAACTGTTCCTGCAGGAACTCTAGCACTAAACTGAACGGGCAGTGGACTGGGTCCAATCGGTGTTAAACGCACCACACAGTGAACAGATGCCATCTCGCGGCATACAACCTCCTCGTGGAGGAAGCTCTGGAATGGAGAATGGTCTCTACCATCTCGGTGGAGAGACCGAACCTTTGAAGCTGTGCCCCCTCAGGGGCCACAACCACAACCTCCATAACTCTGGGCTGGGGTGAACTATTGCGCCCCCTGCTTGAGAGAGGAGAGCCCACCCCAGCGGAATCTCCCACTGAGGCTGAATGAGGAGGGCTACCAGGTCCACGAACCATGGTCTGCCCAGCCACCTTGGGGCCACCAGGAGGAGACAGACTCCATCCCAGCGAACTCTCTCCAGAACTCCCGGAGAACCATAGGGGACAGTGTGATGTCTCTCAAGATGCGAACAAATCCATCTGGGCCTTGCTGAATTTCTTCCAAATCTGCTACACTACGTGAGGATGGAGCTGCCATTTCCTGGGTCTCAACCCCTGTGTCTGCTGTGCCCAAGGTGTCTGCTGCTTCTTTAAAATGGCCCGGAATGTACACTGCTCTAAATGATAGCAGCCTCCCATGTGCCTACAGGAGGATATAGCGCACCAGCCTGTACAGGGGGCATGAACGCAGACCCTTTGGTGGTTGATGTATGAGACCACTAAGGTGTTGTCCGAACGGATCAACACATGGTGACCTCTGAGGTGCCGGAGGAAATGCTTAAATGCTAGAAGCACGGCCAGCATCTCTAGGCAATTAATCTGCCATAGTAGATGGGGCCCTTCCCATAGACCTTGGGTGGATCGGATACTTATAAATGCTCCCCACCCTGTGAGAGACGCATCCGTCGTAAGCATTATGCAATGACCGTGGATTCCCAGCTCAGGGCCTAGAGATAGGATCTCTCGCCACGTGACCTTGATTGTACGGAGGGGATTGCCATTCTGTGAGAACCCTTGGGTTCTGATCCATCACTGAAGGGGTCTCATGTGCGGGAGGCCAAGTGGAACACATTGGATGCTGCTGCCATAAGTCCAAGCAGTCTCTGGAACTGCTTGACAGTAATTGACTGCCCTTCTCTGACCTTCCTGATGGCCATAAGGATGGACGCAATGCAGGCAGTAGAAAGCTGCACACGCATAGCAGTCAAATCCCATATGACACCTAGATAAGTGGTTCTCTGTAAAGGAGCAAGCACACTCTTCCTTCATGTGAGTGAGAACGACATCTTGATGCCGGAAGGCAAACTGCTCTGATCGAGCTAATATCAACCAATCGTCGATATAGTTTATGATGCAGATGCCCTGAAGTCTCAGGGGAACCAGAGCCACAAAAACTTGGGACAAAATAATGATAAAAGCGAGCGTTGGCTAAGCGAGCCTCCGAATCCCAGCTTCCCCTCGACTTTATAGGTCGCCTCCTGCTGATGTCATCAGAAGGAAACAGGGTGCAGCTTTAGTTTACTGAAATGCAGGAAGGACCTGGACTGGAGTCTCGGGATCGCACCTGCACAAAACTACACACTGCATACAAATATAATGCAACCCACAAAATACTGCAGGTTGTAACAGTGCTTGTCGAGCTTGCCAGATGGAGGGGCTTTCCACTCATCGGCCGGCAAAGCTAGATCCAGCTTATCCATGGCACGTGTCACAACCTCCATGAGCTCCTTGATTTCAGGCTCATTTCCAACAAGCTACCAGTGATAACAAATCATGGTTTGGGAAGTAAAAGAATACCCAAAATGAGCTAATTTTTAGCAAAGTAGCAAAATAGTCAAGGGAATTCAGATAATTACTCCCATTTTTAAACTGCACAATCCATGAATTTAAGCATTTAATTAGAAATAAACTAATAATAAAAACCTATTGTAATAAAAACCTGTAAACTTCATTAACAAATTCTGACTAAATGACAGATGTATAAGATGGGTTAATTACAATCGAGTTCAATTGAATCTAATGTCTTATTTCCAACAAGCTAAGGTCTTCTGAATAAAAGACTGTAAAAATACCAGAATAATGCTACAAGTGATGACATTTCATGGCTTTAGAAGTAAAATAAGGTCCAAAATGAGCTCATTTTGAAAGAAATCATCATCATGTTACCCAGTAAAAGAGAGAAAGTTTCCATGTGCAGTCTGAAGTGACTTCTTTTAAACATAAAACTTCACAGAAAATTCCCAGGAAATATTCTTGAACGCAACTTTAGTTATATTGTTTTGAATAAAAATGTATTCAACCAAACAGCATGAGGTTAGCATTATGATGTAAACTATTATGTTTAGATTTAAGTCCTCCTACCCACAAGGGGCCGTGAGTATTACTTGGATAGCTTGTGTGCATACACATGCATGCCAAGACCTTCCACAAAGGCACAAAAAGATGTATGATGCAGTATTTGCAATAATTTAACTCTTTCTACTCCAGACCTCGAACACATGTAGGACCGCATTTACACAATATGAAGCTGTCTGCTCAGTGCTTGTGACTATATTTAAAGCTGTAGGTGACATACTCTTCTAATTCTTTTCTTTATAACATCTGCTTTGCATTAGATGTGTTTCTGTTATGTGTTTCTACTCAAGAGTTTTTACCAGTAGTTTGAAGGAGACAGAGAAGTGGTGTGTATGAAATCTCTGTTAAAGTAGCAAAATTGGGGAAAAGGGAATTTGTAAGGTGTTAAATAATAAGTTGGAACTTCAGGCCAAATCCTTCTACCAAACTTCTCTGTTCTACCTTTTCAGAAATTAGTTTATCAGAAATTAGCTAGACCTCAAATAAAAACACATTTCAGATGGAAATGTGTTCTCTTATCAGGGAAAGCAGCCCAAACATTGGCTTCCTGGAGATGCAAGACATTTCTAACAAAAGAAGTCATTTTGGGATTGGTGCCAAGTGTGAGAAAAAGAAAGAATACAGACACATCCCTTACATGCTTAGTAGTGGAATTGACAGTTAGGAAAGTAGTTGTCCTGAGTGGACACATTAATCAGATGGCTGTTAGTATTCAAAATAATGTCTCTTATGTCAGTACGTTACTTTGCAAAAAGTTATGACAAGCATACAAGAAAGTATTCCAGTATTTCTCCCTGTCCCTAGAAGGAAAGATACAACTTGAAGTCTGTTTTGTGCAAAGTATAACCAGGAGCTAAATTAATTTTATAAAGGGGCTAGTAAGTACACACAATCTTTTAGCCAGCAAAAATTTGTAAAAACATCATACATATACACTATATACTGTACAATACTGTACTGTACATGTACTGTAAATTTCATGCAACAAGCACAGGCAGCAGGTTACGATGTACGATACATTGGACACGCAGCTGGGATGAGCGTATCTCCCGCCCTGTGAGATGCCCCACTCGCTGGAGTAAAGTTGTCTCAATGTAAATTATTTTCTGTTTCTGTCGGTTTCAAACAGCAATTTTAGCAATAAAAGCATGTCTTCCAAGTGCCCAAGTATGTCTCCTGCTTGTAGTGAAAAAAAAAGCCATCATTTTAGAGCAGAAAATTGAAATCATAAATCAGCATGAAGCAGGAAAGACTGTCACAGTCATAGTACCATCTTTGACTTTGACAATATTTTTGACTTATCATCGTAACGGATCTTCATCGTAAGTAGAGGAATATCTGTATATTGAATCTACAGTTAGAGGTGTGTGTTCAGGAGACAAGTGGAAGGGGAGTAAGACCAGAAACATTGGAGGTGGGTTTAAACTGTTTTATCATGGTGTGGATGGGAAGAGAAATGGTGTAGGGGTGATTCTGAAAGAAGAGTACAGTAAGAGTGAAGTCAAGATGAAGAGAGTTTCTGATTCATTGGAAGTGACAAAGATAGAAAGGATTAGAAATGGGTTTATTAGAGGGGCTGGCATGTAGGACGTTTTGGAGACATGGTGAGGAAGGCGTGATTGAGCTGTTTTGGCCATGTGCAGAGGAGGAACATGGGGTATATCGGGAAGAGAATGCTGACGATGGAGCCGCCAGGCAGAAGGTAAAGAGAAAGGCAAAGGAGGAGGTTTATGGATGTGGTGAGGGAAGACATGCAAGTGGCTAATTTACAAGAGGCAGATTTAGAGGACAGGGTAGTATCGACCCTTAATGGAGTAGCCGAAAGAAGAAGAAGAGGAAGTTAAAACTATAGTGAAATTCAGGATCCATAATTAGTTCAGCTGCAATGCTGCAATGCAGTCATTTCACCAGTTAACATGTGGATTGCAATAAACCCTTTTTTTTTTTTATCTGTCCTGACTTATAAATCCTGAAACTGTGGCAAAAAAAAAAAAACCCAGAACATTTTTTAACATCTGAAATGATGAATTTAAGAGATACTGTATTTATTGTTAAATACATTTTTAAAATTTATTTATACAAAGATTTCTTTGTACTTCAAATTTGACAAATATATTTTGCAATACAAAATATGAGGATGTTTTTACTTTCTAAAATGTCTGTCAGCTCTGCTTGATATTGTGTCAGGAACATAATAAAATTATATGAATGTTAAGCCTTTAACAGGGTTTTGCAAATGAATAAAAAACACAACCTGCTGAAATGGCACATTTAGACAGAATACAGAATTGAGCTGTTACATAAACATTTATTCTGAATAATGGGTCTCTATTATTTGTTATAAAAACTGTGTTTTCATAAGTTTCCATCTATGAGCTGCAGCTTTCTAAGGATATAAATGCTCTAAATGTACTTAAATTACTTACCACCCAAAATGTTGCTTATACCTCTTGGTGAGGTATTTTTTATTATAACATTAATAAAAAAAAAGTACAAAAATCTGCAGTAAATTCCAATCATTGTAACATACATTTTTTTCCCACCTAGAAGATGATGGCATATGAACAGGAAATTGAAACCATTTGTGTCGCAGCCTGAATATATCAGATTGATCCCAGAAGCGATGTGACCCAGGGTAACTATCATGTTAATCTTTTTTTCCAACATGAAAAGTATTAGCAGTGAGACGTAGTAAGCTGAGGGGCATTACATACATTTTAAATTAAGAACCTGAAATTATTACCATGTTTAGGACTAAAGTGCACATAAGAACACAGCAAAGAACATTATGTAAATACAGTTCATGACAGTGGTAATGTATAATAGTGATTTGTTTATTTTATTTCACTTTTACAAAACACAGCTCAAATTGAAAAGTTTCTAAGAAATTTACCAAAATTTGCAAAAAAAAAAAAATTTTGTCAACTTGTAATGAAAATGTAATGTCACTCATTATTAATCAGTGGATAGGTAAATGTATAATTTGACTTAAAATACTGTATATTTTCTTTACCTCAGTCATTATATTGAAAAATGGTCATTCCATTTCATATTTAACTGTAAATAAGATTGTTCCCCCAATAATTTCATGATGTATTTGGTAAAATTATTATTATTTTTTTTTATTCAGTATGCCAAATTAAAGTTTTACATGTTCGTCTTTGGTTCTCTTTGGTTTCCTCACAAAAAGATTTTGGTATGAGGTTTAATGACTGTACATTCTCAAATATGTGAATGAGGATGTGAATATGAGTGCATGCTGTTCTGCAATGGACTGGCATTCCTTCCAGCATGTTTTCCATCCTTTTCCTAGTGTAAATGAAATAAGGTCCGGATCCACCAAGATTGTGGCCAGAATAAAACAGCTCCTCAAATTGATTGTACAAATAACTTTTAATAGAAATACAGATGGGTACGTTTGACTTAAGTAGGGTTTTGTTAATGTCAGCAATGAATATAAACTTTACACACATAATGACTTTATAAAGGGTTAAATCTGGAGTGATCAGGAAAGTTCTCCACCAACAGTTCGGCCATCTGGTGGAAATGATGACATCACTGAAAAGACTGGCAGGTAGTACTCTGCTTCTGCTGATCCAGTGTGTATTTAGCTGTGAAAGTCAGTTCCTCAGAATAAACAATCACTCAACCCATGCCACCTTCCCAGAGCTAGGCTAAATGATTCCTGATTAGGTAATGGGTAATCGTGGTGTAAAGGCTAGATAATTTTAATTCATGTTTCTAACTGATTACATTAATTACAAAACTGCTATTCAGTTTCAAATCTAGCCTGGTCTTCAACATTATTATTATGTATACATACTGTACATTAACCTAATCTAAACTCAAAATTAGCAATAATACAATATGGATGCCATAAATGTAGCCAGCCAAACAAAAACGATCAAATAAATACAGAAATTATACAGGCACTATAAATTGAATACATCTGGAACTATGTATTGTTAGATATAATGAGAATTCTATCAGATACCACAATCACAGGCACAGTAGACTTCATTTAACACATCTTTTAAACCTCTAGGTATTCTGTCAACAATCACACATGGTTAAGAAGGCAATACAAATCTTGTAAATCTGGCTTCAATGGGGTCTTTGTTTTATCCAAAAGAAAATAGTTTTCAGGTTGTGGAAAAACAAATTCACTGGTATATCTATGCATATTACAAACTCTAGAATAGTTTTCCAATTATTTTAAAAATGCATTTTTTAAATTTACGTACATTTCCTAATTCTGAATTAAAATTATTTCACTTACTAGGAGGAGACCGCTTCATCTTTTGCTGTATGAATGCAAGTTGCTACTAAGTACACATTAGTAAGAAACACAAATGTTGTTGAATTTCAGGGGACAGAAAAAAAGCAGTCCTAAGACATACCTGTGAAAAGAACAGAAAAGGTACAGGTTAACTTACCCTGACTAGGGTTACCTGGGCCTACCCTTGTAGTCCATGTTGGGGGGGTACAGGCAAGTGTGATCTATACCTATGAAACCTGGTCAAACTCAGGCTGAACTGGCACCATCAAGCTATCTTTAGGTGTCAGTAGTAAAATTCTGATTGTTCCCAGTGCAAATATCGTAATATAGAATATTCATCTTCTTGGAGAAGGTGAAACAAGTGCTGAAGAGAGCTCCACCTACTGCCTACACTGTGGTACTAGAAGACTGTAAAAGAAACTTGCAGGGCATGATTGGGAAGAACAACCTCCTGGATCTGAAACTAAGTGCTGAATTTAGACTTTTTTGCAAGCCTCAGACTGTCAATATGAAACACTTATTAGGCTTATGGTTGTGTTTGGAGTAGTGGTATAACTTACTGGTGGTAAACCAGGCTTCATGTTAAATATGTAGATCTGAATAAAGCTCATTATGGACTCTTCTGAAAGGCCAGAAGGGCAAAAATAAGGCCAGAAGGGCGACAGCAAACTTATTTGCAAAAGCTAAAAATTAGGCAGAGACGTTTAAGTGTTAGACAAGACTGTCCACAAATATGTGGAACAAGACATGTTCCAATGATCAATAACTTATTTTCCCAGTGAGTCAATTTGGGCTCTAGAGTTGATGGACACCATCTAATAGTTAAATTTTTTTATTTCAGGTGATCATTGTACATTCTTCATAGGCCATGGAACAGTAGATCAGTAGACCATCTTAAAAGAGACTGGCAATCCAGCTGCATGTGTTTGGTGGATTTAATAATGGTGTATGAATGGTGTATTGTGCAACCCAGTCTTTGTATAAGAGTACTGCTAGAGCTGTGTCATCATTCTGGTGTGAGTGGATGTCAGACTCAATCAAGTGTGTGTTTTTACTGCAATCATCTTTCAGATTATCATGGACAGGATATCAAGACATGCCCAAAGACAGAGAGTGTTTAGTATATTGAACAAGAACTAACATCTAGTTCGATAAGTGGCAACTTGGACTCCTAAAAAACAGGGGTATTTGGACTCTTGACACACATTTGGGCATTTTATAGCTGAAAATGTTCGGGATGAAAAAAATGTTAATGCCATGGTTCTCTCCTGGAAAAAAAAAAAGAAAGTGCTGCTCAGTTGAGTGAGTAGATTAAAAACCTTGATATCTTCTTCATGTGTGGTAGGAAAGGAGATTTCATAAAATAGATTGAGTACTACATTATCTCGCTATGACAATGGTGGTGAAGAAGGATTTTTTTTTTTATTTACTAGTCACAAATCTAAATCAACTGTCTGCTGCTATTTTTACCTATGGTCACAAGCTGTGAAAGAATGATGTTGTATGCGCAGGTGGCGGAAATGAAGTTTCCTCTATAGGGTTTCTAGGCTAACTCTCTTGTGATCCTTGAAGTACAATCACTGCTCCTATAAATAAAGTGGAGCCATTTGGATTAAAAAACGCCTTGCTGGCAAGGGTTGTATTAGACACATTCTACCAGATGACCCAGGACCCACAAACGAATAGAGAGATTATATCTCGGGCATGGATTAAGTCTGTCTAAGGATCCATATGGAGGCCTTAGAATCGGCAAATGGGGATAGCTTGTTTCCACCATGACCTCTACCAGAAAAGGTGGAAGCAGACCTGTTGCAATATGTAATGCAATAAATGTAAAAAGAAATTAAAATAAATAGTAAGAAAATCTCATCCAAAAATTCCTTAAAGATTTATATTGTTTCCTAAAGTTTTAATTTAACAGAAACCAAATGAGACATAACTATTAACTCACTCATGTGTTTGCGATCACTGCAAACACATGATTTCTGAAGCTCTAACTAAGTATTTTGGCCCACTGTTCATAGGCAAACTGCTCTAGCTGTCTAAGGTTTGAAGGGTGCTTACTCAAGACTGCATGTTTAAACTCTGTCCACAGATGTTTTGATAGGATTCAGATCAGGGCTAATAAAAGGCCAATTCTATTCAGATTCAAGGCTCCCCATGCCAAAACATAATCAAGTTTTCTAAATGTTTCACAGTAGGTATGCGTTATTTTCTTTAAAAGCCTCATTTTTGCATCTGTGAAACTACAGATGATGCACCTTGCTAAAAAGCTTCAACTTTGTCTTATCTCATCTGATATTCTCCCAGAAGAATTGTGGTACATTTTTCTAGGAAACAATTAGATTTCTTAATTTAGAAACATCACTTCAAATATAATTTTATTTATATTTCTAGGGTTCATTCATCAAATGTACCAATGTCTGTATGGTAAAATAATATAGTACAGTTCAAGGTAAGACAAAAAGGAAAGAAAAAAGTCAATAAGATAGGAAACATGGTCAAATTTGATTTTTTTCTTCTTTTTATCTGTCTCCTCTAGCCATTCCTTCAGCTATTAATGCTCATTACCCAGGTCATCAAACCTAAATACAACGAAATAGACAAGGGTTGCTTTCCTTTTCTTTAACGTCTCATTATCATTCATTTGTGATACAGTATAATAACCATATAACCCAATGTGTTACAGCTTCACATATATATGTGTATGTACAGTATGTAAAAATTTAACATTTTACAAAAAGGATTCGATTAAATCACATATAATGCTGCTAATATATTATGCAGATATAATGCAATAATGTGGAACAAAGAAATATTTTTTCTTTGCCCGGTAGGTGTAACACTATATCTGTAGTGGAAATTGGTAGAATAGCTTAAGTATGACAAGAATAAATTGCAAATCCAGCAGTCACACTAAATCTTTATATATATATACTGCTATAAAAAAGCAGCGTCTGCTAAGGAGTCACAGTGCATTCTGTGTGGACCCAGTTTAGTTCATTTTAAACAGTTAACTGAACTGCTTATGCACTCTTGTGGTGCTACTTGCAATATGATGTATCTAACAGTAACAATTGTTGCATTTGAAACCAGCTGGTTTTGGAAAGCTTGGATCAAATGTAGACAAATCACAGTCTTAGTGAGTTTTGGCTGCTTGTTGACCTGACCATACGATTTCTATGTGCTTTTTGAACATCCCATTCCATATTTACTCCCCATTTGCAGTTATAATAACCTCCACTCTTCTGGAAAAACGCTCCATTAGATTTTGGGATTTTCTTCTTATTCAGCCACAAGGGTATTGGAATGCAGTTAACACAGTGCTGTCAGCTTTCCAATTTCTTCCAAAAGCTTTCAATAGGGTTGACATCAGAGATTTATAGCAGGCCACTCAAGAAAACTGGCTTTGTGCACAGGGGCATTGTCATGCTGGAACAGTTTTGGGTCTTATAGTTAAGGTGAAGGGAATATTTAATGATACTGTATCCAAAAACACCCTATACAATTGTATGCCTCCAACTTTGTGGTACCAGCCTTGGGAAGAACCAGCTATAGTTGGAAAAGTCAGGTGTCCAAATGCCTTTGCCCATTTTGATCAGGTAAGAATTAGGAGAATTCATATTGTTCAATAAAAACAGATTACATACAAAATACATTCAATATGGGGATAGATATAAATCTCTAGCATCACTGTGTTTTGTAACCTGAGGCTTTAGATTGTTTTTTAATCTGAAGTTCAAGTTTCCTCACCATCTGCCTTTCTTGGGTGATCTGTGTATTTTCAGCGGAAACACTGACAAAGGCATTGCCTAAACCAAGCCAAGTCCAGACATGTAGTTAATGAAAGAAAGGTCTTTAAAAGATCATATTTCACTTCCAAACCTTAAATGCCATATAAACCAGAAAAATATCCACTGTGGCTATTAATCACGTATCAAAGATGGTTTGGTTATACCGTTAACTATCTGAGCATTTGTAGCTTTGGCTCTGCAAGCTTTGTTTTAAAGGTTTTAAGTTACTCAACAAAGCAAAATAAATTAGGTAATACCTGTGGGAGTAGAACTTGCTTCTCCGTTCAACAGCAAATTAGTTTCATCAGCCAATTATTAGACAGATTTATCATTCCAACAGGATAGGAATTATGCTAGCATGACTTATATGTTTTTTAGTTTTTTGCTCTCAGTGAAAATCAAAAGAAGAATATTACATGCAGAATCCTTTATATACAGTACATATGAACAAATGTTTGTGGTCACCTGACCATTAGATTTGTATGAACATCCCAGTCCACATTTAGTCCTTATGCATGCTTGCACGTTTATTAAATATTAGCTAGTATTTTTCTGGAGATCGCTGAAGGGGCATTCCTCATTGTCTAACTTTTGTTATGTATAGTCTTTGTTACCTTGCATAACATGTTCATGTTGTTTTTTAGTTATTTTATGTTCATTTACATTCATGTTTCTTGTTCATCATCATCATCATCATCATCATCATTATCATCATCATCATCATCATTATAATTATCATCATCATCATCTTCTTCTTCTTCTTCTTCATCTTCCTCTTCTTCCTCTTCTTTTTCTGCTACTACTCTGTCCACAATGTTTCTTTAGGATTCAGGTCAGGGTTTCTTTAAAGTTTCTGACTAATGTCTTGAGATTTTGCTCCAGGAATTTTAGATAGATGTCATCTATTCTCTTTTTCCAACCCCCACATTATTAATGGTGGATGTAAATAACCTTAATATCTTTGTTGTTGTGTTGTTGCTTTGGGGTACTGTTAATCATTTCACATTAAATAGTTTTTTACTGTAGTGTCAGTGATTCTGAACAGCACTATCTTTTGCATTTTAACACTGAAAATTAAAACGAATAAAATGAACTTGTACTGTGCATATTAATAGATTTTACAAGAGGTGTTAGCAGACAGTGCCTTCACTGGGGACGAGTGTAGAAATGAAGATGAGGTAAACCAAAGATCAGCTGCAGAAGCCCAGTGGAGCAAAATACTGGAATATTGCCATGACCAGGGAATGAGTCGCAGAATTAATTCTCATGATACCATAGAAATATTTGGCAATACTTTCTTAGGAAGAAGATATTGTAATTTAAGGATTTCTTGTAGTTATATTTTTCATGTTTTTCAAAAAGCATCATCTCCCTAATGGGCAAAATTAGACTGGCAAGAGAATAATAAAATACAGCTGTCTAGACAAAGAGGAAACATGACCGTAGATTTAACCTGTTAAATTGCTCTGCATTTCGAAAAATCAGAACTGTTTACGCTGGGAGCTTTAAAACATGAACATATTAGGTGTTAGTGCTGTGACGTGATAGACAGATCAATGAATGCTTATCCTGTAAGATTTAAATGGAAATTTACTGGATCAAACATTATCCACACGAGTATGATTAATAGTATGACCCGAATCTTTTTCTTTGTGCCAGTTAATGACACTGACTCCTGATTAAAGAAAAAACAATTCCAGGGCCAGGTTCCCACATGCACTCATTACTTGGGAAATGCACAGGCCCAGGGCCTCATGAGTGTGATGATCTACTGCCTTAGCAGTAAATGGAGCCAAACATCTATTTGGTTTCATTTCATTTTAGAACACTGCATTTTGCAGGTTTCATGTCTGAAGCAATGGATTTTTAATTTCTGATTTAAAACATTCCCTTACACAGACACACACCAGAAAAATCTAAGGAAGTCACACAATCACACAACTATTCACTTGGGGTTGGAGCCCCCTAAAGCCTCTATTTAACAATGATTTATTCTCCTTCTGGTTCTTATTCATAGTAAACATCTTAGCTTGTTCAATAAAACTTTTTAAATAAAGTTACATGATAGTTTATCTGAATTAATTAGTTTGTTCAACATGAACTAGTGAATGAGAGCATGGGCTACTCAGAAATGAAAAATAAACTATTTTATATTTAACGAGCAGTAACAAACCCTTAGTTTACAGATGCACCATTGACATAGCATCTGCAGCTGTTGTGGTGAGGGATTAGTGGTGGTCTTGACTTGCATGGAAAGGTTCTGCATTCATGGTTAATTTCTAGAGAGAATAGTGCAGTTTTATAAAAAGAAGAATGTGTTTATGAAATTTTTGCAGGGGAATTTTTATGCCCTTATCTTCCAAATACAGGCTACAGTTCCTGTTTTTAACATTTATTAAATCGTTTTTTAAATGGGCTGGGGACTACGCGTTGTATTGCATGTGAAAATGATTAGTTTATAATGTGCTAATCATTTTGCATAACAAAATTAATGAAAAAACATTCATATTAATGTATGACTTACCCTACTTTAATTTACCAAAGATTAAAGTTAAAATGTTAAACAGAAATAAAAATCAACCAGCCTATGAGCTTTGAAACCCCCCCCCCAAAAAAAAAAACAAAAAAACATTGCATTTAATTTCTAAAAACAAACAAAAAAAAGGATCCACTATTGCAAGGATTCTCTTCTGGCACATTTTCCAGATTTACAAACATGTGTACATGTTCAATATACAAAATACAAAACCTATGACAAAGTGTTTACTTTTTTGTTTTCGAAATGTATACAACCCCAATTCCCCAAAAAAAAGTGTAAAAGGTTAATAAACAAACTGTTCTGTGGTCAGATGAATCAAAACTGAAACCTTGAACACAGCATCCTCAGTCCTAAAAAGGAATGAGACCATCCATCTTGTTAACTGAGCTCAGTTCAAAATCCTGCATCCCATAAGGAGCTGCATTAGTAGTGCATTAGTAGTGCATTAGTGTCTATGGAGCTGGAATGCACCATCAACCTGTTGTCCATTGAATTTCAAATTTTGGTTTGTTTGCCAACAGAACAGTTTCCAATTTGCCTCGGTCCATTTTAAATGAGTTTCCACCCACAGACGACTGTGGTGTTTCTGTAGCATTTTCACATATGGCTTATTATTTGCAAATGGTTGTATGACACAGCAAACTGTGTTCACAGACAATGATTTTCAGAGGTGTTTCTCAGCCCATACAAACATCTACATTACAGAATTATACCTGTACTTATATCTGTTTAATTCAGAGCCATCTGAGGCCCTGAACATCATGAGCATCTGATGAAGTTTCACCCTTGTTTTCTCCAAACGTTCGATGACTTTATCTACTGTAGATGGTGAGATATTTAAAGTCTTCCCAATTTTATGTTGAGAAACATTATTCTGAAATTGTTCCACAATTTGTTGATACACTTTTTCACAGATTGCTGAACAGCTCCAACTATATATTTTGTTTTTCTTAAAAATGGTACATTTTCTCAGTTTAAACATTTGATATGTTTTTAATGATGAGTGTATGCACATCATTGCTTTCTGTGTATATATACATTTTACACAGCATCCTAATTTATTTGGGATTGGGCTTGTAGTAGCATCTCTTTCTGAATCTACTTGCCAACTGTATGTGATAATTTAATCTTACCACTGGAAGCAAACAGATCATTTAATAAAAATGTTTTTGTCATAAGCGATGTTTTTTCTGAAAAATCTATATTCAGGTGTCTCTCTTTTATTATCATTGCAAGCTGTCCAACTTTTCACCATCAAAGAATGATATGCAGAATTTTATTCTCTGTCAATTTCTGTTGACAAATATCATGTGTGGTAAGATATCATAATAAAATATTACAAATCTAAATGTAAATATTTAAATCTATATATTTTCTGCATGTGTACCCTTTACCTGTGACTGTGTCAATTGTTACAGTAGCATCAAGTGACTTAATTATATCTGTCTCTATATCAATGCCATTGTTGTAGCTTACTAAATGTTTTGCCATAAAATCTCCTGGGATGAGCATAGATATAATTCCCCATGATTCATAAGAGTATATAATAGTTCAGGAAAGGTAAAAATCCTGTGGTCCAGACTGGACCTATATTTATTCAACAGATGTTCAGTCAATGACCTAATCCACATGTTAGATGGCAGAGGAAAATTTTATGCACTCGGATTTTGTTCAACTAGCATGATGAATTGTAATTTATTTTGCTTTTGCATGTTCAGCACCATTAATTGGTTTTAACAAGTAAAATAATCAGTCGCTGGTACATAAATGATATATTATTTTACGATTACGAATAAAGATACAAGAAATGGTTCGTTCAAACGAGGCCATAAGAAAAAAAGAATTTTGGATCCATAAAGACAGTCTATTCCTGAAGAATCCTTTGGTCAATGATTCCTCTCTTATTTTAACTGTTGCAATAAATAAAGAGAACAATCACCACAAAGATGGAATAATTTACATTTTTTATTCTCTGTGGATCTTTTGACTGGCACTCTCTGTGTTGTGTTCCAGAAATCTGCAGTATTCATTTTAGCCATGCGAATGAAATAATTGAGCAAGTATTTCTGACCTTCTAAAGTGAAGATGATACTAAGAATGATTCAATATCTCGCTAACTGTGACTGAGAATACAACGAAAATAAATAGAATTATCTTAGCTAAATTTGCTTTTAATATTTATTCTACAGCTCTGCTTATGTTTACTTATGTTTATCCTATCTATCAGAGCAGCGATATAGGCTTTAGTCCCCCAAATAAAAGCATTCTTTATGAATACCCTTCTGTCTTATGTTGGAGCTCATAGACTGAGTGATCCATGCAACTGGTTGGAGCATGCCAAGAGTTAACAGTGATCACTGACATCAAGCAGACAAGAAAGATTGAATACGGATCAATGAAAATGGATAGCAATTATTCTACATGAGAATTATTTTGCAGGTATTGCATAGATCTATCTATCTATCTATCTATCTATCTATCTATCTATCTATCTATCTATCTATCTATCTATCTATCTATCTATCTATACATACATACATACATACATACATACATACATACATACACTGTACATACACCATTGTAAATATCACATAAGAAAATGGCTTGAATAGTGGCATAAACAATGTGTCTTGACAATGTTAAACTGCACATGGAGAGCTGTATCTAAAAAAAATCCTAAATAGTGCAACTTGAAAGAGGTGTAGGCTTTCCTCTCTCTTCCTTGACATACCTTTTCAATCCCATATACCCCTCAGTTTTTCATCAGTTTATCTTAAAAATGGCAGCAGTAGTGGAGATGACATACATCTCCTAGATCATGTCTCAGCTGTCTTTACCTGTCACGGTTTCCATCAAGAAAAAAACACACCTAAAAAACACAGAAATGTGTGTACACAAGAATACATGCACACACATGTAGACGATTAGAACACACCTTATAAATGTACTAAGTGACACCCAGCTTCTAGCAATATAACCATTTTTATATTTTTTTTTATTACTTCCTGGCACTGAAGTTTAAAAGTTTGGAAAGTTTTTATCAGACCTCTAGCAGACAAGTAGAACAGTGTCTTTGTGCCAACAAAGTACAAACAAAAGCAATAAATCAGGCATCGAATAATGTCATAAAGGTGACACAAATATTTGACATTTAAATCATTCAGTCTCAGGTTGCTATGGCATTGTTTGTTTTTTCATTAAATTCGCTAGGAAAGTTCACTATCTGTACTTCACCACCATCCATTAAAGTGTTGAAAATCTACTGTTTTAACAGTGCCTACAGTTTACTGAATCAATGACTCTTTTATTCATGCTGTGTTTGGGTACATTTATCTGTCTTTTGATATGTCTTTAACGGAACAGCTGCAAGTCTGGAACACTGGCTCTCCTTCTGTTACTGTTGAGTAAAGACCTAAATCTGAGATAGAATATCCATCTGGTAACTCTCTTTTTTTTCCCATATTGCCCTAAAGGCCACCTTACAACATACAGAACAAAATATCACAACCACAAGTGCTACATGGGAAATCAAGTGCTTATAATGCATTCTCATTCTCTGCACTTACTCTCTGTTAGATTTTTATCATACCCAAACGAAACTTAATTCTTGGAGAGGTTTTTCGTACGAACCATCTCAACACTAACGCTCTCCTAACAGCAAACTTTTCCACTGCTCTGTACAATCTCCAGCC